>OY987318.1:16477824-16930931 GCA_963920655.1 Geranium rotundifolium | reverse complement strand
GACCCGCTTTGAATAGTGTTTTCATATATTAAGCCATGAACATATTCAAATGCGATAGCTTGTCACGACATCCTTAGACCAAGGAGTCTTTGTGATCACTATGCAATGAACGTGCGGCTTTAACTTGCGCCAAACGCTTTCTGTGATAGGATTGCTATAAAGGGCATGATTGGGTGGCGGAACGGGTTGCATGAGTGACACGAAAGACGGCTAAGGGATTTATCCCTCATACTATGGTATGGGAAAGATATCCATTAAAAGGGCCTCTTGATGGAGACTGACTGAGAGTAAAAGCATGGCCATGCAAAAATATACGGGTTATCAGTTCTCAGCCATCTCACATACCAAGTAACAATGATTGATTAAACAAGGATGACGACTCTATGCCTTGTGATCGATCGGGATATCTAGAGATAATAGGATGGTGACTTGTACGCACAAGGTTAAGTCGAATCATCGATCGTCATGCACCTTGGGTAATCATAATGTCTTACTAGAGACCATTTATGATGGATCGGGCAAGAGAGATCTTTTGCGCCGATCTGCCAACGGTGGCATGAGCCTAGAGGGTCACACACATTCAAGACGGATAACTTGAGACAAGGAAACATTGACGTTTCTTGAGGAGCAATACATGGACAAAACTGGAGGTTTTGGGCCATAGGTTCGGTTTGAGAGAATAATTAGCGAATCGAGAAAACTGAGTTTTTTCGTCGATATCGCGTCGGACTTTGTTTGATAAGCGACGACAAAAGGGTCGGGCGACTTTTGGACACGGCATGAGACAACACGGGAGGGACCATTGGGCTCGGGCCATGAAGCCTCATGGCCGGCCCAATAAGGGCCCAACAAGACCTCTTGGCCGGCCCACATGGTGGGTCCATGTGTGGGGGCCACACAACACCATGCTTAGTTGGTGATTGTGGATTAAGAGGTGAGTGATTTAAGGGGTATGGGTTAAAGCACTTTTAAGCCCATACCAATCACTTTTAACCCATACTTGTGAGTTGGATGATGAATTCAAATACTAGACATTAATTCATTAATCAAAATATCACAAAAACTCACACTCTCTCTCTCTCTCTTCTAGCTTGGCCGGCCACCCCTCATCCTCCTCTTGTTCTTGCTCTCTTGTTCTTCATTTAATTGTTCTAGTAGGCAATTAAGTAAGGGATCATCAAGATCATCCCCTTGGTGTGGACTTGCTTTAGAGAAGAAGATCCGAACATTCTTCTTTATCGATTCATACAAGACTTTTAGGTAAATATCTTGTGGAATAGATTTTGCTTTGGGATTTAATGGGTTATGTTCTTGGACAAGGTTTGGAGTAGATTTTCTTATATTGCTTCCGCTATCTCGACGATCTAGAACGCTCCAAAACCCTACAACGCACGCATCCAAATAAAGATGATTACCTTATTCATCTCGCATCCCAATGAGTACTACGTAGAGGCACACGCATCCACAGTAATGGGAGACAGAATGACTGTCACAAGGTGTAATTTCGTTGTCTTCATCGGAGCCAGATTACAAATGAATGCGGCCGTTTCCAGAGTCAAGTATTAGTTGAACCATCTTCTGGCCTGAGTACTCATAGGTCCACATACGTCGGAATGTATTAGACTTAACAAGTCACTCGCCTTTCACATAAACCAGTGAAAGGTGCCTCTGTCATTTTTCCCATTAGGCGAGACTTGCATCTTTCAGTTTGAGTGAATTCAAACTGACTTAAGAGTCCACACTTGTGAAGTTTTGAAATGCATTTCTCGCTCATTAGGCAAGACTTGCATCTTTCAGTTTGAGTGAATTCAAACAGACTTAAAGTTGAAATGTGTTTCTCGCCTAAGTGCCTTAAATGACAATGCCAGATTATAACTTGGTTTAAATCATCAGATTTAAGCCTTTTCTTATTTATTATAATCCCTTATTCCTGTGTCCTGTGTCCTGACTCATTGCAGTGATATCAGATGTCCTCCAATTTGTCCTTAGAATTCACAGCAGTTTTGGGAGCTACTTGAACCTTTGGACGCTTGGGGTGTCTGATCTGCCCTGCAAGGTGCTCAAGATCCTTACCCTTACCCTGATCAGCTTTCTTAAAGCTTACCTTCTTGTTGACCATAAGGACCTCCTTGGTCTTGCCCTTGAGGTTCTTTTCAGCGGTGACAAGTATCCCATGAAGCTCTGTTAAGGACTTGTCCATGTCATGCATATTGTAATTTACTATGAAATCATTATATGTACCTGGAAGTGACTGCAACATAAAATCCACAGCTATTTCCATTTGATCATCAAAACCGAGTCTGGTTAGATGTTCCTGAAGACATTTCATCTACGTGACATGGGGACTAACAGGGCTCCAGCCTTAAGCTTGCAGGAGTTAAGTTCTCTGAAAGTATCATATCTTTCGACACGAGCTTTCTCCTTGAACATTTCCTTGACCTCTGCCTTACAGGTATGAGGGTCATCTGAAACGTTCCTGGCCTGCTTCTGCAACTCTGGCATCCTACTGCCCACCATAATGCATGACACGTCGACTCGGGTACTAAGGAACTTTGATAAGTATCCATAGTGCCTTAGCGGCATTCAGCGGTGGCTCAGCAGGAGGTTCCTTGATAAGGATAAACTACTTGCGTTCATGCTTGAGTACAAGCCTCAAGTTTCTATTCCAATTTGAGTAATTCACGCCCTTGAGTCTGTCCTCAATCTGGACGCTCAGTGCGCTATTACTCCTTTGTGTTGTGTTTGCCTGTTAGTTCTATATGGTAAAATTAATTAAAATTCAAGTTGGAGATTCAGTTATAAAACACTTGTCTGATTCTAACATTAGAATCTGAACCAGGATCCTATCATACCCTCAATTGAAGTAAACGGAGGCTCACTGCTCCAATTGAGGGCATCAAGGTAGGAATACATCCATATACAAGACTATGTAGTTCCTGAATAGGGTCTGTACTAAAAGTACACGACATACCCTATACTAATACCCTAGGTCAGCCCTAGCTGACAATCGTAGACAAGTCTACCAAGCTTGAACTATGAACATAACTAATGTGGCTACTATGCGGAGGCGTACGCGCCCATATAGAACTACCCATCTCATCCAGACTTCTCCTCTATGAATGTTACGCGGAGGCGTACCGACATCCATATGCTCAAAGCCCTTTTGAGTGCCCAAACCTGGATGGTATCACGCTTGACTTGTAATTATTTGAGTTTAAGTGAATTATTATTGTCTGATTGTATATCGATACAATCTTAATCTGGAATCATCAAATGCAAATCCATGTGAAGATGATCCCTTATCAGGTTACAAGCAAGTCTGATTTAACACCGGTTTTTAATCTTTGCATGTGGGGGATAGCTAATCATACATAAACTTGTATATACTAAAACTATCATACATTCATACATATACAACATATAAATGTAAAGGTAAATTATGCATAGCTAAGCCCCCATTAGGTTCCTAAGAATCTAGCAAAACTGATCCTAAAGACTTGGTCTTCAAGGTCCAGAATTGCTTCATTCTTGTGGACTCCCACTGGCTTCGAGCCTCCTCCAAACTTCGAGTCTTCCTCTTGACTTGTATATTGCGTTGGTCTTCGTGATTACAAATTTAAATAAAATAAAGAAATTACAAATCACGACACGCATGCCGTATTTACTACAACCCAAAACTTAGCAACACGCAGGTTGCAAAACCGAAATTAAAATACAAGTCTAGAGGGCTTAGCTATACATCATGTGGAAAACATCATGTTATCAAAGATCATGTGATCACTCAGCATGCTTATCAAACAACAAATGTTTCCAAATTTTATCTTTCTTAAGTGTGGAAAAATTCTGGTTTATCGAAACCGGACGGTTTAATTAATTAATTGAATTTTGAAACGGTTCATTCTGGTTTATCGAAACCGAACCAGCCCCAAAAATTAATTTTTCCAATTTTTAAAAAATAGCTAAATCTGAAAAAAATTTTCAATTTCATGCATATTCATATGAAGAACACAAGAACATAAAATTAAAAATTCAGATCATGCACAAGGAATTAAGCTTATAACAACCATGCTCTGTTTTACCTGTGAAAGGGATTCCCATGGGTTCCAAACAATAATTTCATGCAGCGGAGCGAAATTGAACCATGGGAATCGAATAAAGAAGCTAAGGATCTTATTGAGTGAGAAAAGACGAAATTACCCTAAACTATTCATCAAATTTTCAAGTGAATGCCTTTGGACCCTCCTACTTCATCAAAACAGAGCATCGTGAGCACCTCGTCGATCGCCAGAGCTTACCTGATGGGCTGCGTACCTGGTGACCGGAGTGACCGTAGTTGGTGGAGGTGACCGAAGTTGTGCCAAAGTTTACACTCGCCGGAAAGTGTGCCGGAAAATATGTTCCGGCACACTTTTCAACGAGTGAAAATTTTGAAATCTTGAACTCATTTCTTATTCCCTCTCTCCCTCTACCTCTTTTCCCGCCATTTTGTGCCGGAGATGAACGTCGGAGCACCGCATTCTACCCTTTTGGTCGCTGCCCATTTCCCACCTCGTCGATGCTCGGTGCCCACTGCCCACCTCGTCGATGCTCGTCATTTTGTGTTGTGGAGGCTGCAGACGAAGTGATAGCATTTTGTGCCCTAGTCCAATTGCTAGTAGCTTGTAAATGTCTATGTACATTATCATCGTTTTTAATATATATAAAACGACTTTGTATTACTTATGTGTTGAAGTAATATGTTAAGCATGATCTGATTTATGACCACTAAAGTAGTAGAACCATAAATCTGTACGGATCATACTTAACGAGTCCCTGGTCAATATATGCTTCCATAGAAGCGACCAGTATGAGGATGGTTCTCAATGACGTAGTTCTGCTTGTCATAGAGATGAGGGATCCCGGAATCATATCATAGATATCATGAGGTGATTGATATCGGACGACCCGCTTTGAATAGTGTTTCATAGATTAAGCCATGAACATATTCAAATGCGATAGCTTGTCACGATATCCTTAGACCAAAAAGTCTTTGTGATTGCTATGCAATGTACGTGCGGCTTTAACTTGCGCCTAACGCTTTCCGTGACGGGATTGCAATAACGGGCATGCTTGGTTGGTTATTGTGGATTAAGAGGTGAGTGATTTAAGGGGTATGGGTGATGACACTTTAAGCCCATACCAATCACTTTTAGACCCATGCTTATGAGTTGGATGATGAAGGTAAATATCTAATATTGATTCATTACACAACTCTCACAAGCACTCTCTCTCTCATAGTGGCCGGCCACTCCCCTCTCTCCTCTCATCTTGCTCTCTTGTTCTTCATTTAATTGTTCTAGTAGGCAATTAAGTGAAGGATCTTCAAGAACATCCCCTTGGTGTGGACTTGCTTTAGAGAAGAAGATCCGAAAGTTCTTCTTTATCGATTCAACAAAGACTTAAAGGTAAATATCTTGTGGAACAGATTTTGCCTTGGGATTTAACGGTTCATGTTCTTGGACAAGGTTTGGAGTATATTTTGTTAAACACTTCCGCTATCTCGGTGATCTTGAATGCTCCAAAACCCTACACGAAGAACCATGGCCAGCTAGAGACGGACACCTTGGCGGAGGTGTTCTAGAGGCCTCGTCGGTCTACCATGCTCCCCACATGCCGGAGAAACCCCAGCGATGGATGCCGGAGAAACGCCGGTGAGGAGGGGATGGCAAAGGAGGATGAGAGGAATAGTTGAAAGGGAGGCATACCTTTGAAAATTTGATGAATAGTTGAGGGCAATTTCGTCTTTTCACACTCTTTAATTGGACCAGAACCAGATTTAATTTTGGTTCAATTCAGGGGTATTTTGAAATTTCTGAAGAAAGTTCTCCCAAAATGAAAGTAAGGTATGGAAAAAAGAGAAAACAAAATTTAGGGTATGAAAGTGTCAAAAGTGTATATTCAGGTGCACAAAAGTGTCCTTTTCCCTAAACCTAAGCTATAAATCGTTTTCAATTTGACTACATTGAAAAGCGGATTCTCCCAATTACCATCCATGCTTGTTTGTCACATATTGTACTTAAAGCGTGTGACCCTCTAGGCTCACGACCCGCTGGCAGACTAGTAAAATTACTATTTTACCCTTTCCATCATAAGTGGTCTCTAGCAAGATATTATGATTACCCAATGTTCGTGATTATCGATTATTCGACTTAACCTACTATCGTACATGTCACTGTCCTTTTATCAAACCGATATCTAGATTGATCAATAGGCATAGAACCGTCACCCTAATTTATCAGTCACTGTTTCTTGATATCTGATATAACTGTGAAAGAGATCACCACGGGTTCCAATCGATGAATATCATGCAGCGGACGTTATGTAACTGTGGTGATCGAAACAAGGTTTGATCTTAATGCAAATTCAACATGTTATAACTATAAATATAAATCTGAAAGTTACCTCTCTTAATCGATGAAAACACAAGTATATGTAGGGTTTTGGAGCGTTCTAGATCGTCATCGAGATAGCGGAAGCAATAAAAGATAATCTACTCCAAACCTTGTCCAAGAACATTTAAACCATTAAATCCCAAAGCAAAATCTATTCCACAAGATATTTACCTTTAAGTCTTGTTTGAATCGATAAAGAAGAACGTTCGGATCTTCTTCTCTAAAGCAAGTCCACACCAAGAGAATGATCTTCAAGATCCTTCACTTAATTGCCTACTAGAACAATTAAATGAAGAACAAGAGAGCAAGATGGAGGAAGAACACCAAGGTGGCCGGCCACACTGAGAGAGAAAGAGAGGTTTTTGTGAGTTTTGTGACTTAATCAATTAATGAAATAATGTCTTGCAATATATCTCATCATCCAACTCACAAGTATGGGTTAAAAGTGATTGGTATGGGCTTAAAGGAGCTTTAACCCATACCCCTTAAATCACTCACCTCTTAATCCACAACTACCAACTAAGCATGGTGTTGTGTGGCCCCCACATTGGCCCCACCAAGTGGGCCGGCCATATGGCCTTATTGGGCCCTTATTGGGCCGACCATGAGGCTTCATGGGCCGAGCCCAATGGGCCCTCCCGT
Source organism: Geranium rotundifolium (assembly GCA_963920655.1). Lineage (NCBI taxonomy): Eukaryota > Viridiplantae > Streptophyta > Magnoliopsida > Geraniales > Geraniaceae > Geranium > Geranium rotundifolium. The sequence goes on along the minus strand of OY987318.1, from coordinate 16,923,858 downwards.
GTTGTCTCATGCCGCGTCCAAAAGTTTCCCAACCTTTTTGTCGCTACTTATCAAACAAAGTCCGACGCGATATCGACGAAAAACTCAATTTTTCTCGATTCGCTAATTATTCTCTCAAACCGAACCTATGGCACAAAACCTCCAGTTTTGTCCATATACTTCTCCTTAAGAAACATCCATGTTTCCTTGTCTCAAGTTATCCGTCTTGTATGTGTGTGACCCTCTAGGCTCATGCCACCGTTGGCAGATCGGCGCAAGAATTGCTCTTGCCCGATCCATCATAAGTGGTCTCTAGTAAAACATTATGATTACCCAAGGTGCATGATGATCGATGATTCGACTTAACCTTTGTGCGTACAAGTCACCATCCTTTTATCTCTAGATATCCCGATTGATCACAAGGCATAGAGTCGTCTCCCTTGTTTAATCAGTCATTGTTACTTGATATGCGAGATGACTGAGAAATGATAACCCGTATCATTTTGCATGGCCATGCTTTTCTCTCATTCGGTCTCCATCAAGAGGCCTTCTAACGGATATCTTTCCCATACCGTAGTATGAGGGATAAATCCCTTAGCCGTCTTTCGTGTCACTCATGCAACCCGTTCCGCCACCCAATCATGCCCTTCATAGCAATCCTTTTACAGAAAGCGTTTGGCGCAAGTTAAAGCCGTACGTTCATTGCATAGTGATCACAAAGACTCCTTGGTCTAAGGACGTCGTGACGAGCTATCGCATTTGAATATGTTTATGGCTTAATCTATGAAAACACTATTCAATGCGGGTCGTCCGATATCAATCACCTCATGATATCTATGATATGGTTCCAGGATCCCACATCCTTATGACAAGTAGAACTACGTCATTAAGAACCATCCTCATACTGGTCGCTTTCAAGGAAGCATAGGTTGACCAGGGACTTGTTAAGTGTGATCCGTACAGATTTATGGTTCTACTACTTTAGTGGTCATAAATCAGATCATGCTTAACATATTACTTCAACACATAAGTAATATAAAGCCGTTTATATTTATACATCACAAACGATGATATTTGTACATAGACGTTTACAGGCTAATACCAATTGGACTAGGGCACAAATGCTATCAGTATAGTGTTTCTCTATCAAGTCCACACAAGCACCACAACCGAAGAGGTTTTCACTCAATAATTTTGCTATTAATTTTTGAGAGAAGCTTGACAACAATGGAGGAAGAAGAGAGAGGGAGAATTCACCCTAGAAGGGGGGAGGAAGATGGGAGTGGTTGCTGAAAATTAGAGGAAGTTATGAAAATATTGGAATTTTAATTTGAAAAAATCAAATTGAATTTTTCAAATCAGAATTGCATATCCATCCTCCATAAACCTCTATTTTAATTTGTTCCCATTCATCACTTAAATCCCTAAATGGGCTTTTAAGCCCGTTTAACAAAAACCTAAATCAAACCCATTAAATTGAGTTCTAATTTCGGTTTAGACGAAGCGGTCCATTTTCCTCGAATTGATTTCTTCAACCGTCTGGTTAAAACCTTAGACCAGAAATCTACCGAATCGTTCTCAATTTTCATTCATAATTAATTGTCATGTATCGTGCTTAATGCGTGTGACACTCTAGGCTCACGAGCAATTGGCAGACTGGTAAAATTACTATTTTACCCTTTCCATCATAAGTGGCCTCTAGCAAGACATTATGATTATCCAATGTTCTTGATTATCGATTATTCGACTTAACCTGTTATCGTACATGTCACTTTCCTTTAATCAAACCGATATCCAGATTGATCAATAGGCATAGAATGGTCATCCTAATTTATCAATCACTGTTTCTTGATATCTGAGATGACTGAAAACTGATACTAAAGTATCACCTGCACGGCCGTGCTAATCCTTCAGTCATACTCATCAAGTGGCCTAAACGGATATCTTTCTCATACCAAAGTATGAGTGATAAATCCCTCAGACGTCTTTCGAGTTCACTAGTGCAATAAATGCCAAAGCCAATCGAAGCCGTTATAGTTACCCTTTTACAGATAACGTTAGACTAGGTCAAACTTAGGTATTCGTTACATAGTGTACACAAAGACTCCTTGGTCTTAGGAGATAATGACAAGCTACGATATGTGAGTATCTCATGACTGGATCTATGCAGCATACTCACGATCGGGTTGTCCAATATCATCGACCTGATAATATCTATGATATAACTCCGGCACATACTTTGCCATGATCAGTAGAGCGTGATCACAAGGAGTTGGTCTCATACTGATCGCTTCTTAAAGAAGCTTAGCTGATCAGGGACTCATTAAATGTAATTCTTTCTGATCTATAGTTCTACAATTAGTGGTTACACACATAATGACATAGATCAAATTACATTCAATATATTACTATAACACATTAGTAATATATGCCGATTTATTTATTCGGAAAGATGATAAAACATTACATCTGTAGATCACTTATATATTGGACTGGGGCATAACTCTAACAATCTCCCACTTGCCCCTGGTTCCAATTTAAGTTCTAATCTACTCCCATAGGCTCTGCATGTTACTCATGCCTAGGCTGCGGCTGAGCCTTTGTCAAGGGATCGGCCATATTATCATCAGTCGCATAGTGTTTAATCTCCATATCACCTCTATATGTGATAACTCTCACGAGGTGATTCCTATTGAGTATATGTTTGGATCTGTTGTGGAATACGGGCTCTTGAGCATTAGCAACGGCACCTGTGTTGTCCCACAACAAGCTTATCGGATCAGACGCTCGCGGCGTTGCATCTAATCCGATCAGAACGCTTCTAATCCATATGGCCTCTTTAGCTGCTTTTGTTGCAGCTATATACTCAGCCTTCATTGTAGAGCTGGCAATTTTGGCTTGCTTAAAGCTTATCCAGCTGAAAGCGCCACCACTCAACACAAAATATATCCTGACTGAATTTTAAAGTCATCTGGATATGTCTGAAAACTAGCATCGACTTGTCCTTTGACTGCTAGTTCTCTATCTTCATCCCCATACACAGAAATGCATCCTCGATCCTCCTTAAATATTTGAGGATGGCTTTTGACAGCAATCCAGTGTAATTGGTCGGGGTTAGATTGGAATCTGCTGGTAGAGCTTAGTGCAAACGAGACTTCCAGTCTCGTGCACATCTTGGCATACATGATGGATCCGACAGCCGAAGCATAAGGGATCTTACTCATCCTACTCAGTTTATCAGGAGTACTAGGACTCTGTAGCTTCCTGAGCTTAATGCCATGACGCATGGGTATGTATCCTTTCTTAGAATCAAGCATTGAGATCTTCTCAACACTTTACCTATGTACATGTTCTGACTTAGCAACATGTTCTGACTTAGGTCCAAAATCCTTTTAGAATGATCTGTAAAGATCCTGATGCCTACATTAAATGTAGCATCACCTAAGTCCTTCATCGATAAGTACTTCCCTAACCGAGCTTTGGTGGCAAGGTCGGGATGTCATTCCCGATGAATTAATATCAAGAATACAATATTACTCCAACTCGCTTTCTTATGTACGCAAGGCTCACTTTTGTTTTTGATGAAGCCGAGTTCCCTTACAGCTTCATCAAAACGAATGTTCCAACTCCGTGAAGCTTGCTTTAATCCATATATGATTCTAAGCAGCTAACAAATCTTTCCGGGATTCTCTGGATCAACAAAACCCTCGGGTTGTGTCATATACACATCCTCTTTTAAGTTCCTGCTAAGGAAGGGGTTTTGACATCCATCTGCCATAACTATGGCTAAAAATAATCCGGATTAAACTTAACATTGCTACTGGTGAAGAGGTGTCATCATAATCCATTTATTGAATATGACGATAACCTTTTACAACCATCCTAGACATATTGGTCTGAGGACTTCCATCCATGTCGGTCTTGATCCTATAGACCCACTCAAAACCGATGGGTTTTATCCCAGGGGTTTGATCCACCAAGCACTAGACTTGGTTGTCATACATGGATTTCATTTCCTCACTCATGGCGTTCTGCCATTTTTCGGAGTCTGGACTAGTCAAAGCTTGTCTGTAGGTTTTTGGATCATCCTGATCCACCAACATCAAGTCATTTCCTTCAGTGGCTGCGAAGCCATATCTGTCTGGAACATGACGAGATTTTTCAGACCTCCTTGGACTATCTGGAAATTCTGTAGGGACTGATTCTTCATCTACGATCATATGAGGCTCCAGTACTTCTACATCTTGCATAGCAGGCTCCTAAATTGCTTCAGGCTGTTCCGTATCCTCACATATTTCTTCGAGATGCACGGGACTCCCACTAGCTATTTTGGAAAAATATTTCTCCAAAAATTCCCCTCCTCAAGCAACAAAGACTTTGTACTCACTGGGTATATAGAAGTTGTATCTCTTAGTTTCTTAAGGATACCTTACGAAGACACATTTTGTCTGATTTGGATGCCTGCATCTCTGCTACCCAAATCTTTTTAGGAAAAACATACTAGGATGTTTCCCACACCATATATGACTATGGTCCATTTCTTATTTGGCTACTACGCGAAGGCGCACGCATCCAAATAGAACTGACCATCTCATCCCGCTCCCATCCCAATGAATACTACGTGGAGGCGCACGCATCCACAGTAACGGGAGACGTAATGAGTGTCATATGGTGTACCTTCTGTGACTCTGGTCCAGCTCTTATTTGGCTACTACGCGGAGGCGCACGCATCCAAATAGAACTGATTACCTTATTCAGCTCGCATCCTAATGAATAGTACGCGGAGGCGCACGCATCCACAGTAATGGGAGACAGAATGACTGTCACAAGGTGTACTATCGTTGTCTTCATCGGAGCCCGGTTCAAAATGAATGCGCCCATTTCCAGAGTCAAGTATTAGTTCAACTCTCTTCTGGCCTGAGTACTCATAGGTCCACATACGTCGGAATGTATTAGACTTAATAAGTCACTCGCCTTTCACATAAACCTGTGAAAGGTGCCTTTGTCATTTTGCCCATTAGGCGAGACTTGCATCTTTTAGTTTGAGTGAATTCAAACAGACTTAAAAAGTCCACACTTGTGAAGTGTTGAAATGCGTTTCTCGATCATTAGGCAAGACTTGAATCTTTCAGTTTGAGTGAATTCAAACGGACTTAAAAGTCCACACTTGTGAAGTGTTGAAATGCGTTTCTCGCTCATTAGGCAAAACTTGAATCTTTCAGTTTGAGTGAATTCAAACGGACTTAAAGTCCACACTTGTGAAGTGTTGAAATGCGTTTCTCGCCTATGTGCCTTAAATGACAATGTCAGATTATAACTTGGTTTAAATCATTAGATTTAAGCATTTTTTTATTTACGTTTTAGCGATTAAGCTTACCAACGTAAATATCTGATCCTGAAGACGTGGATACCCACTCTTCTTCACATGATCCTTGTATTGCTTACAATCCCTTATTCCCATGTCCTGGCTCATTGCAGTGAGAGCATATCTCCTCCAGTTTGTCCAGCAGTTTTGGGAGCTGCTTGAACCTTTGGACGCTTGGGGTGTCTGATCTGCCCTGCAAGGTGCCCAGGAGCCTTACCCTTACCCAGATCAGCTTTCTTGAAGCTGACCTTCTTGTTGACCATAAGTACCTCCTTGGTCTGTCCCTTGAGGTTCTTTTCAGTGGTCACAAGTATCACATGAAGCTCTGTTAAGGACTTGTCCATGTCATGCATATTGTAATTTACTATGAAATCACTATATGTATCTGGAAGTGACTGCAACATAAGATCTGCAGCCATTTCAACCTGATCATCAAAACCGAGTTTGGTTAGATGTTACTGAAGACATTAAATTTTCGTGACATGGGGATTAACAGGGCTCCAGCCTTAAATTTGCAGGAGTTAAGTTCTATGAAAGTATCATATCTTTTGACACGAGCTTTCTCCTTGAACATTTCCTTGACCTCTGCCTTACAGGTATGAGGGTCATCTGAAACGTTCCTGAACTGCTTCTGCAACTCTGGCATCCTACTGCCCACCATAATGCATGACACGTCAATTTGGTTACTAAGGAACTTTGATAAGTATCCTTAGTGCCCTAGCGGCGTTCAGCGGTGGCTCAGCAGGAGGTTCCTTGGTAAGGATATACTACTTGCGTTCATGCTTGAGTACAAGCCTCAAGTTTCTATTCCAATCTGAGTAATTCACGCCCTTGAGTATGTCCTCAATCCGGACTCTCAGTGCGCTATTACTCCTTTGTGTTGTGTTTGCCTTTTAAAATTTAAGTTGGAGATTAAGTTATAAAACACTTTTCTGATTCTAACATTAGAATCTGAACCAGGATCCTATCATACCCTCAATTGAAGTGAACGGAGGCTCACTGCTCCAATTAAGAGCATCAAGGTAGGAATACATCCATTTACAAAACCATGTAATTCCTGGCTAGGGTCTGTACTAAAAGTACACGGCACACCCTATACTGATACCCTAGGTCAGCCCTAGCTGACAATCGTAGACAAGTCTACCAAGCTTGAACTATGGATAGAACTAATGTGACTACTAAGTAGAGGCGCACGCACCCACAAAGAACTACCCATCTCATCCAGACTTTTTATCTATGAATGTTACGCGGAGGCGTACCGACATCCATAGGGTCAAAGCCCTTTTGAGTGCCCAAACTCGGATGGTATCATGCTTGACTTGTAATTATTTGCATTTAAGTGAATTATAAAAGTCTGATTGTATATCGATACAACCTTAATCTGGAATCATCAATTGCAAATTCATGCAAAGATGATCCCTTAGCAGGTTACATGCGAGTCTGATTAAATTCCGATTTTAATCTTTGCATGTGGGTGATAGCAAATCATACATAAACTTGTATATTTAAACTATCAAACATTCATACATTCAAACATAAAAATGTAACGATAAAATATATGCATAGCTAATCCCATCTTAAGTTCCTAAGAATCTAGCAAAACTGATCCTAAAGACATGGTCTTCAAGATTCAAACTTGCTCCATTCTCGTGAACTCCCACTGGCTTCGAGCCTCCTCCAATCCGAGTCTCCCTCTTGACTTGATTCTTGTTTCGGTCTTCGTGATTACAAATTATAATAAATAAAATAAAATACAAATCACGACACGCAGGCCGTATTGACTACAACCCAAAATTAAGCAACAGGCAGATTGCAAAACCGAAATTAAAATGCAAATCTAATGGGCTTAGCTAGCATCATGTGGAAAACATCATGTTATCAAAGATCATGTATACAATCAACATGCTTATCAAACAAATAAATTTTCCAAATTTTATCTTTCTTAAGTTTGGAAAATTCCGGTTTATCGAAACCGGACGTTTTCATCAATTAATTGAATTTTGGACCGGTTCTCGCTGGTTTATCGAAACCGAACCAAATCGAAAAATTAAATTTTTAGGGTTTCCAAATATCCCCGCGAGCCAACCGGTTCAGCTCGAATCTAGTCGAGCCGAACCGGCTCAACCGAGGTCGCCTGCGGAGGCAACCACGGTGGCCCGTGAGGGCTGCCGAGGTCGCCCGCGGGGCTGACCGTGGTCGGCCACGGGAACGACCATGGTAGCCCGCGAGGGCAGCCATGGTCGCCCCTAGGGCAGACCCTGGTCGCTCGCGAGGCAACCATGGTGGCCCTCACGGGCTGCCATGGTCGCCCGTAGGCGACCCTCTTCGGCCCATGGTGCTGACCATGGTCTGCCCTAGGGCATTCCATGGTCCACCAAGGGACTCGACCTGGTCGGCCATGGCTAACCCGAAACACCCCAAAAATCTGAAATTTTTTTCGATTTACATGCATGCTAAGGTGATGAACAAATATAAACATAAAAAAAATCAGATTTAAACATGTAGAAAAATACATAACAACCATGGCTCTGATACCACTGAAAGAGATCACCACGGGTTCCAATCGATGAATATCATGCAGCGGACGTTATGTAACCGTGGTGATCGAAACAAGGTTTGATCTTAATGCAAATTCAACATGTTATAAATATAAATATAAATCTGAAAGTTACCTCTCTTAATCGATGAAAACACAAGTATAGTGTTTTTCTATCAAATCCACACAAGCACCACAACCGAAGAGGTTTTCACTCAATAATTTTGCTATTAATTTTTTAGAGATGCTTGACAACAATGGAGGAAGAAGAGAGAGGGAGAAGTCGGCCTAGAAGGGGGGGGGGGGGGGGGGGGGAAGATGGGAGTGGTTGCTGAAAATTAGAGGAAGTTATGAAAATATTGGAATTTTAATTTGAAAAAATCAAATTGAATTTTTCAAATCAAAATTGCATATCCATCCTCCATAAACCCTCTAATTTCATTTGTTCCCATTCATCACTTAAATCCCTAAATGGTCTTTAAGCCCGTTTAACCAAAACCCAAATCAAACCCATTAAATTGAGTTCTAATTTCGGTTTAGACGAAACGGTCCATTTTCCTCGAATTGATTTCTTCAACCGTCTGGTTAAAAGCTTAGGCCAGAAATCTACCGAATTGTTCTCAATTTTTATCCATAATTAATTGTCATGTATCGTGCTTAATGCGTGTGACCCTCTAGGCTCACGAGCAATTGGCAGACTGGTAAAATTACTATTTTACCCTTTCCATCATAAGTGGCCTCTAGCAAGACATTATGATTATCTAATGTTCGTGATTATCGATTATTCGACTTAACCTGTTATCGTACATGTCACTGTCCTTTAATCAAACCGATATCCAGATTGATCAATAGGCATAGAATGGTCATCCTAATTTATCAATCACTGTTTCTTGATATCTAAGATGACTGAAAACAGATACTAAGGTATCACCTGCACGGCCGTGCTAATCCTTCATTCATACTCATCAAGTGGCCTAAACAGATATCTTTCTCATACCAAAGTATGAGTGATAAATCCCTCAGACGCCTTTCGAGTTCACTAGTGCAATAAATGCCAAAGCCAATCGAAGCCGTTATAGTTACCCTTTTACAGATAACGTTAGACTAGGTCAAACTTAGGTATTCGTTACATAGTGTACACAAAGACTCCTTGGTCTTAGGATATAATGACAAGCTACGATATGTGAGTATCTCATGACTGGATCTATGTAGCATACTCACGATCGGGTTGTTCAATATCATCGACCTGATAATATCTATGATATAACTCCGGCACATACTTTGCCATGATCAGTAGAGCGTGATCACAAGGAGTTGGTCTCATACTGATCGCTTCTTAAAGAAGCTTAGCTGATCAGGGACTCATCAAATGTAATTCTTTCTAATCTATAGTTCTACTATTAGTGGTTACACACATAATGACATAGATCAAATTACATTCGATATATTACTACAACACATTAGTAATATATGCCGATTTATTTATTCGGAAAGATGATAAAACATTACATCTGTAGATCACTTATATATTTTGACTGGGGCATAACTCTAACAAACTTAAAACTGATAGTAAGGTATCACCTGCAAGGTCGTGCTATTCCTTTAGTCATACTCATCAAGTGGCCTAAACGGATATCTTTTTCATACCGGAGTATGAGTGATAAATTCCTCAGACGTCTTTCGAGTTCACAAATGTTATTCGTAACCAAGCCAATCACAGCCATTATGGCTACCCTTTTAAAAGTAAAGTTAGATTAGGTCAAACTTAGAGATTCATTACATAGTGCAAACAAAGACTCCTTGGTCTTAGGATATAATGACAAGCTACGATCTATAAGTATCTCATGACAGTATCCATGTTGCATACACACAATCGGGTTTTCCGATATCATCGACATGATGATATTTATGATATAACTCCGGCACATATTTTGTCATGATCAGTAGAGCGTGATCACAAGGAGTTGGTCTCATACTGATCACTTATTAAAGAAGCTTAGCTGATCAGGGACCCATCAAATGTAATTCTTTCTGATCCACAGTTCTACTATTAGTGGTTACACACATAATGACGTAGATCAAATTACATTCGATATATTACTACAATACATTAGTAATATATGTCGATTTATTTATTCGGAAAGATGGTAAAACATTACATCTGTAGATCACTTTTATATTAGACTGGGGCATAACTCTAACAGTAAAGGTAGTCTCATCTTTCCCACCAAGTGCATAGGGTTTTTACCCTTATAACCTCCAACTTTGAAGTTAGTTCCCTTTCTGACTATTAGGACATCCTTGCCACGAGTGACCTTAATGTTCTTCTCGGCCGTTACAAGCATTTGATGCAACTCCGAGACGGTCTTGTCCATATCATGCATATAATAGTTCATTACGAAGCTATCATATGGATGAGGAAGGGATTGCAGAACAAAATTGGCTTCCATCTGCTTTTCCACCCCGAGCCCGAGTCGAGTTAGGCCGTCGAGATGTCCCTTCATTTTCAGGACATGTGGACCTACATAACTGCCTGCTGTCATTTTGCAGGCGAGGAGTTTCGTGAAAAAATCCCGAATCTTTCGAGTCGGGCCTTTTCCTTGAACATAACCCCTATCTGGGACATCATCACTTTAGGGTCCTCATATAGTTCCATAAACTACTTCTGGAGCTCCGGCTCCATAGCGCCCAACATCACACACGCCACGTCGATATTGTCGCTAAGGTGCTTTTGGTATGCATCCTGAACAGCCCTCGGGGCGTTGAGTGCTGGCTCCACATGGATAGCCCGGTCCAGGACGTATTCCTTCCGTTCCAACTTGAACACAAGTCGTAGGTTCCTGTCCCAGTCCAGATAGTTTGTCCCGTTGAGCTTACCCTTTTCGAGGATATGCTTCAGCGATAAACTGTTCGAGTTCGTTGAATTGTTTGCCATTAATCTACACGAGGAAATTAAATATAATCAAAAAGTTGAATAAACTTACGAAGATCCTGAATGAACTCCAACCTCTCGATTCTAAGTTAATAGAATCTAAAACCAAAACCCATGATTCATGAATCGAAGTACGCTAACGCGCACAGCTCCGATTCACTAATTTAGGAAGGACATGCATCCAATTACACCCCGTACAATTGGGTCCAATTACAACCCGTGTAATTCTTGGCAAGGGTCTGCACGATAGTACACGGCATACCATTTCTAACACACTGGCTCGACCCTGGTCGAGAATCGCAGTTAAGTCAACCAAATCATGTATGCAAAGTCCGATAAAGATGCTCCGCTAAGGCGCACGACATCTAGATAGAACTTTAGCAAACTTGTATAGAGCGCACTTTCGAAGATGCTCCGTCAAGGCGCACGACATCAACGAAGTGGAGAACCATACAAGCTTATGATTGGTTGTCTTACTTGACTTAAAATTATTTGTGATTGGTTGAGTTTAAACCAATTATGTTCGATACAATTAGAAAACCGTCATCAACAACCCGTGTTATGACGTTTCTAATTTATCTCACATTATCTTCTTCGAAACCATCATTTACAACCCGTGTAAAGACGTTTCAAATTTAAACACATCCATCACAACCCGTGCGACGATGGTTCACAACGCTTTTAACATGCAAAGAATTAATCTGGTTTTAGTCTTTGCATGTTGGTGATAGCTTAAAATAAAATAAGCTAAGCATGCTCACAATTAAATTTATCATACGAATAAATTCTAGCATGCATCAAAGCATTAAATATGCATAAATAGCTCAAGCTAAAGTCCTAAGTATTCTATGAGACGAAGACTCCATGAGCTCTTCTCGTCATCACCACTTAGGGCCGCTCCCACTAGCTCGTGGACGATCTCCAAGATTGTCAAATTTCTCAGTTTCCATCCTTCTCGACTTGAGTTATTAAGTACAATTAAAACTCGATTCGTAGACCGTATGAAAGAATAATTACACTTTATCACTAGCGGCTCGCAACCCGCATAAGAGAATAATTTACACGTTACAATCTAACGGTTCGCATACCGCTTTTAAAAAGCGATAAATAATTCAACGCTATTGGGCTATCTATGCACCATGCATATCATCTCATCACACAATATGTTATAATACAAGCATATTGTCAAACAAGTTACAATTCCGGTTTTAATAGTCATGTCCAAGTTGTTCGGTCGGGTTTATCGAAACTAGACCATTTCGAAAAATTTGTTTATCGAAACCATTCAAATCTAAAAATTTTCAAAACATTAGATTGTGTGTTTGTGCCACGGGTCAAACACCGTGCAACAAACCACACGGGCCCAAACCAAGTGGGCCGAAATCCACTTAGGCCGAGCACCTACGCACCGACGAGCTAGGGTTTGCCAACCCTAGCCATTTTCTCCACCACCGGCCTCGGCCACTTGCTACCCACTGCCGAGGCAGAGGCGGGGAGAGCACGTCACCGTGACCATCTAATGGCTACGGCACTTCCCTGCTCCGGCAAGCCGGAGCCCCAGCCCGGTCCCCTTTTTGGCTCCCCGAGAGTCCCGTTTCCGGCGATCTGACAAATCCAAATTTTTTGAAAATTTCCAGATTTAATAATATGTTTAAAACTTCATTTTCATGGCATATAAAACCCATATACAGGAAATCAATGTTAGGATTATGCCCTAGTCCAAGGTAATTCCTTAATCTATATTGTAACGGACATCATTCTTCTACATAATAAAAGGCATAATATTACTATTGTGTTGTAGTCATAATGTGTGTAACCACTTATAGTAGAACTATAGATCAGAAAGAATTGCATTCGATAAAGTCCTTGATCAGCTAAGCTTCTTCTGAAGCGATCAGTATGAGGAAGAGTAAGGTGGCCGGCCAAGCAAGAGAGAGAGAGAGAGAGAGAGAGAATTGTGAGTTGTGTGATAATTTGATTAATGAATTAATGTCTTGTATTTCAATTCATCATCCAACTCACAAATATGGGTCAAAAGTGATTGGTATGGGCTTAAAGGTGCTTTAACCCATACCCCTTAAATCACTCACCTCTTAATCCACAATCACCAACTAAGCATGGTGTTGTGTGGCCCCCACACATGGACCCACCATGTGGGCCGGCCAAGAGGGTTTATTGGGCCCTTAATGGGCCCTTGTTTGGGCCGGCCATGAGACCTCATGGGCCGAGCCCAATGGGCTCGCCCGTGTGGTCTCATGCCGTGTCCAAAAGTCGCCCGACCCTTTTTGTCGTTGCTTATCAAACAATGTCTGACGCAACATCGACGAAAAAACTCAGTTTTCTCGATTCGCTAATTATTCTCTCAAACCGAACCCATGGCACAAAACCTCCAGTTTTGTCCATGTATTGCTCCTGAAGAAACGATAAGGTTTCCTTGTCTCAAGTTATCCGTCTTGAATGTGTGTGACCCTCTAGGCTCATGCCACCAAGATTAATCTAAGGATGTCGTGACAAGCTATCGCATTTGAATATGTTCATGGCTTAATCTATGAAAACACTATTCAAAGCGGGTCGTCCGATATCAATCACCTCATGATATCTATGATATGATTCCGGGATCCCTCATCACTATGACAAGTAGAACTACGTCATTAAGAACCATCCTCATATTGGTCGCTTCTAAGGAAGCATATTTTGACCAGGGACTCGTTAAGTGTGATCCGTACAGATTTATGGCTCTACTACTTTAGTGGTCATAAATCAGATCATGCTTAACATATTACTTCAACACATAAGTAATACAAAGCCGTTTTATTTATATATTACAAACGATGATAATGTACATAGACGTTGACAGGCTAATAGCAATTGGACTAGGGCACAAATGCTATCAATCTCCCACTTGCCCCTAGTTCCAATTTAAGTCCCAGTCTATACCCATTGACCTAACATGTTTATCATGTTTTTCTTGTGGAAGAGCCTTGTTCAAGGGGTCGGCTGTGTTATCATCAGTTGCAACGTAGTGGATCTTCACGTCACCTCTAGCAACAATGTCGCGGATGATGTGATACTTTCTGAGTACATATTTGGATCTGTCATGTGCCCTGGGTTCCTTAGCTTGCGCAATAGCCCCGGTGTTGTCACAATATAAGTCTACTTGGTTAGATGGGCTTTTAATTACACCTAACCCAGCCATGAAACTCCTGATCCATAGAGCCTCTTTTGCCACTTCAGATGCGGCAATGTACTCAGCTTCGGTCGTAGAGTCGGCAATGGTGTCCTGCTTCTTGCTTTTCCAGCTGAATGCTCCACCGTTCAACGTAAACACATATCCCAACTGACTCTTAAATTCATCGGGGTCTGTCTGGAAACTAGCGTCGACATATCCTTTGACGACTAAATCTTTCCCTTATTCTTTGGATCCTCAAAACCCTCAGGCTGGGACATATAAACGTCCTCAGCTAACCTCCCGTTGAGGAAGGCGGTTTTGACGTCCATTTGCCATATCTCATAGTTATGATACGCTGCTACGGCAAGTAGAATGCGGATAGATTTGACCATAGCTACTGGAGAAAAGGTCTCTTCATAATCAATTCCGTGGATTTTCCTATAACCTTTTGCTACCAGTCTTGCTTTATAGGTCTGAGGTTTGCCATCCATGTCCATCTTTATTTTAAAGATCCATTTACACCCAATGACTTTTACGTCAGGGGTTTGTTCCACCAAGTCCCACACTTGATTATCTGACATGGATTGCATTTCTTCCCTCATGGCTTCCAGCCATTTCTCAGAGTCGGTTTTGTCAAAGGCCTCTCGATAGGTAGCTGGATCATTGTCCACTAATACTAAATCATCACCTCCAATTACTATGAAACCGTATCTGACAGGTGCATGACTTATCCTTTCAGACCGCCTCGGACCGTCCTCATTAACTGTAGCTATTGGTTCTTGCTCAACGACCACTTCTGGCTCTACTTCTTCTAGTGGGTCATCTAGTGGTTCCTGCGTGACCATCTCATCTAGAACTTCATCAAGATGAACAGCCCTCCCACTGACTGTCTTGGAAATGAACTCCTTTTCCAAGAATGCCCCACCTCGAGCGACAAAAACTTTATTTTCGCTCGGTTTGTAGAAGTAGTATCCTTTTGTTTCTTTTGGATATCCGACGAAAGTGCATTTATCTGATCTCGGTTCGAGCTTGGTTGCAAGCAACCGTTTTACATAAGCCTCGCAACCCCATATTTTTAGGAAGGACAAAATGGGTTCCTTCCCGTACCATTTCTCGAATGATGTCCCTTCCACTGCTTTCGACGGAGCCCTGTTTATTATGAATGCGGCCGTTTGCAGAGCATAACCCCAGAAGGAGATCGGGAGATCAGTGAGACTTAACATCGATCGAACCATATCCAACAATGTCCGATTCCTCCGCTCGGACACACCATTAAGTTGCGGTGTTCCTGGCGAAGTCCACTGAGATAGTATTCAACCTTCAGTAAGATAACTAAGAAACTCCTCGGATAAATATTCTCCACCCCGATCAGAACGGAGTGCCTTGATACTTTTACCGAGTTGGTTTTCTACTTAAGTCCTAAACTCCTTGAATTTATCAAAGGCTTCGGACTTATGTCTCATGAGATAGACATAACCATATCTACTGAAATCGTCAGTAAATGTGATAAAGTAGCCTAAACCACCTCTGGCTGGTGTACTCATTAGTCCACATACGTCTGAATGTATTAGACCCAATAGATCACCTGCCCTTTCACCTAAACCAGTGAAGGGAGCTTTAGTCATCTTGCCCATTAAACAAGCATCGCATCTATCAATCGTTTGGAATTCGAATTAACTTAGAAGTTCGCGCTTATGAAGCGCTGAGATGCGTTTCTCATTTATGTGACCTACAAGACAATGCCAGATTAGAGTTTGATCTAAATCATTAGCTTTAAACCTCTAAGCATTTATATTATAGAGCATGTTGGATCTCGAGTTTTGCATATTCAATATGTATAAACCTCCAACAGTGTGAGCATTGCCATAAAATATGTTGTTGCGCATAATATTAAAAAACCCGTTCTTAATAATAAAATAATAACCTTCTTTTTCAAGAAGAGAAATTGAAATAATATTCCTGCTGAAAGCAGGTATGCAAAACACATCATGAAGTTCAATTACAAGCCCACTGGGCAAAACAAGGTTAACATAATTCACGGGAGTTGCGGCAACTCTGACGTTGTTCCTAACTCTTAGGTCCACCTCGCTTTCCCTCATATCTCTTCTACTGTGTAACACCTGCATATTCGCACAGACATGAGACTCAGCTCCATTGTCAGGTACCCAGGTATTTATCGTAGAAAGATATAGCTCTAATGGAATACCTGATGAAGTAGCGGCCCCACCGCCCTTCTTCTGATCCTCCTTCAGCTGCTGACAGTCTTTCTTCCAATGACCAGGCTTTTCACAGTAGAAACTGACCGACTCCTTTGCCTTCCCTTTTCCTTGTACGGGCATGGAAGGTCTAGGAACAAATGGTCGTCTGTTCTTTCCTGCCAGGTGCTTTGGGCCTTTACCCTTGCCACCACCAGCTTTGAAGCTGGGTCCCTTCTTGACCATAAAAACATTTTTGGGCGAACTGCCCCTTATGCTCTTCTCGGCAGTCACTAGCATGCTGTGCAACTCCGACGCGGTCTTGTCCATATCATGCATGTGATAGTTCATGACGAACCCACCATATGCATGAGGAAGGGATTGCAGAATAAAATCCGCAGCCATTTCCTTTTCCATAGACATACCGATACTAGTCATATGGTCGAAATGTCCCTTCATACGTAGGAGAACAATGTATTTTTCAATACGTACTTTCTCTTTGAACATATCCTTGATCTGTGCAAACATTGCAAACGGATCATGAGATAGCTCCATAAACTGCTTCTGGAGGTTCGCCTCCATGCAGCCCAGCATGACACACGCAACGTCGATAGAGTTGCTAAGGTGTTTCTGGTACGCATCCTTAACCTCCCTCGTTGCGTTGGTAGCTGGCTCCACCGGGATAGCCTTATCAAGAACGTACTCCCTGCGTTCCAACTTTTACACAAGTCGTAAATTTCTGTCCTAGTCCAGATAATTTATCCCGTTGAGTTTACACTTTTCGAGTATAGTCCTCAATGACAAATTAGACGAGTTTGTTGAATTACTAGCCATTTCTACACAAAGAAAGTAAATTTAATCAGAAAAGTTGAATAAATTTACGAAGATCCGAATTAAACACCAACCATACTATTCTAAGGTTTAGAATCTGAAACCAAGATCCCTTATTCGTCATTTGAAGTACGCTAAGGCGCACCGCTCCAATTGACTTATTTAGGTAGGACGTCCATCCAATTACAACTCGTGTAACTCTTGGTCAGGGTATGTGCAAAAACACACGGCTTACCCTTCCGATGCCCCAGCTCGACCTCAGGCCAAGGATCGTGGTTGAGTCAACCAACCTTCACTAATGAGTTAACTTTGTGCAGATGCTCCGCTAAGGCGCACGACATCCCACAAATTTTACCATTCCCATCTAGAACCCATTCGATCGATGCTCCGCTAAGGCGCACGACACCGATAAAATGTTTCTACATGGGTGTGAATTTGGGTGGCATCTCACTTGACTCAAATTATCTTGTAAATTGGTTGTGCTTAATAATTCGAAAGTATTTGGCACAATTCTGAACCCATCATCAACAACCTGTGTTGTGACGTTTCTAATTGTATCACATACTATCTTCATTTGAAACCGTCATTTGCAACCCATGCAAACACGTGATGTTGGGCTGCTTGGAGGGAGACCTCCAAAAGAAGTTTATGGAACTGTTCGAGGACCCTTGTGCCATGATGGCGCAGATAAGGGTTATGTTCAAGGAGAAGGCTCGGATCGAAAGATTTGAAATTCTCAAAGAATTCCTCTCCTGCAAAATGTCAGCAGGCGGCCCTGTTAGTCCTCACGTCCTAAAGTTGAAGGGACATCTCGAACACCTGACAAGACTGAGTCTTGGGATGGGACAGGAGATGGCATTGTAGACTTCGTTCTGCAATCCCTTCCTCCTGCTTATGTTGGGTTCTTTATGAATTATAATATGCATAATTTGGACAAGATCATCTCAGAGTTGCAATGACAGCATGTAACAGTTGAGAAGAACGTCAAGCTTATACCAAGGGATGTTCTAATGGTCAGAAAGGGATCTAGCATCAAAGCTGGAGGTGACAAGGGTAAAGCCCCTATGCACGCGGCGGTAAAGATGAGACTGGCTCGGGTTCCTAAACGTCCTAAAGTCAGGGAGGCTAAGAGGAAAGGGAATCAGTCTGCTTCTACTGCCAACAGTCCGGTCATTGGAAAAGAGACTGCAAGAAGTTCCAGGATGATCTAAAGAAGGGTGGTGGATCCACGCCTTCTAGTATTCTCGTTATTGATCTTAATCTTTCTACTTCCGATTCATGAGTATTTATATCGGGCATGAATCTGTACGGATGAACAGAAACTGGAAAGTAGAAGAGATTATGGGAAACACGATGTGGACCTAAGAGTTGGGAACATAATCAGGGTTGCCGCAACTGTTGTAGGCTCCATTACTCTTGTTTTGGCCAGTAGACTTGTAGTAGTACTTCATAACGTGTATTACATACTTTTGTAAGTTCTAATAAAGTCGGTGGTTTACACATATTGAATATGAAAACTTAAGCTCATAATATAACGATATCACTAAGAGGTTTAAATCCGATGATTTAAACCAAGTTCATAATATAACTTAAGCTCATAATATACTGTCGTTTGGGTTGTATAAATGAGAAAGTGCATTTGAGCACTTTACAAGTGCGGACTTCTAAGTCCATTGAATTCCATTCGGGGAAAAATGTGCGAGGCTTGTTTGATGGGCAAAATGACTGGAGTGCCCTTCATCGGGAGAGGTGAAAGGGCGGGTGACCTATTGGTCCTGATACAGCAGAAATATGTATGGGTCAATGAGTTCACTTGCTTGGAGTGGTTTTTGCTACTTCATCAATCTTACTGTTTATTACAGTAGACTTGATTATGTCTGTTCAATAAGACATAATTCGGATGCTTTTCATAAATTCAAAGAGCTTAAGACTGAAGTACAAAACCAACTCGGGAAAAGTATTAAAACGCTTCGTGTCGGATCGAGCTGGAGAATACTTGTCCATAGAGTTTCATGATCATCTTGTGAGAAGTAGGATATTATCATAGTTACTCTGATCTCCCAAACTCATTCTAGGATTATGCTCTAGAAACAGCCGCATTCATTTTGAATCGGGCTCTGACGAAAACAGTGGGAGGAATGTTCATCTTGATGGTATCAGGATTGAAAGAGATCACCACGGGTTCCAAACGATGAATATCATGCAGCGGACTTTATGTAACCGTGGTGATCGATTCTTGCTATGATCTTAATGCCATTTCAACATGTTATAAATATAAATATAAATCTGATATTTACCTCTCTTAATCGATGAAAACACAAGTGTAGTGTTTTTCTATCAAGTCCACACAAGATCCACAACCGAAGAGATTTTTTCACTCACAAATTTGCTAGAATTTTTGAGAGAAAACAAGACAACAATGGTGGAAGAGAGGGAGAGGATTTTCGGCAATGAGGGAGAGAGAATGGAGGGGGAAGTTGCTGAAAAATAATTAAGGATAATGAGAAGATATTATGTGATTTTAATTTGAAATTAAATTGAATTTCAAAATTAAAATTGCATTATCTATCCCTTATTCTCTGTTATTTGCATTTGTTCCCACACATATCTTAAATCCCTAAATGGGCTTTAAGCCCGTTTAACTAAATCCCAAATTAAACCCATTAACTTGAGTTCTAATTTCGGTTTAGACAAAACGGCTCAATTTCCTCGAATTGATTTCTTCAACCGTCTGGTTAAAACCTTAGGCAAGAAAACTACGGAATTGTTCTCAATTCTCATCCATAATTGTTGTCATGTATCGTGCTTAATGCGTGTGACCCTCTAGGCTCACGAATAATTGGCAGACTGGTAAAATTACTATTTTACCCTTTCCATCATAAGTGGCCTCTAGCAAGACATTATGATTATCCAATATTCGTGATTATCGATTATTCGACTTAACCTTTTATCGTACATGTCAATGCCCTTTTATCAAACCGATATCCAGATTGATCAATAGGCATAGAATGGTTATCCTAATTTATCAATCACTGTTTCTTGATATCTGAGATGACTGAAAACTGATACTAAGGTATCACCTGCATGGCCATGCTCTTTCTTCAGTCATACTCATCAAGTGGCCTAAACGGATATCTTTCTCATACTGAAGTATGAGTGATAAATCCCTCAGACGCCTTTCAAGTTCACTAGTGCAATAAATGCCAAAGCCAATCAAAGCCATTATAGCTACCCTTTTACAGATAACGTTAGACTAGGTCAAACTTAGGTATTCGTTACATAGTGTACACAAAGACTCCTTGGTCTTAGGATATAATGACAAGTTACGATATATGAGTATATCATGACTGGATCTATGCAACATACTCACAATCGGGTTGTCCGATATCATCGACCTGATGATATCTATGATATAACTCCGGCACATACTCCGGCTCATACTGATCGCTTCAGAAGAAGCTTAGCTGATCAGGGACATAATCGAATGCAATTCTTTCTGATCTATAGTTCTACTATAAGTGGTTACACACATTATGACATACATCAAATCACATTAGATATATTACTACAACACATTAGTAATATTATGCCTTTTATTATGTAGAATAATGATGTCTGTTACAATATATGATAGCATTTGTGCCCTAGTCCAATTGCTATTAGCTTGTAAACGTCTATGTACATTATCATCGTTTTTAACATATATATAAAACGGCTTTGTATTACTTATGTGTTGAAGTAATATGTTAAGCATGATCTGATTTATGACCACTAAAGTAGTAGAACCATAAATCTGTACGTATCACACTTAACGAGTCCCTGGTCAAAATATGCTTCATTAGAAGCGACCAGTATGAGGATGGTTCTTAATGACGTAGTTCTACTTGTCATAGGGATGAGGGATCCCGGAATCATATCATAGATATCATGAGGTGATTGATATCGGACGACCCGCTTTGAATAGTGTTTTCATAGATTAAGCCATGAACATATTCAAATGCGATAGCTTGTCACGACATCCTTAGACCAAGGAGTCTTTGTGATCACTATGCAATGAACGTGCGGCTTTAACTTGTGCCTAACGCTTTCTGTGAGAGGATTGCTATAAAGGGTATGATTGGGTGGCGGAACGAGTTGCATTAGTGACACGAAAGACGGCTAAGGGATTTATCCCTCATACTACGGTATGGGAAAGATATCCGTTAAAAGGGCCTCTTGATGGAGACTGACTGAGAGTAAGAGCATGGCCATGCCGATGATACAGGTTATCAGTTCTCAGCCATCTCGCATATCAAGTAACAATGATTGATTAAACAAGGGTGACGACTCTATGCCTTGTGATCAATCGGGATATCTAGAGATAATAGGATAGTGACTTGTACGCACAAGGTTAAGTCGAATCATCGATCATCATGCACCTTGGGTAATCATAACGTCTTACTAGAGACCACTTATGATGGATCAGGCAAGAGCGATCTTTTGCGCCGATCTGCCAACGGTGGCATGAGCCTAGAGGGTCACACACATTCAAGACGGATAACTTGAGACAAGGAAACCTTAACGTTTCTTGAGGAGCAAAACATGGACAAAACTGGAGGTTTTGTGCCATGGGTTCGGTTTGAGAGAATAATTAGCGAATCGAGAAAACTGAGTTTTTTCGTCGATGTCGCGTCGGACTTTGTTTGATAAGTAACGACAAAAGGGGTCGGGCGACTTTTGGACACGGCACGAGACCACACGGGTGAGCCCATTGGGCTCGGCCCATGAGGTCTCATGGCCGGCCCAAACAAGGGCCCATTAAGGGCCCAATAAGCCCTCTTGGCTGGCCCACATGGTGGGTCCATGTGTGGGGGCCACACAACACCATGCTTAGTTGGTGATTGTGGATTAAGAGGTGAGTGATTTAAGGGGTATGGGTTAAAGCACCTTTAAGCCTATACCAATCACCTTTTGACCCATGCTCATGAGATTGATGAAGTAGAGAAATATCAAATGGGATTCAAGACACAATACACTCTCATCAATCCTACAACTCTCACAACTCTCTCTCTCCTCTCTTTGCTCTCTTGTTCTTCATTTAATTGTTCTAGAAGGCAATTAAGTGAAGGATCTTCAAGATCATCCCTTTGGTGTGGACTTGCTCTAGAGAAGAAGATCCGAAAGTTCTTTTTTATCGATTCAACGAAGACTAAATGCAAAATGGAGAAACTGTCCAGATTGTCCAGTTCCGGCGACCGACAATGCGTGAGCCATAGCCGCTTCGTCCGAGCTCCGATCGACCTGAAACCGGCGGCGTTTGAAAGATAAGTCCAAGGGCTACAACTTTTGAAATACTGATTTTACAAAAGAGCGCTGGTAGGGGAGATACAAGGCCGTGAAGCAGACTGGTCCGCAGAGTCTGTCCAGCGAGATGGGAAAAATGTTTTGCTCCAGACGGAGGTCTTCTCGTCCGAACTGGGTTCGGAGAAAAACACACAAGATGTAGGGAATTGGCTGAGGTTCAATCTCCAAAAAGAACCGAAGAAATTGGAGATCTGAAGCTCGAGATATAGAGCTTCAAAGTCTCGGTTTTCTGCCGGGCAGATTCTGGTAAAACCCGAAAACTCGATTTCCTAAGGATCTAACTTGGTAGTCGATCTTGCGCAGGTTAGGGGCGGTTTATAGGTTTCTTCCGCTGCCATGAACGTAATTAGGATGCCCCGGAACCCAACAATATAGATTGAGGAAATATTTTGGACTAGGGCACAAACCTAACAATCTCCCACTTGCCCCTAGTTCCAACCTAAGTTCCAATCTACCCCTATAGACTTCACGTGTGCCTCATGCTTAGGCTGCGGTAAAGCCTTTGTCAGGGGATCAGCAACATTTTCATTAGTCGGTACATAAGTAATCTCCACATCACCGTTATCAATATATTCTCTGATAATGTGATACTTCCTCTGTATGTGTTTAGTTCTGTTGTGGAATCTAGGCTCTTGAGTTAATGTTATGGCCCCAGTGTTGTCACACAACAAGCTTACCGGATCAGATGCTCGCGGCATTACATCTAATCCGGTTAGAAAGCTTCTAACCCATACGGCTTCCTTAGCTGCTTCTGCTGCAGCTATGTATTCAGCCTCTGTTGTAGAATCGGCAGTTGTGGCTTCCTTGAAGCTCTTCCAGCTGAATGCTCCGCCATTTAACACGAATATAAATCCTGCTTGTGATTTGAAATCGTCAGGATCTGTCTGAAAGCTAGCATCAACGTATCCTTTGACTGCTAGTTCTCCATCCTTCCCACCATACACCAGGAATGGGTCTTTAGTTCTCCTTAGATACTTAAGGATACTCTTGACTGCAGTCCAGTGCTCCTGGCCTAGGTTAGATTGATATCTACTGGTGCATCTTAACGTGAACGAGGCGTCTAGTCTCGTGCAAATCATAGCATACTTGATGGATCCCACAGCCGAAGCATATGGGATCTTACTCATTTTGCTTAGCTCATCAGGAGTCTTAGGACTCTGTTGTTTGCTAAGCTTAATACCATGCCGCATGGGTAGGTATCCCTTCTTAGAATCAAGCATTGAGAATCTTCTCAACACCTTATCTATGTAAGTGCTCTGACTTAGGCCCAATATTCTCTTGGGTCGATCTCTGTAGATCTTGATGCGCAGAATGAAAGCAGCATCACCTAAGTCCTTCATCGAGAAGCATTTCCCTAACCAAGCTTTAACTTCAAGCAAGGTTGGGATGTCATTCCCGATGATCAGTATGTCATCGACATATAGCACTAGGAATACTATTTTACTCCCACTCGCTTTCTTATATCCGCAAGGCTCACTTTCGTTTTTGATAAAACCGAATTCCCTTACGGCTTCATCAAAACGAATGTTCCAACTCTGTGAAGCTTTCTTTAATCCATAAATGGACCTAAGCAGCTTACAAATCTTTCCGGGATTCTTTGGATCAACAAAACCCTCGGGCTGTGTCATATACACATCCTCTTTTTAAGTTCCCGTTAAGGAAGGCGGTTTTGACGTCCATCTGCCATATCTCATAGTCGTAGTATGCTGATATGGCTAGAATGATCCGGATAGATTTGACCATAGCCACAGGTGAAAAAGTCTCGTCATAATCGATACCTTCGATTTGGTGATAACCTTTCGCAACCAGTCTAGCTTTATAGGTCTGAGGTTTTCCATCCATGTCGGTCTTAATTTTATAGACCCATTTGCAACCGATGGGTTTTATCCCAGGGGTTTGATCCACCAAGTTCCAGACTTGGTTGTCGGACATGGATTTCATTTCCTCATTCATAATGTTCTGCCATTTTTCGGAGTCTGGACTGGCCAAAGCTTGTCTGTAGGTTTCTGGATCATCCTGATCCACCAACATCAAGTCATTTCCTTCAGTGGCTAGGAAGCCATATCTGATAGGAGCTTGACGAGATCTCTCAGACCTTCTTGGACCATCTGGAATAGGTGTCGGGATTGGTTCTTGATCAATGACCTCTTCTGGCTCCTGTATTTCTACGTTCGGCATAGTAGGTTGCTCCGTATCTTCTTGAATTTCTTCAAGATGCATGGCACTCCCACTAGCTCTTTTGGAAATAAATTCCTTTTCCAAAAATACCCCTCCTCGAGCAACAAAAACTTTGTTCTCGCTGGGTTTGTAGAAATAGTACCCCCTTGTTTCTTTGGGGTACCCCACAAAGACACATTTGTCTGATTTGGGTTCGAGCTTATCGCCTAGCAGACGCTTGACATAAGCTTCACATCCCCAAATCTTAAGGAAAGCTAATAAGGGTTTCTTCCCGTTCCATACTTCGTATAGAGTGCTTTCCACTACCTTTGTAGGAGCCCGATTCAATATGAATGCGGCCGTTTCTAGGGCATAGCCCCAGAAGGAGATAGGGAGGTTAGCATGACTCATCATTGATCAAACCATGTCAAGCAAGGTTCGATTTCTCCGTTCGAATACACCATTCATTTGAGGTGTTCCAGGCGGAGTCAATTCAGAGATGATCCCACACTCCTTTAAATGACTGTGAAAATCTTGGTCCAAGTACTCACCGCCTCGGTCAGATCGAAGCGCCTTTATACTTTTACCAAGCTGGTTCTGTGTTTCGTTCTGGAACTCTTTGAACTTGTCAAAGGTTTCCGATTTATGTCTCATAAGATAAACATACCCATATCTACTGAAGTCATCAGTGAATGTAACGAAGTAGTGAAAACCTCTTTTGGCCTGAGTGCTCATGGACCCACAAACATCGGAATGTATGAGACCCAGTAAGTCACTCGCCCTTTCACCTAAACCGGCAAAAGGTGCTTTTGTCATTTTGCCCATAAGGCATGACTCGCATCTCTCAATTGAAGTGAATTCAAACGGACTTAGAAGCCCACACTTGTGAAGTGTTGAGATGCGTTTCTGGCCTATATGGCCTAAACGGCAGTGCCATATCACAGTCTGGTTTAAATCATCGGATTTAACCCTTTTGTTACTTATATTATAAATCGAGCTAGTGCCAGTGTTTTGAATATTAAGAATATATAAACCACCAACTAATGAAGCATTGCAATAAAACATGTTTTTCTTGAAAATATTGAAAATTCCATTATCAATAGAAAAATGATATCCTTCCTTGTCTAGGAAGGAAATAGAAATAATGTTTCTGCGAAACGCAGGTACACAATGGACATTATTTAAAAACAAAACCAGCCCACTGGGCAAACTAAGACTAATATTTCCTACAGTAGTTGTCGAGACTTGATTGCCATCGCCAACTCGTAGGTCTGCCTCACCCTTGCTCACTTCTCTTCTACTTCCCAAAGCCTGCACATTAACACAAATGTGAGATTCTGCACCAGTATCAAGTACCCAAGAATCTGAAGTAGATAAACTGAGATTGAGCTCAATAACAAATGTTGCTACGTTTAATAGTTGGCATGATTTTTTAGCGTAAAAGTAAGAAGTCGAGCAACATGTTACATGACATGTGGAGCGACTTGTTACGAGCCGCAGATTAGGAAAGTCTGAAGGTTTCCTATTTCGACAAAGCTTGGAGCAAAAGAAGAAAGGCGCCACGAAAACTTGGAGCGCAAGAGAGTGACGTCGACAAGTCAAGCGACTTCCAGCTGGCAGTTACACGTCAACGAAAAGAGGCAACTAAGGCGGCAACTATACTTGCCTGATTTATTCAGGAAGTCAGAAACAGGCAAGACGACTTCAAGCTGACGAAGGAAGGCGACAACAACTTGCCTGATCCTGATCCAAGAAGGATTAGGAATGTGAGCTGCTATAAAAAGCCCTTGCCTTCCCATTAGCAGTATCCGTTCTTGTTCTAACACTGCAAGATTTCTCAGAGCTCTTAACCGTGCACCATCGGCGTGTTGAGAGGCTGATGAATATTCGCTAGAACGGACCGTTTGCTCCGATCAAACCTTGAGTCGCGAAGACTAAGTGTTCGGGTCGGTTAGGGTTTTTGTTTTTGATTGAAGATTCACAACTACGTCCAAGAAGACAACGACACCGAGCATGGACTTGCTCGAAGGGTGGAATTGAGGGAATCTCAAAGATAGGGGGAGAGGCTCCGGGTCGAGGTGATTCACGGTGAGATCTATAGTAGCTTAGGACAATAGCTTGTGTGATAGCTAGTTGGGCTTGAAGTTGTACTATTGACTACCTATAGTAAAAAACCTTTCCACTGGCAAAGTGCCCCCAGACGTAGGTGCGGAGTCACCGAACTGGTAATCATCTCTGGTGTCGTGATTATTATCTGTCTATTACTTTGCTTACGGTTTCCACAAGAAGTCGATACACAAGTCAAAGACTTTGTGTTTGACTTACTGACTCGACTACGGTTCAGAATTTCAATTGGTATCAGAGGAGGCACCTTAATCTCTTAGGTGATTTTCCTGCAAAAATTCTGAGTAGCTAATATGAATTCAAAGGAAGGAGGATCTGTCAATCGTCCGCCGGTACTCGACGGAAAAAACTATGGATATTGGAAAGAACGGATATGTGCTTTCCTGAAGTCCCTCGACAGCAAAACCTTGAAGTCTATCATCAATGGATGGGAGGAACCTTACTATGTTAATGCTCATGGAAATCAAACCAGCATTAAACCAGAAAAGGAGTGGACATGGAAGAAGATGAAGCTGCCCTAGGTAATTCTCGTGCACTCAATGCTATCTTTAATGGAGTAGACAAGAATGTGTTTCGACTCATCAACACATGCACAAGTGCCAAAATTGCCTGGGACACACTTGCGGTTGCTTACGAGGGTACTTCAAAAGTCAAAGAACAGAAGTTACAGTACCCCACGACTAACTTTGAGGCTCTGACCATGAATGACGACGAGACTATCGCGGAATTTAATGTGCGCATCAAGGATCTGGCCAATGAATCATATTCACTTGGCAAGCCTATGACCGATGAAGATTTGGTCAGAAAAACGCTGAGAGCTCTAAGTCCCAGATTCAAGATGAAGATCACCGCTATCGAAGAAGTCCATGACTTGAAGACACTGAAGTTTGATGAGCTCAAGGGCTCACTAATGACTTTCGAGCTCTCCCTACCTCCTATCGAGAAGAAACACAAAGGTGTGGCTTTCAAAAGTTCTAATCAGAAGAACTCAACGCACTCTGAGTCGGATAGTGACATTGAAGAAACTATCGCCATGCTGGCCAAAAACTACAACAAAGTCATGAAAAGATTTGGCCAGATGACAGGAAGAAAAGTCACCCGAGAAGTCAGAGACAAGCCACATCATAAGTTTCAGAAACTCGACAACACAGCCAACGATGGAGGACGAGGAGAACGATCAGGTAAAGGAGCACAGTGTTTTGAATGTGAGGGGTATGGACATATGCAGAGAGAATGTCCCAACTTCCTAAAGAAATAGAAGAAGGGATTCATTGCCTCTCTAACTGACGATGAAGATGAGGAAGACAGTGACCTTGTGCATACAAGTAACTATGTGGCTTTCACTTCCTCCACAATAGATCAACCAGCTGAAAGCTCAAAGAAGTATGACTCTAATGATGAGCTATCCGATGAGACTCTCAACAACGCTTACAACGAATGGTATGTCAAGTGGTTTGCAGACTCTCAGGTAATTGAAAAACAGAACGCTCTCATTCTTACTCTTAATGAAGAAGAGTCAAGACTTCTTGAGACGACTATTGATCTCAAAAAGGAAGTTGCTCGACTAAAAGGCGAGTTAGAACAGGTCACCAAGTCTGTAAAGATGATGAATCCAAGTACTGACACTCTGGATCAAATACTTTCGATCAGGAAACCATCAAGGAATATGGAAGGTCTTGGATATTCGAAAGAAGCCTCATCTTCGCACACTATCTTCGTTCCTCAGAAGTCTGTTTCCCATAAGTCTCATCAGAAGTCACCTAACTTCACGGCTGACCAGGCAACCAAAAAGCCTCTTACTCTGGCCGCTACAAAAACCCAGACCAAAAGACACAACTAGGTGTGTCATCACTGTGGACGAAAAGGACATATTCAACCCTTCTGCTATCAGCTATATGGGAAGAGCTCAGTCAAGAAAAGGACTACCATCAAGAAAAGCCAACCTCGGAAGGAATCACCAGTCAAAGAGGTCAACTATCAAGCTAACATCGTATACACCGCTTTAAAGGCCTCAACCAGCAACGATTGGTACTTCGATAGTGGATCCTCTTGACATATGACGGGTAATAGCTCTTTCTTGGTCACTTTAACACCATGCACAAATAGCTTTGTTACTTTTGGACATGGAGTAAAAGCTAGAGTACTTGGGAAAGGAAAACTCAACCTTCCCAACTCTCCATGTCTGAAAGAAGCTCTGCTAGTAGAAGGCCTCACAGCAAACCTCATCAGCATAAGCCAGATATGTGATTTAGATCTGGATGTCCACTTCACTCGTGACAAGTGCTCGGTTAAAGACGAACAACATAAGAAAGTCATGATAGGCCACAGGTCCCTTGACAATTGTTATCTATGGTCTCCAACAGTCAGTACCTTGCCAACCAAGTGCCTTTTATCCAAAGCTCAAGAGACAAAACTATGGCATCAAAAACTTGGTCACATCAATTTGAGGAGTATGCAAAATATTCTCTCTGAAAAGGCGATCATTGGAGTTCCCAACCTCAAGATCATCGAAGGAAAAATCTGTGGAGAATGCCAGATTGGGAAACAAGTCAAGACGTCGCACAAGAAGGTACAACATCTTACTACTTCTTGTGTTCTAGAACTTCTTCATGTTGACCTTATGGGACCCATGCAAGTAGAGAGTCTAGGAGGGAAGAAGTACATATTTGTATGCGTAGACGACTTCTCGAGGTACGCATGGGAAGACTTTATTCGAGAGAAGTCAGATACGTTCTCAGTTTTTGAAGCCTTATGTCGAAGAGTTCAACGAGAAAAGGGAGAAGTCATTGGGAAAGTCGTTCGACTTCGGAGCGATCATGGAAAGGAGTTTGAAAACATCAGCTTCGCAAACTTTTGTGATGCTGAAGGTATTGCACACGAATTTTCTGCTCCCATCACTCCTCAGCAAAACGGAATCGTTGAAAGGAAGAATCGCACTCTTCAAGAGATGGCAAGAGTCATGATGTTAGCCAAAGACATCCCGCAGCACTTCTGGGCTGAAGCTTTGAATACAGCATGCCATATTCATAATAGAGTGACTCTTCGCCCTGGAACTTCGCTCACTCTTTATGAAATATGGAGGGGGAGAAAGCCGAATGTCAACTACTTCCATGTCTTTGGATCGGTCTGCTACATACTCGCAGATAGGGAACCTCGACGCAAGTGGGATCCTAAAAGCAACGAAGGCATCTTCCTCGGATACTCCAGAAATAGTCGGGCGTTTCGGGTATTCAACAAACGCACCCGGACTATCATGGAATCCATCAATGTTGTGATTGATGATGACAATAACGAGCAATCAAGTGACGAGGAAGAAGAAGTCCTGAATCTCTCAGGAGATGTCAGACCAGAGGTCAGAGGAGAAGCCAGACCATATGTCAGAAGAGAAGTCAGACCAGAGGTCAGAGGAGAAGCCAGACCAGATGTCAGAAGAGAAGTCAGACCGGAAGTCAAGAACGATGAGCGCAACAAAGAGTCTGAAGACGAAAGCCAACTCATCCCGGATGAAGAGGCAACCCCTACAAGGCAAAGAGCTCCGTCAAGAAGAATTCAGAAGTATCATCCACCCCGGGATGTGATTGGAGACATTAATGAGGGAGTTCGGAGTCAACAAAAAGCATCTCTTGACCACCAAGAGATGATAGGTAACATGTGCTTTATTTCCAAAATTGAGCCAAAGAATATACAACAGGCCATCAATGATGAGTACTGGGTCTGCGCGATGCAAGAAGAGTTGGTTCAGTTTGCAAGGAATGAAGTCTGGGAACTTGTACCCAAGCCTGACAATGTCAATGTCATCGGGACAAAATGGATATTCAAAAACAAGTCCGACGAGCAAGGAAACATCACTCGAAACAAAGCGAGACTGGTGGCTCAAGGGTACACACAAGTCGAAGGAGTCTTTGTGATCACTATGCAATGTACGTGCAACTTTAACTTGCGCCTAACGCTTTCTGTAACAGGATTGCAATAACGGGCATGATTGGGTGGCGGAACGGGTTGCATGAGTGACACGAAAGACGGCTAAGGGATTTATCCCTCATACTACGGTATGGGAAAGATATCCGTTAAAGGCCTCTTGATCGAGATTGACTGAGAGTATGAGCATGGCCATGCCGGTGATACGGGTTATCAGTTCTCAGCCATCTCACATATCAAGTAACAATGATTGATTATACAAGGGTGACGACTCTATGCCTTGTGATCAATCGGGCTATCTAGAGATAATAGGATAGTGACTTGTACGCACAAGGTTAAGTCGAATCATCGATCGTCATGCACCTTGGGTAATCATAACGTCTTACTAGAGACCACTTATGATGGATCGGACAAGAGCGATCTTTTGTGCCGATCTGCCAACGGTGGCATGAGCCTAGAGGGTCACACACATTCAAGACAGATAACTTGAGACAAGGAAACCTTAACGTTTCTTGAGGAGCAATAAATTGACAAAACTGGAGGTTTTGTGCCATGGGTTCGGTTTGAGAGAATAATTAGCGAATCGAGAAAACTGAGTTTTTTCGTCGATGTCGCGTCGGACTTTGTTTGATAAGTAACGACAAAAAGGGTCGGGCGACTTTTGGACACGGCACGAAACCACATGGGCGAGCCCATTGGGCCGAGCCCATGAGGTCTCATGGCCGGCCAAAACAAGGGCCCAATAAGCCCTCTTGGTTGGCTCACATGGTGGGTCCATGTGTGGGGGCCACACAACACCATTTTAGTTGGTGATTATGGATTAAGAGGTGAGTGATTTAAGGGGTATGGGTTAAAGCACCTTTAAGCCCATACCAATCACTTTTGACCCATACTTGTGAGTTGGATGATGAATTGAAATACAAGACATTAATTCATTAATCAAATTATCACACAACTCACAATTCTCTCTCTCTCTCTTGCTTGGCCGGCCACCTTGCTCTTCCTCTTCATCTTGCTCTCTTGTTCTTCATTTAATTGTTCTAGTAGGCAATTAAGTGAAGGATCTTCAAGATCATCCCCTTGGTGTGGACTTGCTTTAGAGAAGAAGATCCGAAAGTTCTTCTTTAATCGATTCAACAAAGACTTAAAGGTAAACATCTTGTGGAATATATTTTGCTTTGGGATTTAATGGTTTATATTCTTGGACAAGGTTTGGAGTAGATTTTGTTATAATGCTTCCGCTATCTCGACGATCTAGAACGCGGCAAAAGAGGCTGTATGGATCAGGAGTTTCATGGCTGGGTTAGGTGTAATTCAAAACCCATCTAACCCAGTAGACTTATATTGTGACAACACCGGGGCCATTGCGCAAGCTAAGGAACCCAGGGCACATGACAGATCCAAACATGTACTCAGAAAGTATTACATCATCCGCGACATTGTTGCTAGAGGTGACGTGAAGATCCACTACGTTGCAACTGATGATAACACAGTCGACGCCTTGACCAAGGCTCTTCCACAAGCAAAACATGATAAACATGTTAGGTCAATGGGTATAGACTAGGACTTAGATTGGAACTAGGGGCAAGTGGGAGATTGATAGCATTATGTGCCCTAGTCCAATTGCTATTAGCCTGTAAACGTCTATGTACATTATCATCGTTTGTAATATATATAAAACGGTTTTGTATTACTTATGTGTTGAAGTAATATGTTAAGCATGATCTGATTTATGACCACTAAAGTAGTAGAACCATAAATCTGTACGGATCACACTTAACGAGTCCCTGGTCAAAATATGCTTCCTTAGAAGCGACCAGTATGAGGATGGTTCTTAATGACGTAGTTCTACTTGTCATAGGGATGAGGGATCCCGGAATCATATCATAGATATCATGAGGTGATTGATATCGGACGACCCACTTTGAATAATGTTTTCATAGATTAAGCCATGAACATATTCAAATGCGATAGCTTGTCACGACATCCTTAGACCGAGGAGTCTTTGTGATCACTATGCAATGAACGTGCAGCTTTAACATGCGCCTAACGCTTTCTGTGAGAGGATTGCAATAACGGGCATGATTGGGTGGCGGAACGGGTTGCATGAGTGACACGAAACACGGCTAAGGGATTTATCCCTCATACTACGGTATGGGAAAGATATCCTTTAAAAGGCCTCTTGATGGAGACTGACTGAGAGTAAGAGCATGGCCATGCCGGTGATACGGGTTATCAGTTCTCAGGCATCTCACATATCAAGTAACAATGATTGATTAAACAAGGGTGACGACTCTATGCCTTGTGATCAATCGGGATATCTAGACATAATAGGATGGTGACTTGTACGCACAAGGTTAAGTCGAATCATCGATCCTCATGCACCTTGGGTAATCATAACGTCTTACTAGAGACCACTTATGATGGATCGGGCAAGAGCGGTCTTTTGCGCCGATCTGCCAACGGTGGCATGCGCCTAGAGGGTCACTCACATTCAAGACGGATAACTTGAGATAAGGAAACCTTAACGTTTCTTGAGGAGCAATACATGGACAAAACTGGAGGTTTTGTGCCATGGGTTCGGTTTGAGAGAATAATTAGCGAATCGAGAAAACTGAGTTTTTTCGTCGATGTCGCGTCGGACTTTGTTTGATAAGTAACGACAAAAAGGGTCGGGCGACTTTTGAACACGGCATGAGACCACACGGGCGAGCCCATTGGGCTCGGCCCATGAGGTCTCATGGCCGGCCCAAACAAGGGCCCATTAAGGGCCCAATAAACCCTCTTGGCCGGCCCACATGGTGGGTCCATGTGTGGGGGCCACACAACACCATGCTTAGTTGGTGATTGTGGATTAAGAGGTGAGTGATTTAAGGGGTATGGGTTAAAGCACCTTTAAGCCCATACCAATCACTTTTGACCCATATTTGTGAGTTGGATGATGAATTGAAATACAAGACATTAATTCATTAATCAAATTATCACACAACTCACAATTCTCTCTCTCTCTCTCTCTCTCTCTCTTGCTTGGCCGGCCACCTTACTCTTCCTCTTCATCTTGCTCTCTTGTTTTTCATTTAATTGTTCTAGTAGGCAATTAAGTGAAGGATCTTTAAGATCATCCCCTTTGTGTGGACTTGCTTTAGAGAAGAAGATCCGAAAGTTCTTCTTTAATCGATTCAACAAAGACTTAAAGGTAAACATCTTGTGGAATAGATTATTGATTTGGGATTTAATGGTTTATGTTCTTGGACAAGGTTTGGAGTCGATTTTGTTATAATGCTTCCGCTATCTCGACGATCTAGAACGCGGCAAAAGAGGTTGTATGGATCATGAGTTTCATGGCTGGGTTAGGTGTAATTCAAAACCCATCTAACCCAGTAGACTTATATTGTGACAACACCGGGGCCATTGCCTTATGACCCATGCCTTCATCATTTGTCACTTTAATGCCTATGCCTTATGGGTTGATGATGTAGACAAAATGAAGAATTAATTCAAAACTCACACAACTCTCTCTCCCACACCCTCCTCTCTTCTCTCTTTGCTCTCTTATTCTTCACACATAAGTTCTAGTAGGCTTTTTGTGAAGGATATTAAGGATCATCCTCTTGGTGTAGACTTGCTCTCGAGAAGAAGATCATATAGTTCTTCTTTCTTGATTCAACAAAGACTAAAACCAAGAATGGAGAAACTGTCCAGATTGTCCAGTTCCGGCAACCGACATTGCGTGAGCCATAGCCGTTTCGTCCGAGCTCCGATATACCTGAAAATGGCGGCGTTAGAAAGATAAGTCAAAGGGCTACAACCTTTGTGAAATACTAATTTTCCAAAAGAGCGCTGGTTTGGGAGTGCAAGGCCGAGAAGCTGACGGAGGTCTGTCCAGCGAGATGGGAAAAATGTTTTGCTCCAGACGGTGGTCTTCTCATCCGAACTGGGTTCGGAGCAAAACACGAAAGATGTAGAGAATTGGATGCAGTTTA
This sequence comes from Geranium rotundifolium, assembly GCA_963920655.1. Classification (NCBI taxonomy): domain Eukaryota; kingdom Viridiplantae; phylum Streptophyta; class Magnoliopsida; order Geraniales; family Geraniaceae; genus Geranium; species Geranium rotundifolium. The sequence continues at coordinate 16,889,326 of OY987318.1, read as the reverse complement.
ATCTCCAAAAAAACCAAAGTAATTGGAGATCTGTGGCTCGAGATATGGAGCTTGAAAGTCTCGATTTTCTGCTGGGCAGATTCTGGTAAAACCCGAAAACGCGATTTCCTAAGGATCTAACTTGGTAGTCAATCTTGCGCAGGTTCGAGGCGGTTTATAGTTTGCTTCCGCTGCCATGAACGTGATTAGGATGCCCCGGAACCCAACACATCGAATGGCCAAGGCCCAGTCCAGCTCCGGCAAGCCAGAGACCCCGCCTAGTCCCCTTTTCCGGCTCCCCGTGACTCCCGTTTCCGGCGACCCGACAAATCTAATTTCTTTCGAAAAATTCCAGATTTGATAATATATTTAAAACTTCATTTTCATGGCATATAAAACCCACAAAAATAAATAAACATATTATAGCAACATGGCAAGAAAAACAACACCGAAATTGATTCAAACGAACATTTAAGAGGGTATCCGTCCTCTGATACCAATGTAGGAACTTTGGGGTTACCAAAAACAACATGGAAACGGAGGAAACAATAAATATAAACCCAAAATCTGTCCAAGAATATCAAACCATTAAATCCCAAGGAAAAACCGAAATCACAAGTTTACCTTCGGTTTGTTCGAATCAATTTTGAAGAACACTTCGGATCTTCAACTCTAGCCAAGTCCACACGGATAGGATGATCACTAAGGGATCCTACACTCCTCTACCTACTAGAATAGAAGAGAGAGCAAGAGAGAAGAGCAAGGGGGAAGGGGGTCTTGGCCGAGAGTCTCTTGGAGGGAGGGAGAGAGCAACTCCAACACTTGTGATATTTTGTGTGTTGTGTGGTTGGTTGTGTTATGAATTGATGTGTAATGGTTTAAGAGAATGATGATGGCCATTGGCCGGCCTCCATTAGATCACACTTACTAACACGAGTTTAGGATAAGTACATCTAGTCATCATCCACTTAACCAAAGTTAGTGGAGAAAGGGGCCCACCCATTACTCCACTATTGGGCCTTTGTTGGTCCGGCCACTTAGGGCCTCATGGCACGAAGCCCAATGTTTCGGCCATGAGATCCCTTGTCGTTTCCAACAAACCCCCGAACTTATCGCCCAAAACGCCCAATTTTTCTCATGCCTCTGTCTCAAGTATTACCAACCTTTCCTTCTCTCTCATAATCCATATCCTATGTGTGTGACCCTCTAGGCTCATGCCGACGTCGGCGGATCGGCGTAAAATTCCATTTTACCAGATCCATCACAAGTGGTCTCTAGTAAGACGTTATGATTACCCGACGTGCATGATGATCGATGATTCGATTCAACCTCATGTAGTACATGTCGCTATCCCTTTATCGCCCGGTATCTAGATTGATCATAAGGCATAGAGACGTCACCCTTATTCAATCAATCTCTATTTCTCGATCTGTGAGATTACTAAATACTGATAACCCGTATTTTTGGCATGGCCATGCTCTCCCTTCAGTTAATCTCTATCGAGTGGCCTAAACAGATACCTTTCTCATACCGTAGTAGGAGGGATAAATCCCTTAGCCGCCTTTCGTATCACTCATACAATCCGTACCCGTATCAATCATTTCCATTATGGTTGTCTTGTTACAGTCAACATTAGGAGCAAGTCAAACGCGATTCTTTACTGTATAGCGATCACAAAAACTCATTGGTCTAAGGATACGACGGCAAGCTACCACAATTGAATGTGTTCATGACTGTATCTATGCAACACTATTCAGAGCGGGTCGTCCAATATCACTCACCCGAGTGATATCTTTGATATGATTCCGGGAGCCCTTCCCAATGGTAAATAGAACTATACCATAAAGAATCATCCTCATACTTGGTCGCTTCATTAAAGCATATTTGACCAGGGACCCGTTAAGTGTGATCCGTACGGATATATGGTTCTACTACTTTGGTGGACATATATCAGATCATACTTAACCTATTACTTCAACACATAAGTAGTATAATGCCGATTTTATATATTGCAAATGATGATTAATATATACAGACATTTACAGACTAATACAATTGGACTAGGGCACAAAAATGCTTACACACCACTAACACCACCACCACCTCCTCCTCCTCCGTCGCCACCTCCTCCATCTCCTCCACCACCACCACCGCCGCCGCCACAACCTCCATCTCCACCGCCACCACCTCCATCTCCTCCACCACCATCCCCTCTCCGCCCCATCCACCACCATCCCATCCCCCTCCGTCACCACCTCCGGACAACTTCCAGCGAGGCTCCGACGGTAGTCGAGGAGATGGTGGTGGTGGTGGTGGTGGTAGTGGTAGAGGGGCGGGGAGTGGATGTATGTGGTGGTGGTGGAGATGGAGGAGATGAAGGTGGTGGTGGTGGAGAAGATTGAGGAGGTGGCGACGTAGGGGAGGAGATGGTAGTGGAGAGGGCGGGGAGGGGATGGTGGTGGAGGAGATGGAGGTGGTGGTGGTGGTGGCGGTGGCGGAGATGGAGGAGATGGAGGTGGTGGTGGTGGAGGTTGAGATGGAAGTGGTGGCGATGGAGGAGGTGGCGACGGAGGGGGAGGAGATGGTGGTGGTGGTGGAGGGGGCGGGGAGGGAATGGTGGTGGAGGAGATGGAGTAGGAGGGAGGGAGGGAGAGAGAGAGAGAGAGAGAGAGAGAGAGAGAGAGAGAGAGAGAGAGAGAGAGAGGGGGTGAGGGGTATTTATTTTGAAAATTAAATGAATAGTGAAGGGTATTTTAGTCTTTTCATTCAATTTTAAAACAATTATTTACCTCTAAAGGGTATTTCAGTCTTTTCACACTTTAAAATTGTTAAAAACTAACGAAAATGGATGGAATGAGTAACGGTGAGAATAATGAAATTCTTGGGTATTCACCCTGACACGAAAAATTCTAAAAATATAATCATGTGATAATGTGACATATCCAGGTGTAGTTATGTGGAATTATCCTTATTTTGTTTAGTCCTTAAAATAGAATGGAAGCACGTATCGATGTATTTTGATGCTTCACAAAACACATTTCTAATTCATTTAAATCAATGGTGAAGCGAGGAAGATTGTGATGAGAAGAAAGCAAGAGCACCCACAAACGGCGCATTGATATAAGTAGCCGGCTCGGCCTGCTGGTAATTGTTCCGGTCATCGGAGTAGCGGTCGCTGGGGTCAGGACCCCCAACAACCGCTCCGACAAGAACATTCGGATTGGGAGACGCAGAGTTGAGGTACTGAAATCCATTGTTACAATCAATTCGATCTGGGTGAGCTTGCACCGACGGAACAGAGGATCCTCGGTGGTGGATATGCAGAGGGTACTTTTTCCCGAACCCGACCATGAATGACAGCTTCGCAGGGTTGTCGCCAAGGATGTAATCGACCTGCTTTTTCGCCTGCAAGATCATCGTCTCCACCGTTACGATGGCGCTGCCACAGCTGGCGGCTCCTCCAGTTGATTGGAGGTATTTTGCGTATGTGAGCAAGAGAAAAGCTGTGGAGGTCACATATTGTAGATTGCTTGAGCTGTCTATGTACAGAAGCCCACTTGCTATTACAACACACAAAATAAACACAGGTTTACTTTGGTGGGTTCACTAAAGAGAGTGAAAATGGTGACCTGGAGTGTATTGGGCTTGGAAGGTAGAGGTTCCAGGAATTAACGAGCATATGTAGTTGTCTGAATGAACCTTGTACTGTTGAAATTCTTGATTATTCTTCTCCAAGAAACCCTATGGATAAGAGAAACATTGTTTGACCTTAAACACTTTGATGACAGCTAAAAGGAAAAGGAAATACAAGAACCTTAGAAAGAAGAACTTTGGTTGCAGGTCGTTTGTCGTCCCAACTAAAGGAGTAATCGTCATCATCAGCTCCCAAAAGGCGTCCATTAGACTCAATATATGACAAATATGAGGTATCCTGAGAGGCTAGGTGGAGCCAAGAAGATGCCCAAAGCAGCTCATCCTGAAATACATGATTTTATTATCATCAGAACTTCATAATATAAACACCGAAAGCATATTCATTAACTTACATGGTATCCAGAGTAAGAACAATAAAATGGACAGACAGCTGAGTTGAGAGAATCGCTGTAGGAACCTTTGTACTTGTCTGCAAAATGGAACACCTACAGACCAAAACATATATGAAATTGTACAACAAGACGAGACAAAACGATACAAGATAAGATAAGTACTTTGATGGCAGTGTTAAGCAATGTTGTGGAATATGACGGGTCCGAGGTCTTGAACACAATGGAAGTAGCAGCCAATGCTGCTGCGGTCTCTGCGGCTACATCCGATCCGGGGTTTTGAGCTGAAACCTTGTATACATTTCTAGGTGTGTCCATATCCTCTGCCCTCTCCCAGCACCTGTGTTCCAAGTTTGGATCTCCCACCTGCACCAATTATAGTTTTATAATTTAACACACATCCTCACGAACAAGTCCATTTTCAAGATTTGGATGTGGATTATAAATTTTTTCTCTATCCGAGAAAAAGACATTTAAGAAGCTCCTTAGGCGTTAGATGGCCTTTTGAAGAGTTTTTTTTTTTTAAAGAATAAAAGATTTTGAAAGAGTCCATTAAAAAGTGTTCTGTTTTAAGAAATATGCAAGAGAAAATTAGATGAACATATATTTTTGCAGGTCATAGAATTCGGATTCGTAACCGCGAGGTAGTGTCTCTGATATATTAGACGAACAACCCAACTAAAAGCTAAAATTAATAGTTTAAGGACTAATTTTAGGTTTGTACTGAGAATAGTGCTATTTATGTAGGCACCGGATATAATCTAAATAGAAATGAAAATGTGAAACTTAATCAACATTGTCATAAATAGGATTGCTAAACTATATTTCTTATTTATTCTAACAAATAGTTCGAGGATCAAGTGTTATAAAACTTATTTTGGAATGTTCATACTTGGACGTATAAGGTGTCTGGTGTAGCAGTGGAAGCTTTGAGGAGATAATCAGAGCTCCAACGGATGGCTGCTCGAGCATTTTCCATCTGATTCTGCATCGAGCTCCCAAACTCAATCACACTCCAAGCCAGCATTGTGGTAGTAAAGGCCATGGGCAACCCAAACTTTACATTATCTCCGGCATCATAGTATCCTCCCACCAAGTCCACCTGATCCAACCAAAAGAAGAAGAACCAACCTTAAGAATAAAAAAGAGGGACCAACAGAACAAATGTGAAATCAGTAGATGTACATAAGAGGAAGATCCATCCGACAGTCCAGAGTCGCCTCGCCATTTGAGACGCTGGGTTTGGGGCAGCTTGCCAGACCTTTGTCCCTCAAAGAAGAGGATTGACTTTTCAAGGGCATCGGAGTAGTTCAATGCAGACCCAAATGAAGAGAGTGCTACTGCTAGGGACAGAAGCAGCACAAGTCCAGGACCATACACACACACCATCTTCTGTATATGTACCTCAAGTTGATGTCACCAATTTATAGGCAAAGTCCAAGTAGGAAGTTGGAACGGGATTAACTGCCAACTTGTTGCTATCATTACAGAATACGTATTTCTTGTGTGAGTGAGTACATTTTTAATAAGAATTGTGAGTTTGGGATAGAAGAGGAATGGTATGTGTGGACTTTGGATTCCATGATTAAAACGAGTCACGGACAAGAGAATTCAAAAAGGAGGAGAATCACATGAACCGTTTTTTTTGGAAATTCACAAACAGTTGGGTTGTCATTAGTCTTCTTCAACCCTAATAGGATAGGTTTCACGTGACTAGAGTCTTTGTCAAATGAAATTTAAACGGTTCACTAAAAGTTAACAAAACAGATGAAATTTTAATTCAAGAGGTAATGAATAAATAAAGGTTCATTATTTTTTTTATGCATAATTGCACATATAGGTTTACTGCTGGGAGTTTTCATGTTGTAATTGAGTAATATGGCTGCTTTTAGTTTCATCCTTGGGAATTCTTTCCAGTTTCATCAATGAATTTCCACATTACTGGAAAAAAAAACACGATTTGATACCTGAATACATATCAAAATATATATTTTTGCACCGGTACTAACTCTGTTAATTTTGTTGTGTAAATCACATTTTCGTATAATATTTCTCTTACATACCCTTTTTTCTTCTCGTTAGATTATATTAGGCTTCCTATATTTGGTTTCCTATATTTATGTTTCATTTTCTCACATGTATTAGGATTTCTCTATCCCTCTATAAATAGAGATCTCTTGTCCATCATAATACACACATAAATAATAAATCTCTCATTATTATTATCATGGTATCAGAGTCATAATCGATCATTGGTCAAATCTCTATGAATTTATCGATTTGCCCACTCGTCGATTATTTGTGATTCTTGTTGGGCCTTTATTAAATAAGTGGAGGCCCAAAACCCATGTAGTTAGTATCCTACATGGAGAAGGAAACCCTAATTGCTTGCCTATAAATAGGAGGCAATAGAGAGAAGGAAATAAGACCAATTCAAGAGAGAAATAGAGTGAAATTCGTGCAGAATTTTTTGCTACTTTCTGGGCCGACCAACAAGGTTCTTGAGTCCGATCGGAGGTCGATCCACCATTGGATCGTGCTGATTTTTGGACAGGGTGTTCGGAAGATGTAGTACTACGTTCTGACTGTTGGAATTTTTGTTTGGATGTCCGAGTGATTTGATACGATTTTCTGATCGTGCGCCATCGGTTTCTTGTAATTGTGGTTTAAGCCAAGATTGGTTAATCTTGAGATATTGTGATCCTCTAATTGTATTTAGAGAGAACTCGTTGTACCCATTATATTGATAGTGGAGATTAAGCGGCCTCGAGGGTCCCGTGGTTTTTCCTCTCTCGCCTTAAGGAGGTTTTCCACGCTAAAATTGTGCGTGCCTACTGTGTTCTTGTTTGCTATATTTTATTAGCTTGCTTGATTTGCTCTGCTTGATAGATTCCTACGAGATTTGCACAGGTGGGGAGAATTATTTAATTCCGCTGCATCTAATTATTCTATTAGATTCGTTTTTCTCCCAACAAAGTGGTATCAGAGCCTGGTTATTTAATCGATATCTTGTGTTAAATAATGGAAGCTAATACAAGCAGAATGGTTAGTCTGAATGGTTCAAATTATCATGTCTGAAAATGGAAGATAGAAGATCTTCTTTATGTGAAGGATTATTATCTGGCGGTTTTCAGTGAAGACAAGCATGAAAACAAATCTGATGGTGAATGGAATTTATTGCATCGTCAAGTATGTGGCTATATTAGACAGTGGGTGGATGATAATGTTTTGAATCATGTTAGTGGAGAGACACATGCACGCAGTTTATGGAGCAAGCTTGAGCAGTTATATGCTCGAAAGACTGGTAATAATAAGTTGTTCTTGATAAAGCAGATGATGAGTTTGAAGTATCATGATGGGGCTCCATTGACAGATCATCTTAATCCTTTTCAAGGAATTATTAATCAGCTTGCAGGAATGGGTATCAAGTTCGATGATGAGGTGCAGGGTTTGTGGCTTCTGGGTACATTACCAGACTCGTGGGAGACGTTCAGGATGTCCTTATCTAACTCAGCTCCAGATGGTGTTATTACCATGAATTTGGCTAAGGTGAGTGCTCTAAATGAAGAGATGAGGAGAAAGTCACAAGGTTCCTCTTCGCACTCAGAAGTCTTAGTGATAGAACAAAGAGGAGGAGTAAGAGCAGAGGTCCAAAAGGTAGAGACAGAAGCAAGAGTAAGAACATGTATACCAATGCAGAGTGTTATCACTGTGGTCTAAAGGGGCATATTAAAAAGTATTGCCGAAAGCTCAAGAGAGACAACCAACATGACAAAGAGGATGAAAAGAAGGCAAGTCATGACGATGATGTTGCTACTATTACTGAAGAGTTTCTTCTCTTGTGTGATGAAGAAGATGTTAACTTGGCTTGTGATGAGACCAGTTGGGTAGTAGATAGCGGTGCCTCCATTCATGCTACAAGTCGAAAAGATCTCTTTTCATCTTATACATCTGGTGATTATGGCAATGTTAAGATGGGAAATCGAGGCATGTCAAAAGCTATTGGCATAGGAGACGTGCGTTTGGAGACGAAAAATAGTACAACTCTTATTCTGAAAAATGTTAAGCATATTCCTGACATTCGTTTGAATTTGATATCAGTAGGCAAGCTAGATGATGAAGGTTTTCATCATACCTTTGGTGGTGGTTCATGGAAGCTCACTAAAGGTGTTATGGTCTTGGCTAGAGGTGAAAAGTGTGCTTCGTTGTACGTGACACAAGCTAGAGTTTGTGGTGGCATTATTAATGCAGTCGAGAAAGAGAGTACAACTGAATTCTGGCACAAGAGACTTAGTCACATGAGTGAGAAGGGAATGATGGTTTTGGGAAAGAAAAACCTCTTACCGGGAATGAAAGGTGAACCGTTAAAGAAGTGTGAGCATTGCTTGGCCGGCAAGCAAACTAGAGTATCTTTCAAATCATCCCCTCCCTCGAGAAAGCCAAAGATGCTTGATTTAGTATACTCTGATGTTTGTGGTCCTATGAAATCCAAGACGCTTGGAGGTGGTCTCTATTTTGTGACTTTTATAGATGATCATTCAAGGAAAGTGCGGGCATATATCTTGAAGACTAAAGATCAAGTGTGTGGTGTCTTCAAGCAGTTTCATGCCTTAGTTGAGAGACAGACTGGGAAGAAGCTAAAGTGCATGCGAACCGATAATGGAGGTGAGTATTGTGGTTCTTTTGATCATTATTGCAAGGATCAAGGCATTCGACATCAAAGGACGCCTCCGAAGACGCCTTAGCTAAATGGGTTAGCTGAGAGGATGAATAGAACGCTTATTGAAAGAACGAGATGTTTATTTTCACAAGCACTTTTGGGGTGAGACTTTGAATACAGTGGTTCATGTGTTGAATCTCACACCGTGTGTGCCTCTTGAGTTCGATGTTCCAAATGGAGTTTGGACAGGTAAAGATGTCTGCTACAATCACTTAAAGGCATTTGGATGCAAGGCATTTGTGCATATTCCAAAGGACGAAAGATCTAAACTTGATATGAAGACCAGACCGTTCATATTCATCGGTTATGGCGAGGATGAGTTTGGGTACAGATTTTATGATCTGGTGCAGAAGGAACTTACCAGAAGCCGCGATGTGGTATTTATGGAGAATCAGGACTTCAAAGATATTGCGAAGTTTGAAGAAAGTGCTCCGCAATTTATAATTGACTTGATTGATTTTGATATAGTTCCTTCTACAGTTGTGCCAAGTCAAGTTGAAGATGAAGTTCGTGATGACCAGCAGGGTGCAGGTGATGTTGATGCTCCTATAGAGGTAGAGATGGATAATGAAGTTCATGAGCAGTTTCCAGTACTAGATGTTCGACCAGTTGTTCCACTCAGGAGATCTTTTAGAGACCGACAACCGTCTACAAGGTACTCAGCTGATGAGTATGTGTTAGTATCTGACGGGGGAGAACCCGAAAGTTACAGTGAAGCCCTTGAAGATGAGAACAAGAAGGAGTGGATTGAAGTCATGCAAGATGAGATGAAATCATTGCATGAGAATCATACTTATGAGTTGGTGAAGTTACCAAAAGGCAAAAGAGCTTTGAAGAACAAGTGGGTTTACAGAGTGAAGCAAGAAGAAAATACTTCACGTCCCCGATACAAAGCTAGATTGGTCGTCAAGGGTTTCAGCCAGAGGAAAGGTATTGACTTTGATGAAATATTTTCTCCTGTTGTTAAGATGTCATCTATTCGGGTGGTTCTTGGTTTAGCTGCTAGTCTTGATTTGGAGGTTGAGCAGATGGATGTGAAGACTGCATTTCTCCATGGTGATTTAGATAAGGAGATTTATATGGAGCAGCCAGAGGGTTTCAAAGTAAAGGGAAAAGAGAACTATGTGTGCAAGCTTCAGAAAAGCCTGTATGGTTTGAAGCAAGCACCAAGGCAGTGGTACAAGAAGTTTGAGTCAGTCATGGGTGAGTAAGGCTACCAAAAGACGAAATCTGACCATTGTGTTTTTGTGCAGAAATTCTCTAATAATGATTTTATCATACTATTGCTATATGTTGTGAAGGAATTATTTGAGGGTTCCAATCATATAATTTCATGCCCATAAAAGAAATTAATCTCAAATATCCGAATTAATTTGGATCTTGCATGATCATGAATTGATCACGAGATCTTAGACTAGAATAAAACTTTAAGTTTACCTTTATTCAAAATCTCTCTATTACTAAATAATATTTAGTAACCTCTAAAGAACGTCCACACAGGAAGAACAATCTGGGGATACTCACGACGACCCATCCTATAAGATCGAAGCAAGCAAAACGGACGGAGCGAAAGGGAAGAGGGGCTGGCCGAAATCGGTAAGGAGAGAGAGAGAGTGACGGCTAGGGTTTTGGAAAATAAATCTCTTAATTTTCATATCTGAAAATTACCCTTTTATAACCCTTTTTGGACTTTAATTAATTAAAGGCCTTAATGGGCTTAAAGCCCAAAACTTTTAATTAATTATGTAGAGAAGCCTATTCTGGCTTATCCCATTCTGGATAGGCTCAGTTTAGTTAATTTAATTAAATCTATTTAATTAGATTATATTTAATTAGTCCTGCTAAACCGTTTTTGATTTTCGGTTTAATCCTAAACCGTAATCGGTCTAATCCGGTTTAATCCAAAACCGGATTTTGTCTCTCTCATGATTCCTCCCTACGATTCTATCCGTTTTACTCAACCTTTAGTGTGTGACCCTCTAGGCTCACGACACGCCGGCGGACTGGTAAAATTACCATTTTACCCTTTCAATCATGAGTGGCCTCTAGCAAGACATCATGATTACCCAACGCTTGTGATTATCGAGATTTAAACTTAACCATGTCGTACATGAACTTATCCTTTTATCCTCTTGATATCTTTGACAACCACGAGGCATAGACAAGTCATCCTCGTTCTATTGTCCTGTTTCTTGATTCTGAGATAACTAAATTATAACTGATACTATGTATCGACTGCATGGCCATGCTATTGTATTTCAGTTGTACTCATCAAGTGGCCTAAACTGATATCTGCTCACACGTCCGTATGAGGGATAAATCCTTCAGCGATCCATTGAGTCAACTTATGTAAATTGTGATCGAGCCAATCACATTCGTTATTGTAACCCTTTTACATGAGACGTTAGACTGAGTCAAACTCGTCACTCATCACATATTGACCTCAATGGTCCTTCTGTCTGAGGATGTGATTTCATGCGCCGACATATGAGTATGTTCATGACTGTGTCTATGTAACATACTCACGATTGGGTCGTCCTATATCACCCCTGACTTGTGATACTATGACCTAACTCTGGCCCCCTTCTGGCCATGATCAGTAGAGCATGATCATTTAGAGTTAGCCTCATACCGATCGCTTCTTATGAAGCTATTCTGATCGGGGACTGCTTAACTAGGATTTTATCTGATCTGTAGATCTACTATTATGTGTTGGCACATCAATGATACAAATCAAATCTTACTTAAGATATTACTACAACACTTAGTAATATAAATGCCGATTTTATTTCAACTAATAATCTTTATTACAAGATTAGATTGAAAATACATTGTGCTACAACAGTCTTCCACTTGCCCTAGACCCAATTGGTATTCGAATCTAAACCCATTCCTCTGACATGCTCCTCATGCTTCGGCTGTGGTAGTGCCTTAGTTAAGGGATCAGCTAGATTATCATGCGTTGAAACGTAGATTATCTCTACTTCAACTTTATCAACCATCTCTCTGATGATGTGATACTTTCTCTCGACGTGCCTGGTCCTGTTGTGAAATCTGGGCTCTTTAGCAAGTGCTAGGGCACCCGTGTTGTCACAACATAAGCTCACGGGATCAGACGTTAGCGGCAGTACATCTAATCCACTCAAGAAGCTCCTGACCCACACCGCTTCCTTAGCTGCTTCTGACGCAGCTATATATTCTGCCTCCGTGGTGGAGTCGGCTATTGTCGCTTCCTTAAAGATTTTCCAACTGAAAGCTCCCCCGTTCAACATGAACACATACCCTCGTTGAGACTTAAAGTCATATGGGTCTGTCTGAAAACTAGCATCAACATATCCAGTGACGCTTAGTTCTCCTTCTATCCCGCCATACACTAAGAAGGCGTCCTTTGTTCTCCTCAGATACTTGAGGATACACTTGACGGCAGTCCAGTGATCTTGGCCTGGGTTAGACTGAAATCTGCTGGCAGAGCTGAGGGAAAACGATACGTCAGGCCTCGTACAGATCATGGCATACATGATGGTTCCCACTGCCGAGGCATACGGGATTCCATTCATTTTCTTAAGCTCGTCATGTGTTTTATGACACTGTTTCTTACTGAGCTTGATGCCATGTCTTACCGGGAGGTTCCCTTTCTTAGAGTCAAGCATTGAGAATCTTCTCAACACTTTATCTATATAGGTGCTCTAACTTAGACCTAAAATTCTCTTGGATCGATCTCTGTAGATCCTGATCCCCAGAATGTAAGCGGCCTCTCCTAAGTCCTTCATGGAGAAACACTTCCCTAACCAAGCTTTGGTCTCAAGCAAGGTTGGGACGTTATTTCCCATGATCAGTATATCGTCGACAGACAGTACCATGAACACTATGTTACTCTCACTGCTCTTCTTGTAGATACAGGGTTCATCTGGATTTCTGATGAACCCGAACTCTTTTACGGCTTCATCGAACCACAAGTTCCAACTCCTGGAAGCTTGCTTCAATCCATAAATAGATCGTTGCAGCTTACACACTTTTTCGGGATGTTCTGGATCGACAAAACCTTCTGGTTGGGTCATATAGACATCCTCCTGCAAATTCCCGTTAAGGAATGCGGTTTTGACGTCCATTTGCCATATCTCGTAATCGAAATATGCTGCAATGGGTAACATCATCCGAATTGACTTAATCATCGCTACTGGCGAAAAAGTCTCATCATAGTCCATGCCTTGGACCTGACGATAACCTTTCGCAACCAGTCTTTCTTTGTAAGTCTGAGGCTTTCCGTCCATATCTGTCTATAACTTAAATATCCACTTACACCCAATGGGTTTTATCCCAGGTGTGCTGTCTACTAAGTTCCAGACCTAATTGTCTTTCATGGACTTCATTTCCTACTCCATGACATTCTGCCATTCTTTTGAGTTGGGATTAGCCAAGGCTTGCTGAACTATTGCGGGATAATCCTGATCTACAACTATCAAGTCATTACCCTCTGTGGCTAAGAAGCCATATCTGACTGGATTTTGACGAGATCTTTCAGACCTCCTTGGTCCTACAAGAGTTTCTGTTGGAATAGGACTTGGATCATTTACTTCATCGGGTACCTCTATATCTTCTATAGGCTGTTCCGTGTCTTCTCGAATTTCTTCAAGAAGCACAGGACTCCCACTAGGTTTCTTGGATAAGAATTCTCTTTCAAAGAAAACCCCACCTCGAGCAACAAAGACTTTGTTCTCTTCGGGTTTGTAGAAGTAGTACCCCATGGTTCCTTTGGGGTACCCTACAAAGACACACTCATCTGCCTTGTGTTCGAGTTTATCACCAAGCAACCGCTTGACGTAAACATCACACCCCCAGATCTTGAGGAAAGACAACTTGAGAGCTTTCCCTTGCCAAACCTCAAATGGAGTGGTCTCCACTGCCTTTGTAGGTGCCCGATTCAAAATGAATGCGGCCGTTTCTAGGCCATGGCCCCAGAATGATACTGGAAGGTCGGCATGACTTATCATGGAATGAACCATGTCTAGCAGGGCTCTGTTCCTCCGTTCGGAAACACCATTCAGCTGACGAGTTCCCGGCGGAGTTAATTCTAAGAGTATATCGTTATCCCTTAGGTGACTGAGAAATTCCTGATCTAAGTACTCGCCACCTCGATCGGAACGAAGTGCCTTTATACTTTTACCAAGCTGGTTCTGTACTTCATTCTGGAATTCCTTGAATTTATCAAAGGATTCCGACTTATGTCTCATTAAATAGACATACCCATACCTACTGAAATCGTCGGTAAAGGATATGAATTATCTAAAACCTCTCCTGCCTTGTGTTATTATCATGGGCCCACATACGTCTGAATGTATTAGGCCCAGGAGATCACTCGCCCTTTCACCTAAGCCGACAAAAGGCGCTTTTGTCATCTTTCCCATAATGCAAGATTCGCATCTCTCGATTGGTGTGAATTCAAACGGGCTTAATAGCCCACACTTATGAAGTGTCGAGACGCGTTTCTCGCCTATGTGGCCTAGACGACAGTGCCACATCACTATCTGGTTTAAGTCATCCGACTTCAACCTTTTATTTACGTTATAGTTTGAACTGTAGTTAGTGTTATCAATATTTAAAATATATAATCCACCAACCATAGATGCAGTGCCATAAATGATATTATTTCTTGATAAAGTAAATAAGCCATTGTCTATGGCAAATACAAAACCAAGTTTGCTCAAACTAGACACTGAAATAATATTCCTACTAAATGTAGGTACACATAATACATCGTCCAATGCTAAAATAAGCCCTGTGGGCATCCTAAGACTAACAGAACCGACAGCCGTCGTTGACACCGAACTGTTGTCTCCGACCCTCAGATCCCGCTCGCCTTTCCCAAGGAGCTTCTTACTTTCCAGATCCTGCAGATTAACACAAATGTGAGTTTTTGCTCCGGTATCAACTACCCATGTGTCTGAGAAAGTAACGTTGAGATTATACTCAACAACGTAAATACCAGATCCAGGTCTTGAAGGGTGTCCTCCCTTCTGCAAGCTCTTCACGTAATCCTTGTGCTGCCTGCAATTCTTCTTCCAATGACCTGGCTGCTGGCAGTAGTAACAGACCACCTCTGAGGTCGAAGTGCTCCCTTCGGTTCTAGGAACCGCTTGGATTCTCGGACCTCTAGGTGCCCTTATCTGCCCAGCTAGGTACATTTGCGCCTTACCCTTACCTGACACTGCTGGTGCCTTGCCCTTGTTGGAGTGTCCTGGTCACTTGCCAATAGTTCTGCCAACTCTTTTGAAGGTGACACCCTTATTGACCATCAGAACCTCAGGGGTCTTGCCCTTGAGGTTTTTCTCTGCTGTCACCAACATTCTATGTAGTTCCTTGATGGTCTTTTCCATATTATGGAGATTGTAATTTGTGATCACATCTCCATAAACCTTTGGAAGCGACATCAGGATTATGTCTGATTTCAGCTGCTCTGTGAATTTATAACCTAGACTTGCCAAGTGATCAAAGAGCCGCTTCATCTTAAGGACATGTGGGCTCACTGCCTCACCAGCATTCAGCCTGCTATAAAACAACTCCCTAAGAGTGTCGTATCTTTCGACACGAGCATTCTTCTGGTAGTATATTTTAATTTCCTGCATCATCTCTTGGGGATCTCCCATGAGATGCATGAACTGGTCCTGGGTGTCATTTTCCATGGACCCGACCATGAGGATACCAACATCTTGTTGATCGCTTAAGTACTTGTCATAAGCGTTCTTATCGGCTTCGCTGGCATCATCTGCAGGCTCTGTTAAAGACTTGTCTGTAAGGATATACTCCTGTCTGTCATACTGAAGGGCAAGTTTCAGGTTCCTCTCCCAAACCAGGAAGTTGGTCCCTGTCAGCCTGTCATTTGACAGAAGAGACTTTAAGACTTCACCGCCAGAACGTGTTGATTTGGGTTGCGACGATGCCATTAATCTATACATGAAAATAAATTCGATCAGATTCTTAATTAAGTTGAAGTAAGAGATACTTAATTATGAACATTTCTGATTCTTGTGTCTGAATCTAAACCAAGATCTCCGCATACCCAAAACTGAAGTGAGTTAATCTCATCGCCCTAGTTTTGGACATTGGAGTAGGACAGTCCAGTCCTTTCACAATTCCATGTGATTCTTGGCTAGGGCTTATACATTGTATGTATACGACATTGCCCTATATCTGATACCCTGGCTCAGATCATCTGAGAATCGCAGCCAAGTCAACCAATTTTCAACGCATGGTCCAATCTGCATGGTTACTACGCTAATGCGCACGCACCCATGCAAACTAGTCCATCTTCTATTAGAACCCATTATCATGGATCCACGTTAATCGTATCCACCCATGAGTCCGAGAACTAATCGAAGTGATGAAAAGTGGGCGGTATCTAGCTTGACTTGAAATTATTTGCCTTTTAAATATCCATTATCACTGATCATAATTTGATCTTAATTTGAATTTATCATCTACAAAATCATGTAGAGATAATTTCAATTCCGGTTTACATGTGCGTGATTAACTAATTATTATTAATCTTTACACATGTGGGTAATGATCTAATTAACATGAACTTATGAAATTTAAATCACACATTCTACCATACATTTATAAACATAAATGTAAATTTTCTTTAGCTAGCCCGCTAACCCTACTGGAATAAACTAGAACCTATACTAGGTCTTGTCTTTCCTCATTCTCTTGGACTCCCACTGGCTCCATGCCTCCTCGGGATTACCATCATTCTCTTCGGTTCTTCTCTGCTTGGGACTTCGTAATTACATTTAATTTAAATAAAATAAATGTTGTGACACGCAGGTCACTAATAAATTACAACCCATGAGAACTCGCAGGTTGCAAACCGAAATTAAATTTTAAATTCGGGCTAACTTAGCAATCATGTTGCAAACACCGTGCTATCAAACAATCATGCTATCAAACAAGCATGTTATCAAGCAAACATATTAATTCCAATTTTATCTTGATTTAAATCATAAAAGACGGTTTATTGAAACCGTTTTCTTGAACTGGTTAATTTCTGAATTAAATCGGTTCACGCGCTGGTTTATCGAAACCGAACCGGTCTGAAATTTTAATTCATAATTGCTGAAAAATTCTGGATTTTTTAGGGTCGGATCTGAACCTAATCCAATTGGTTTGACCAAACCAAAATTGACCCGAGGGCCAATTAGGGTTCGGCCAAAACACTAGCCGCCAGGGCTGGCCGAGGCGGGCCGCCTGGCCGGATCTAGTTGGGTCGAAGCCCTCCCATGATCGGAGCCGAGAGGCTCAGCCAGATCTGCCACGGGCAGATCTGCTCGGCCTTCCGGTTCCGGCCGATCGGCCCGTGGCACGGCCGGGGTTAGCCTCTCGGCTAGCCTCGGCCTCCACGGGTCTCGATCCTGATCTTACTCGATCAATTAAATTTTTCCAGCAACATTAAAAAAATTCGAGCAATTAATTCATTAATCAAAAACATAGAATTTGCAATTTTTTCAATTTACAACACCGAAATAAATTGAAAAATCAAATCTAGCCTATCATGCTCGAATACAAAATCATGCATAACCAAGCCTCTGATACCACTGAAGAAATTATTTGAGGGTTCCAATCATATAATTTCATGCCCATACAAGAAATTAACCTCAAATATCAGAATTAATTTGGATCTTGCATGATCATGAATTGATCATGAAATCTTAGACTAGAATAAAACCTTAGGTTTACCTTGATTCAAAATCTCTCTGTTACTAAATAATATTTAGTAACCTCTAAAGAACGTCCACACAGAAAGAGCAATCTGGAGATACTCACGACGACCCTTGCTATAAAATCGAAGCAAGCAAAACGGACGGAACGAAGGGGAGGAGGGGCTGGCCGAAATCGGCAAGGAGAGAGAGAGTGACGGCTAGGGTTTTGGAAAATAAATCTCTTAATTTTCAGATCTGAAAATTACCCTTTTATAACCCTTATTTGGACTTTAATTAATTAAAGGCCTTAATGGGCTTAAAGCCCAAAGCTTTTAATTAATTATGTAGAGAAGCCCATTCTTGCTTATCCCATTCTGGCTAGGCCCAGTTTAACTAATTTAATCAAATCTATTTAATTATATTATAATTAATTAGTCATGCTAAACCGTTCTTGATTTCCGGTTTAATCCTAAACCGAAATCGGTCTAATCCGGTTTAATCTAAAACCAGATTTTGTCTCTCTCATGATTCCTCCATACGATTCCATCCGTTTTACTCAACCTTTAGTGTGTGACCCTCTAGGCTCACGACACGCCGGCGGACTGGTAAAATTACCATTTTACCCTTTCCATCATGATTACCCAACGCTTGTGATTATCGAGATTTCGACTTAACCATGTCGTACATGAATCTATCCTTTTATCCTCTTGATATCTTTGACAACCACGAGGCATAGACAAGTCATCCTCGTTCTATTGTCCTGTTTCTTGATTCTGAGATAACTAAATTATAACTGATACTACGTATCGACTGCATGGCCATGCTATTGTATTTTAGTTGTACTCATCAAGTGGCCTAAACTGATATCCGCTCACATGTCCGTATGAGGGATAAATCCTTCAGCGATCCATTGAGTCAACTTATGTAACTTGTGATTGAGCCAATCACAATCGTTATTGTAACCCTTTTACAGGAGACGTTTGACTGAGTCAAACTCGTCACTCATCACATATTGACCTCAATGGTCCTTCTGTCTGAGGATGTGATTTCATGCGCCGACATATGAGTATGTTCATGACTGTGTCTATGTAACATACTCACGATTGGGTCGTCCTATATCACCTCTGACTTGTGATACTATGACCTAACTATGGCCCCCTTCTGGCCATGATCAGTAGAGCGTTATCATTTAGAGTTAGACTCATACCGATCGCTTCTTATGAAGCTATTCTGATCGGGGACTGCTTAAGTAGTATTTTATTTGATCTGTAGATCTACTATTATGTGTTGACACATCAATGATACAAATCAAATCTTACTTAAGATATTACTATAACACTTAGTAATATAAATGCCAATTTTATTTCAACTAATAATCATTATTACAAGATTAGATTGAAAATACATTGTGCTAGGGCACAAAAACCCAACATGTTGATGATATGCTGATTTTT
The DNA here is from genome assembly GCA_963920655.1 of Geranium rotundifolium. Lineage (NCBI taxonomy): Eukaryota > Viridiplantae > Streptophyta > Magnoliopsida > Geraniales > Geraniaceae > Geranium > Geranium rotundifolium. The sequence goes on along the minus strand of OY987318.1, from coordinate 16,870,434 downwards.
GGCAAGAATGTCTCCAGAGTTGAGAGATTGAAGAAACAGTTGAGTCAGATTTTTTCAATGAAGGACTTGGGTCCTGCGAAGATTATTCTTGGAATTCGAATTACTCGCGATACAGTTGCGAATAAGTTTGCATATGTCACAAGAGCGATATATTGAAAAGGTGTTGCAAAGGTTCAATATGGACAAGGCTAAAGTGGTGAGCTCTCCTCTTGCTACTCACTTTAAGCTAAGCACACGACAGAGCCCTTCTACAGAGAAGGAGATGGACGACATGGATAGAGTTTCATATGCCTCAGCAGTAGGAAGTTTGATGTACGCAATGGTGTGTACAAGGCCTTACATAGCTCATGCAGTTGGTGTTGTGAGCCGTTTTCTGTCAAATCCGGGTAGAGAGCATTGGGATGCAGTCAAATGGATTATGAGATATCTCCGAGGTACCTCTAATTACAGACTTACTTTTGGAAGTGGAGAACCAGTGCTGGTTAGCTACTCTGATTCAGATATGGCAGGAGATGTTGATAGCAGAAAATCTACCTCATGCTATTTAATGACATTTGCAGGTGGAGCAGTTTCTTGGCAGTCAAGGCTACAAAAGTGTGTTGCACTTTCTTCTACAGAAGCTGAATATATCGCAACAACTGGAGCGTGTAAAGAGTTGTTGCGGATGAAGAGATTCATAGGGGAGCTCGATTTGAAGCAGCAGCGCTATGTGTGTTGCACTTTCTTCTACAGAAGCGGAATATATCGCGACAACTGAAGCGTGTAAAGAGTTGTTGTGGATGAAGAGATTCATAGGGGAGCTCAGTTTCAAGCAGCAGCGTTATGTGGTTTACTGTGATAACCAAAGCGCGATTCACTTGAGTAAGAATTCTACGTTTCATGCAAAGTCGAAACATATTGATGTGAGATACCATTGACTTAAAGATGCACTTGAAGACAAGTTGTTTGAGATTTAGAAAATCCACACAGATGATAATGGTTCCGATATGTTCACGAAGGCCTTACCAAGGGAGAAGCTTGATGTTTGTCGTAAGATCGCCGGGATGGCGATACCCTCCACTTAGTTGAATAAGGGGGAGATTTGTTGGGCCTTTATTAAATAAGTGGAGGCCCAAAACCCATGTAGTTTGGAGAAGGAAACCCTAATTGCTTGCCTATATATAGGAGGCAATAGAGAGAAGGAAATAAGACCAATTCAAGAGAGAAATAAAGTGAAATTCGTGAAAAATTTTCTGCTACTTTCTGGGCCGACCAGCAAGGTTCTTGAGTGCGATCGGAGGTCGATCCACCGTTGGATCATGCTGATTTTTAAACAGGATGTTTGGAAGACGTGGTACTAAGTTCTGACCGTTGGAATTTGCGTTTGGATGTCCGAGTGATTTGATACGATTTTCTGATCGTGCGCCATCGATTCGGTGAAGTTTCTCTACTCTTTCTTGTAATTGTGGTTTAAGCCAAGATTGGTTAATCTTGAGATATTGTGATCCTCTAATTGTATTTAGAGAGAACTCGTTGTACCCATTATATTGATAGTGGAGATTAAGCGGCCTCGAGGGTCCCGTGGTTTTTCCTCTCTCGCCTTGAGGAGGTTTTCCACGCTAAAATTGTGCGTGCCTACTGTGTTCTTGTTTGCTATATTTTATTAGCTTGCTTGATTTGCTCTGCTTGATAGATTCCTACGAGATTTGCACAGGTGGGGAGAACTATTTAATTCCGCTGCATCTAATTATTCTATTAGATTCGTTTTTCTCCCAACAATTCTGACGGGTGTGCGAGGCAATTCAAATCTCAATCTCTGGCCTCTCGCTTCCGTAAACAATCAACTCAGTAATCTCGTAAGCCTCCGTCGCTACCAAGTTCAAACACTGTCTCTACTCCTTTTTTGTCCTTTCCCTTATTCTGTTATTCTCTTTCTCAAACCAATCGGTTTTTCTTTTACTCTTTACCTTATTAATTTTGTGTGTCTCTCATTATGTTCTCTTCCTATTCTATCTTCTTCTGCTCTACTTTTTTTTTAGCCACTTATTTTGTTTTATCCATCACTATTTGTCTTCTAATGTGCTTATATACATGTGCATACGTACTCATTCAATTTGATTATTTCTTGAAGTGCCAACAATATTTAGTGTTCTGTTTTGTCTACTTTTATACTCCTCTCTATCGCTCCCTCGCTTCCTCACGCGCGGAAATCCTGTAATCCGGAATCCCGTAATCCCTAGTAGTATAAATATAGGATCTTGTATATTGAATTAAGCATCGAATACAATCAATCTATTCACAAACCTAATATGATATAATAGCATTATTCGATCCTACTCTAACTCAATTCGCTTCCGCCTAATTGATTTCATTGTGAAATTCTGATCAGCTAGTCGTGCAAGATGCCACACACAATGTTACGTAAGAAGCTATAACGTTGTGTCTGACTTCTTGCGTAGATAACTCAGGACAGTAAATATAAAGCTATAAACAATGACACAGCAGATTGTTTACCCAGTTCGGTGCAACGTCACCTACGTCTGGGGGCTCACAGCCTAGTGGAAAGATTTCACTTATCAGTAATTCGTCAGAACATACAAGTACCTGTCATCAACCCTAGATCTATACTTTATACTACGTCTTACATTGCAATCTATCTCAGGGTCTCCCCCTGAATCCAAGACTCCGTCTTGATTCCACTCTTCGAGCAATCGCCTTGCTCTGTCAGTTCAAGTCTTCTTACAACTTAGTGGTTGCGTGCAGTCTTCACTCACGCGATCTGTAAACCCTCAATCACCTAACTCTCAATAGTTATGTGATGCACAATATCCTTAGCTCAATCTGCAATTTCTCAGCCCGTAAACCTTCACGTCTAAGAACCTTGCAAATTATCGCTAGGAAACAAATAAAGAACCACACGATTGCTAAGGGGGTAGCCTAAGCTTTTATAGCAATCGAGAATGAGTACTAACCCTAAAGGGTTTCCTCTTAATCGCCGTCTTTCTTCTTTCCAGATTAGGAGTTGTTCTAGAATTTCCTTATCGTCTTCTTGCTTTTCTGCCGAAACTGCACTTTCCTGATTTCTGTCGATCAGGATGTTTGTCGAGACGCCGTCAACAATGTTACACAGGATGTCGTAGAAGATTCTTCGACATTCTTTGTAACATGTTTCTTCAGTCTCCCCCTTTGGCTATTTTTAAGGACAGCATTCTTCGTCGCATTCTGCGTCGCATTTGTCGTCTCGTCGATCGGCAGTGTCGCGCGTATCATCGCGTCTCGCGTCTTCGCGTCATCTCTATCTTTCTTCCTTGTATCATCGTGATCGCGCGTATGTAACTTTACTACTTACTCCCCCTTGCTGGCTCAAAAAGAGCCAAAATTTTAAACAAATATTGTAACAAAGCAGGGTAATAAGAAATAAACCAAACTTAACCCACACTTACTCCCAATCAGCAGTCGAGAGTTAGCGTGAAACAGTGTTCAACAAAAAATTACAAAATAAAAGTGTTCAGGTGTTCAATAGTTAGAAAGTTTATGAATTTAAACAGAGCTGCTGTAGAACTCGCAGTCTCTTCTTCAGTCGCTTCAGTGGAGGCATCTTGAGTAGATTCTTCTGGATCATTTGGCAGAGAGGTGGTGTCATCATCTTCGGAGCCAGGAGGAGACATGGATTTTAGCAGGTTGGCGCATTGTGATCGGTGCTGGGAGAGATGCTTCAGGGTTGTCTTCAAATTGACGATGTCCTCGTCAAGCACGGCTATCTCTCGTTCAAGCATAACTGCATCCCTACTGGTGGTCTTGGTTAGAGGGGCGGCACTTGTGGTTCGACTGGTCGTTGCCTTGGCTTCTGGCCTGACAAGATCAGGAGCATGCTTGCCCTCAAATAACTTGTGGCTCACCACAATCAGTCCTCCTCTTTTGGGGCTTCCTTATCCGTTGTTATTAAACACTCCGGGGTGTTGATGTACAAGCAGCCCAGAGATAATCGATACCTGGGACATTTGTTGGTGTTGGAACGAGGAGAATCTGCATGGAAGCTTCTCGACTTTCCTGGCCAAGATCAGTCTCCCTTTCTGGCCCAGTTAGGTCTGACATGGAGAAGGTAGAGCTTTCGGTTCGAGATCGTTTAGGAACTCGAGAAAAAGTGGGCATTGGGGCTTCCTCCGGTGAGGTTTCCTTGGGGATTTTTCAGTTTTCTTCAACGTCTTTGGTCCCTTAATCTGAACTCCATGCTTGTTGGTTTTTGCTTTGTTGCTCTTGGAGCTTTTTGCTTCTGCTCTCTTTGGTTCGGAGGCCTTCTTTGGTACTATCGTGCTCCGAGTTTTCACCATGTCTGTGTAGTGAGATTTGCAGAATGTGAGAGGTGAGGGAGATGAGAGCGAACACGAGAAGGGGTAGGCTAGATTTAGATTTTGAAAACAGATTAATTCAAATCTGTTAAAGTCTGAGCGTATCTTTTTCTTCCTTTTATATGGGCTTTTGGTATACTTGCCCTAATGGCATGTGTTGGGATTTTGGACCGGTTCATGAAGAGGCACCAACTAACTCCTCTCAACCGTTTCTGCAGAGGGATGTGCTCTAGGATGATCTTCTTATCTTCGACCAGTTCTCGAATGAAGTGGTGTCTAATGTCAATGTGTTTGGTCTTACTATGTTGGACAGGATTTTTGGAGATATTGATGGCACTAACATTATCACAATATAAAGTCATGGCTTCCTGTCTGACATTGTATTCGACTAGCATCTGGTTCATCCATAGTAGTTGTGTGCAACTACTCCCAGCAGCAATATACTCGGATTCGGCAGTGGAAAGGGCAACACAGTTTTGCTTCTTACTAAACCATGATATGAGGTTATTGCCAAGGAAGAAGCATCCTCCAGATGTGCTATTCCTATATGCTGTGTTTCCAGCCCAATCGGCATCACAATACCCCACTAGGGTAGAGGATGTGTCGAATGAGTATAATAAATCCAAGTCTGTAGTCCCAGAGATATATCTGATAATTCTTTTAGCTTGGGAGAGATGACTAACCTTAGGATTAGCTGGATATCATGCGCATACTCCTACAGAGTAGGCAATATCTGGTCGACTTGCAGTAAGGTAGAGAAGACTACCGATGATGCTTCTGTACAGGTGTTGGTCGACGGCTTCTCCTAGATCATCTTTAGTTAGCTTGACATGTGTAGCTGCAGGTGTCCTTTTATGTGAGGCTTTCTCTAGCCCAAACTTCTTGACAATATTCTTCGCATATTTGCTCTGAGATACGAAGATGCTGTCCTTTTGTAGGGGCCACACAACACCATGCTTAGTTGGTGATTGTGGATTAAGAGGTGAGTGATTTAAGGGGTATGGGTTAAAGTACCTTTAAGCCCATACCAATCACTTTTGACCCATGCTTGTTGGATGATGAATTGAAATATCTAGCATTCATTCATTAATTCAAGAATCACACAACTCTCACAACACTCTCTCCTCTCTTTGCTCTCTTGTTCTTCATTTAATTGTTCTAGTAGGCAATTAAGAGAGGGATCATCAAGATCATCCCCTTGGTGTGGACTTGCTTTAGAGAAGAAGATCCGAACGTTCTTTTTTTATCGATTCAACGAAGACTAAATGCAAAATGGAGAAACTGTCCAGATTGTCCAGTTCCGATGACCGACAATGCGTGAGCCATAGCCGCTTCGTCCGAGCTCCGATTAAGCTGAAACTTAGGGCGTTGGAAAGATAAGTCCAAGGGCTACAACTTTTGTGAAATACTGATTTTCAAAAGGAGCGCTGGTTTAGGAGATACAAGGCCGAGAAGCAGACTGGTCCGCAGAGTCTGTCCAGCGAGACGGGAAAAATGTTTTGCTCCAGACGGAGGTCTTCTCGTCCGAACTGGGTTTAGAGCAAAACACAAAAGATGTAGGGAATTGGCTGAGGTTTAATCTCCAAAAAGAACCGAAGCAATTGGAGATCTGTAGCTCGAGATATAGAGCTTCAAAGTCTCGGTTTTCTGCCGGGCAGATTCTGGTAAAACCCGAAAACTCGATTTCCTAAGGATCTAACTTGGTAGTCGATCTTGCGCAGGTTAGGGGCAGTTTATAGGTTGCTTCCGCTGCCATGAACGTAATTAGGATGCCCCGGGACCTAACAGTGGTATCAGAGCCGGTCTACCACTCCGAGATCCTTGTATGTTATTTCGGTTTTGTAATGATACAAATGCCATAATTGTTGATAACATGATTTTAATGCTTTTTGGGATATTTGCATGAAATATGTTATTTTTGAAAATATATTGAATTTGGAATTTTTCGGAAATTATTGGATTTGTCGGGTCCGAGAAGGGACTCTCGGGGAGCCGGATTGGAGGTACCGAACGGAGGTCACCGGAGGCCGGGGAGGCCGGCGGTGACCGAGCCCGTTCCCACTCTCGGGCGAAGCCGAGAGCGGCGGCAAGGCCGGTTTAGGCCTTCCAAGGCCCAAAATCGGGCCGTGCATAGTTGGGCTCGGCCCAATGGGGCTTCGGCCCAATGGGGCTTCGGCCCATTGGCTTGGCCCGACTTGGTTCGTGCGTGGTGTTTGATCCGTGTCACGAACCTGCGATCCAATATTTCAAAAACTTTCAAAATTTAATCGGTTTCGATAAACCGTTTTTCGAAAAGGTCTAGTTTCGATAAACCCGACCAAGCAACTTGGCAAAATTAAAATCGGAATTATTGCATATTATTTGATAACATGTTTGTGTGATAACATGTTGGATGATGTGATGAAATGTATGATGCATTAGTAGCCCATTAGATTTTATCGCTTTCACGGTTTGCATACCGTTAGTGTTAGCGTGTAATTATTCTTTTATTCGAGCCCATAAAGTGTAATTATTTTTTATCCGGTCTACGAACCGAGTATTAATTGTAATTATTACTCAAAGACGAGAAGGATGGAAAATCAAGCACGATGACGGTCTTGGAGGAAGTCCAAGAGCTAGTGGGAGCCCGAATGAGAAAGACGAGAATATGTGAAGACTCGTAGAATCCTAAGTTTAGGATGGGCTATAAAATGCATATTTAACGCTTTATGAATGCTTGCTTGAATTATTTAATTAATAACATGCTTGCATGATTAGCTTATAAGTTTATAAGCCATCACCTCACATGCAAAGATTAAAATCAACTTTAATTGTTTGCATGTTTAAAGCGTTGTGAACTATCATCGCACGGGTTGTGATTGATGAGTTCAAATTTGAAACGTGTTTGCACGGGTTGCAAATGACGGATTCAAATGAAGATAGTATGTAATACAATTAGAAACGTCACAACACGGGTTGTTGATGACGGGTTCGTAATTGTACCAAATACTTTCGAATTATTAAGCACAACCAATTTACAAGCTAATTTGAGTCAAGTGAGATGCCACCCAAATTCACACCCATGTAGAAACATTTTATCGGTGTCGTGCGCCTTAGCGGAGCATCGATCGAATGGGTTCTAGATGGGAATGGTAAACTTTGTGGGATGTCGTGCGCCTTAGCGGAGCATCTGCACAAAGTTAACTCGTTAGTGAAGGTTGGTTGACTCGACCACGATTCTTGGCCTGAGGTCGAGCTGGGGCATCGGAAGGGTAAGCCGTGTGTTTTTGCACATACCCTGACTAAGAGTTACACGGGTTGTAATTGGACGGACGTCCTACCTAAATAAGTCAATTGGAGCGGTGCGCCTTAGCGTACTTCAAATGACGAATAAGGGATCTTGGTTTAAGATTCTAAACCTTAGAATCTTATGGTTGGTGTTTAATTCGGATCTTCGTAAATTTATTCAACTTTTCTGATTAAATTTACTTTCTTCGTGTAGAAATGGCTAGTAATTCAACAAACTCGTCTAATTTGTCGTTGAGTACTATACTCGAAAAGTGTAAACTCAACGGGACAAATTATCTAGACTGGAACAGAAATTTACGACTTGTGTTAAAGTTGGAACACAGGGAGTACGTCCTTGATAAGGCTATCTCGGTGGAGCCAGCTGCCAACGCAACGAGGGTCGTCAAGGATGCGTACCAGAAACACCTTAACGACTCTATCGACGTTGCGTGTGTCATGCTGGGCTGCATGGAGGCGGACCTCCAGAAGCAGTTTATGGAGCTATCCCATGATCCATTTGCAATGTTTGCACAGATCAAGGATATGTTCAAAGAGAAAGTACGTATTGAAAAATACACTGTTCTCCGAGAACTCATTGCCTGCAAGATGTCAGCAGGCAGCTCCGTAGGTCCACACGTCCTACGTATGAAGGGATCCAGCTTCAAAGCTGGTGGTGGCAAGGGTAAAGGCCCAATGCACCTGGCAAGGAAGATCAGACCATTTGTTTCTAAACCTTCCATGCCCGTAAAAGGCAAGGGGAAGGCAAAGGAGTAGGTCTGTTTCTACTGCCAAAAGCCTGGTCACTGGAAGAAAGACTGTCAGCAGCTGAAGGAGGATCAGATGAAGGGCGGTGGGGCCGCTACTTCATCAGGTATTCCATTAGAGCTATATCTTTCTACGATAAATACTTGGGTACTAGACACTAGAGCTGAGTCTCATGTCTGTACAGATATACAAGTATAGAATAGTAGAAGAGATATGGGGAAAGCGAGGTGGACCTAAGAGTTGGGAACAACGTGAGAGTTGCCGCAACTGCCGTGGGTTCTGTTAACCTTGTTCTACCTAAGAGGTTTAAAGCTAATGATTTAGACCAAACTCTAATCTGGCATTGTCATCTAGGTCACATAAATGAGAAACGCATCTCAGCGCTTCATAAGCGCGGACTTCTAAGTCAATTCGAATACCAAACGATTGATAGATGCGAAGCTTGTTTAATGGGCAAGATGACTGAAACGCCCTTCACTGGTTTAGGTGAGAGGGCAGGTGATCTATTAGGTCTAATACATTCAAACGTATGTGGACCAAATGAGTACACCAGCCATATGTGGTTTAGGCTACTTTATCACGTTTACTGATGATTTCAGTAGATATGATTATGTCTATCTCATAAGACATAAGTCCAAAGCCTTTGATAAATTCAAGGAGTCTAGGACTTAAGTAGAAAACCAACTCGGAAAAAGTATCAAGGCACTCCGTTCTGATCGGGGTGGAGAATACTTATCCGAAGAGTTTCTTACAGAAAGTGGAATACTATCTCAGTGGACTCCGCCAGGAACACCGCAACTCAATGGTGTGTCCGAGCGAAGGAATCAGACATTGTTTGATATGGTTCGATCGATGTTAAGTCTCACTGATCTCCCGATCTCCTTCTGGGGTTACGCTCTGCAAACGGCCGCATTCATAATCGAGGTGGGACATTCTTGGAAAAAGAATTTATTTCCAAGACAGTCAGTGGGAGGGCTGTTCATCTTAATGAATTTCTAGATGAGATGGTCACTCAGGAACCACTGGACGACCCACCAGAAGTAGTCGTTGAGCAAGAACCAATAGCTACAGTTAATAAGGACGGAACCGACTCTGAGAAATGGCTGGAAGCCATGAGGGAAGAAATGCAATCCATGTCAGATAATCAAGTGTGGGACTTGGTGGATCAAACCCCTGACGTAAAAGTCATTGGGTGTAAATGGATCTTTAATATAAAGATGGACATGGATGGCAAATCTCAGACCTATAAAGCAAGACTGGTAGCAAAAGGTTATAGGCAAATCCACGGAATTGACTATGAAGAGACCTTTTCTCCAGTAGCTATGGTCAAATCTATCCGCATTCTACTTGCCGTAGCAATTTTGAGATATGGCAAATGGACGTCAAAACTGCCTTCTTCAACGGGAGGTTAGCTGAGGACGTTTATATGTCCCAGCCTGAGGGTTTTGAGGATCCTAAGAATAAGGGAAAGATTTGCAAGTTGCTCAAATCAATTTATGGTTTGAAGCAAGCATCTCGGAGTTGGAATCAACGTTTTGATGAAGTTGTGAAACAGTTTGGCTTCATCAAGAACGATGATGAACCTTGCGTATATATAAAAGGGCAGATGGGAGCAAAGTAGTCTTCTTGGTGCTTTATGTTGATGACATACTGCTCATTGGAAACAACGTCCCTACCTTGCTTTTAACAAAGACTTGGTTAGGTGAGTGTTTCGCAATGAAGGACTTAGGCGAGGCCTCTTACATCTTGGGGATCAAGATATATAGAGACCGTGCCAAGCGGGTCTTGGGCTTAAGTCAAAGCACCTACATAGACAAAATATTGAGAAGATTCTCGATGCTAGATTCAAAGAAAGGACTGCTGCCCATGCGTCATGGCATAAAGCTAAGCAAGAAGTAGTGTGCTGAGACACCTGCAGAGCTAGCAAGAATGAATGAGATCCCATATGCTTCGGCTATAGGGTCCATAATGTGTGCCATGATATGTACGAGACCGGATGTCTCGTTTGCCCTAAGCTGTACCAGTAGACATCAGTCCGAACCCGGTGAGGAACACTGGATTGCCGTCAAGGCGATTCTCGATTTTGAGAAAAACCAAAGACGCTTTTCTTGTATACGGGGGAAGAAATGATGATCTAGTCGTCAAAGGATATGTTGACGCTAGTTTTCCAGACAGACCCCGATGACTTAAAAAGTCAGTTGGGTTATATGTTTATGTTGAACGGTGGAGCTTTCAGCTGAAAAGCAAGAAGCAGGACACCATTGCCGACTCTACGACCGAAGCTGAGTACATTGCCGCATCCGAAGCGGGAGAAGAGGCTGTATGGATCAGGAGTTTCATGGCTGGGTTAGGTGTAATTAAAAACCCATCTAACCCAGTAGACTTATAGTGTGACAACACCAGGGCCATTGCGCAAGCTAAGGAACCCAGGGCACATGACAGATCCAAACATGTACTCAGAAAGTATCACATCATCAGCGACATTGTTGCTAAAAGGTGACGTGAAGATCCATTACGTTGCAACTGATGATAACACAGCCGACCCCTTGACCAAGGCTCTTCCACGAGCAAAACATGATAAACATGTTAGGTCAATGGGTATAGACTGGGACTTAGATTGGAACTAGGGGCAAGTGGGAGATTGATAGCATTTGTGCCCTAGTCCAATTGCTATTAGCCTATAAACGTCTATGTACATTATCATCGTTTGTAACATATATATAAAACGGCTTTGTATTACTTATGTGTTGAAGTAATATGTTAAGCATGATCTGATTTATGACCACTAAAGTAGTAGAACCATAAATCTGTACGGATCACACTTAACGAGTCCCTGGTCAAAACATGCTTCCTAAGAAGCAACTAGTATGAGGATGGTTCTTAATGACGTAGTTCTACTTGTCATAGGGATGAGGGATCTTGGAACCATATCATAGATATCATGAGGTGATTGATATCGGACGACCCGCTTTGAATAGTGTTTTCATAGATTAAGCCATAAACATATTCAAATGCGATAGCTTGTCACGGCATCCTTAGACCAAGGAGTCTTTCTGATCACTATGCAATGAACGTACGACTTTAACTTGCGCCAAACGCTTTCTGTAAAAGGATTGCTATAAAGGGCATGATTGGGTGGCGGAACGGGTTGCATGAGTGACACGAAAGACGGCTAAGGGATTTATCCCTCATACTACGGTATGGGAAAGATATCCGTTAGAAGGCCTCTTGATGGAGACTGACTGAGAGAAAGAGCATGGCCATGCCAATGATACGGGTTATCAGTTCTCAGCCATCTCGCATATCAAGTAACAATGATTGATTGAACAAGGGAGACGACTCTATGCCTTGTGATCAATCGGGATATCTAGAGATAACAGGATGGTGACTTGTACGCACAAAGGTTAAGTCGAATCATCGATCATCATGCACCTTGGGTAATCATAATGTTTTACTAGAGACCACTTATGATGGATCGGGCAAGAGCAATCTTTTGCGCCGATCTGCCAACGGTGGCATGAGCCTAGAGGGTCACACACATACAAGGCGGATAACTTGAGACAAGGAAACATTGATGTTTCTTGAGGAGTAATATATGGACAAAACTGGAGGTTTTGTGCCATAGGTTCGGTTTGAGAGAATAATTAGCGAATCGAGAAAAATTGAGTTTTTCGTCGATATCGCGTCGGACTTTGTTTGATAAGTGACGACAAAAGGGTCGGGCGATTTTTGGACACGGCATGAGACAACACGGGAGGGCCCATTGGGCTCGGCCCATGAAGCCTCATGGCCGGCCCATTAAGGGCCCAACAAGACCTCATGGCCGGCCCACATGGTGGGTCCATGTGTAGGGGCCACACAACACCATGCTTAGTTGGTGATTGTGGATTAAGAGGTGAGTGATTTAAGGGGTATGGGTTAAAGTACCTTTAAGCCCATACCAATCACTTTTGACCCATGCTTGTTGGATGATGAATTGAAATATCTAGCATTCATTCATTAATTCAAGAATCACACAACTCTCACAACACTCTCTCCTCTCTTTGCTCTCTTGTTCTTCATTTAATTGTTCTAGTAGGCAATTAAGAGAGGGATCATCAAGATCATCCCCTTGGTGTGGACTTGCTTTAGAGAAGAAGATCCGAACGTTCTTTTTTTATCGATTCAACGAAGACTAAATGCAAAATGGAGAAACTGTCCAGATTGTCCAGTTCCGATGACCGACAATGCGTGAGCCATAGCCGCTTCGTCCGAGCTCCGATTAAGCTGAAACTTAGGGCGTTGGAAAGATAAGTCCAAGGGCTACAACTTTTGTGAAATACTGATTTTCAAAAGGAGCGCTGGTTTAGGAGATACAAGGCCGAGAAGCAGACTGGTCCGCAGAGTCTGTCCAGCGAGACGGGAAAAATGTTTTGCTCCAGACGGAGGTCTTCTCGTCCGAACTGGGTTTAGAGCAAAACACAAAAGATGTAGGGAATTGGCTGAGGTTTAATCTCCAAAAAGAACCGAAGCAATTGGAGATCTGTAGCTCGAGATATAGAGCTTCAAAGTCTCGGTTTTCTGCCGGGCAGATTCTGGTAAAACCCGAAAACTCGATTTCCTAAGGATCTAACTTGGTAGTCGATCTTGCGCAGGTTAGGGGCAGTTTATAGGTTGCTTCCGCTGCCATGAACGTAATTAGGATGCCCCGGGACCTAACATTGAGGTCATGAACTTCCTCAATTGCAGTGATCTTCATCTTAAACCTAGGGCTAAGAGCACGCAAGGTTTTTCTTACCAGTTTTTCATCAGACATTGGTTCTCCCAGAGAGTAGGATTCATTGGCTAGATCTCCAATACGAACATTGAATTCTGCAATTGATTCGTCTTCTTTCATGATGAGGGCTTCGAAGTTGGTTGTCAGATATTGCAGTTTTTGTTCTCGAACCTTAGTTGTTCCTTCATATGCAACAACCAAGATATCCCATGCAGATTTGGCAGTTGTGCATGTGTTTATCAGTCTGAACACGTTTTTGTCAACACCATTGAAGATGGCATTCAAAGCTCGAGAATTTCCCAGTGATTCTTCGTCTTCATCATCATTTCAGTCTTTTTCTGGTTTCGGACCGATAGGGTTGCCATCATTGTCACTGAGTTGTGGAGCATTCCAACCATTGATTACAGACTTCCATGTCTTGTTGTCAAGTGACTTCATGAAGGCACACATTCGAGCCTTCCAATAGCCGTAGTTGCTTCCATCTAGAACAGGTGGTCGATTTATGGATCCTTCTTCTCTGGTATTGTCCATCTTGATCAAAATATTTGTTTAGAAACTCACCTAAAGCTGTGGGTGCCTCCTCTGATACCAATTGAAATTCTGATCAGCTAGTCGTGCAAGATGCCACACACAATGTTACGTAAGAAGCTATAACGTTGTGTCTGACTTCTTGCGTAGATAACTCAGGACAGTAAATATAAAGCTATAAACAATGACACAGCAGATTGTTTACCCAGTTCGGTGCAACGTCACCTACGTCTGGGGGCTCTCAGCCTAGTGGAAAGATTTCACTTATCAGTAATTCGTCAGAACATACAAGTACCTGTGATCAACCTTAGATCTATACTTTATGCTATGTCTTACATTGCAATCTATCTCAGGGTCTCCCCCTAAATCTAAGACTCCGTCTTGATTCCACTTTTCGAGCAATCGCCTTGCTCTGTCAGTTCAAGTCTTCTTACCACTTGGTGGTTGCGTGCAGTCTTCACTCACGCGATCGGTAAACCCTCAATCACCTAACTCTCAATAGTTATGTGATGCACAGTACCCTTAGCTCAATCTGCAATTTCTCAGCCCGCAAACCTTCACGTCTAAGAACCTTGCAAATTATCGCTAGAAAACAAATAAAGAACCACACGATTGCTAAGGGGGTAGCCTAAGCTTTTATAGCAATCGAGGATGAGTACTAACCCTAAAGGGTTTCCTCTTAATCGCCGTCTTTCTTCTTTCCATATTAGGAGTTGTTCTGGAATTTCCTAATCGTCTTCTTGCTTTTCTGCCGAAACTGCACTTTCCTGATTTCTGTCGATCAGGATGTGTGTCGAGACGCCGTCAACAATGTTACACAGGATGTCGTAGAAGATTTTTCGACATTCTTTGTAACATGTTTCTTCAGTTCCTTTAAAAATCAGCCAATCTCTAAAACCGTCGTAACTACACATTGAACTTTCGAAATCAATTCTTTCTCCACCCGGCGAGTGAAGACTCAGAAGAATAATTTCGGTTGTATGCATCGGATCCTCCTTCTCCAGCAAGCGCTTAAATATTTACCTTTATTTATTTTGCAAATTTTGTTTCCAATATGATCGATCTCACCAGGAACCCATAGTATATGGAAAGTACTTCCAACTACTGCAAGAAATCGGGTTATTGGAATGCACATTGTCCATTGTGTCGAGAAATATATGGGCCTTATCCGCTTCATCGTTCCAAATATGGTTCTTCGAATAAACGAGCTACCTCCAGTTCCAACGTTGTTGCTGCTACCTCAAGTGTTAGTGCACCTCAAAATTCGTGTGCCCGTCTCATTCAAGAGATTTCCGCACTTCTCAACAAACTTACACCACACACAGTCAGTCAATCTGTCATGTCAGTTAACCCTGGTAAATCTCATAAATTAAATCATTCAGGTATTTCTCGCTCCTCGACTCTCTCAGGTAAATCTGGTAAATCCGATCCCTGGTATTATGACTCTACATGCTTCAATCACATGAGCCCAAATTCTTCCTTATTTTCAAATACTAAACTTATCTCAAATTCTCCTACTATTCGTATTGCATATAACTCACCCATATTTGCTACTCATTCTGGTATTGTATCAACACCACATGTGCCGTTACCTGATACTTTGCTAGTTCCAAAATTGTCTCTTAATCTTGTCTCTGTGGGTCAGCTTTGTGATATGGGTCTTGATGTTAAGTTCTCTGGCTCTTCCTTGTCTGTCACTGTGCAGAATCCGAAGACGTGACAAATCTATGGAAAGGGGCGTAAGACATGTCGTTTGTTTGAGCTTACATATCTGCAACTACCACCATCCACATCACATCAATGTGGTGTTGTTCTATCTGCTGATCATTGGCACTCCCGTCTCGGGCATCCCTCTTCTCAACGGTTAAGTCATCTACTTACTCGTGGTCTTCTTGGTTCAGTCTCACCCACAAAAACCAGTGATTGTGTTTCGTGTCAACTCGGAAAACATCATAAATTTCCCTTTTCTACATACGAGTCACGTTCATTTGCACCTTTTGATTTAATTCACTCTGATTTGTGGGGCCCATCGCCTACTCATTCAATGGGTGGTTCACGTTACTTTGTCATATTAATTGACGATTATACTCAATTTACCTAGATTTACTTGATGCATAGTAAATCTGACCTAAATGTCGTTTACTCAAAATTTTGTAACATGATTCACACACAGTTTTCCAAAATGATCAAAATCTTTCGTACTAATAATAGGACAGAATTTAAAGAAACGTATTTTCTTGATCTACTTGCCTCTCATGGAACTATTATGCAAAGGTCTTATCAAGGTACATCTAAACAAAATGGTCGTGCTGAACGCAAACACCGTCACATTCTTGACTCTGTTCGCACGCTGGTCATCTCTGCAGCTTGCCCTGAACAATTTTGGGGTGAAGCTACCCTCACGTCTGTCTACACCATTAACAGAGTCCCATCTCCTGTCATCAGAAATAAAACTCCTTATAAATGTCTCTATGGTCGTTCTCCTAACTATGACCTTCTTCGCACTATTAGGTGTGTCTGTTTCATCAGCTGCAGCCTCACGAACGAACTAAACTTCAGCCTCACGAAGCAACCTATAAACCGCCCCTAACCTGCGCAAGATCGACTACCAAGTTAGATCTTTAGGAAATCGAGTTTTCGGATTTTACCAGAATCTGCCCAGCAGAAAACCAAGACTTTGAAGCTTCATATCTCGAGCTACATATCTCAAATTACTTCGGTTCTTTTTGGAGATTAAACCTAAGCCAATTATCTACATCTTTTGTGTTTTGTTCCGAATCCAGTTCGGACGAGAAGACCTCCGTCTGGAGCAAAAAAAATTTCCCATCTCGCTGGACAGACTCTGCGGACCAGTCAGCTTCTCGGCCTTGTATCTCCCAAACCAGCGCTCTTTTGGAAAATCAGTATTTCACAAAAGTTGTAGCACGTTGACTTATCTTTCTAACGCCGCCAGTTTCAGGTCAATCGGAGCTCGGGCGAAGCGGCTATGGCTCACCCAATGTTGGTCGCCGGAACTAGACAATCTGGACAGTTTCTCCATTTTTGCTTTTAATCTTTGTTGAATCAAGAAAGAAGAACTATATGATCTTCTTCTCTAGAGCAAGTCCACACCAAGAGGATGATCCTTAAGATCCTTCACAAAAAAGCCTACTAGAACTTATGTGTGAAGAACAAGAGAGCAAATAGAGGAGAGAGGAGGGTGTGCAAGAGAGAAAGTGAGGATGAGATTGAGTTGTGTCTTCATTTGTCTACTTCATCAACACATAAGGCATGAGTTACTAAAGTGACAAATGATGAAAGCATGGGTTAAAGGCAAGTCATTGCCCATACCCCTTAAATCACTCACCTCTTAATCAACAACACCAACCAAGCATGGTGTGTGTAGCCCCCACCCTTGGACCCACCAAGGTGGCCGGCCACTTGGGCTTATTGGGCCTTATTTGGGCCCTTGTTGGGCCAGCTAGGTGACCCCATGGGCCGAGCCCAATGGGCTCGCCCATGTGGTCGCGTGCCGTGTCAAAAAAGTTGTCCGACCCTTTTTGTCGTTACTTATCAAACAAAGTCCGACGCGACATCGACAAAAATCTCAGTTTTCTCGATTCGCTAATTATTCTCTCAAACCGAACCCACGGCCCAAAACCTTCAGTTTTGTCTAAGTATTGGTCCTCAAGAAACGTTAAGGTTTCCTTGTCTCAAGTTATCCGTCTTGTATGTGTGTGACCCTCCAGGCTCATGCCACCGTTGGCAGATCAGCGCAAGAGATCTCTCTTGCCCGATCCATCATAAGTGGTCTCTAGTAAGACATTATGATTACCCAAGGTGCATGATGATCGATGATTCGATTTAACCTTGTGCGTACAAGTCACTATCCTATTATCTCTAGACATCCCGATTGATCACAAGGCATAGAGTCGTCATCCTTATTTAATCAATAATTGTTACTTGATATGTGAGATGGCTGAGAACTAATAACCTGTATCACTTGCATGGCCATGCTCTTTCTCTTAGTCACTCTCGATCAAGAGGCCTTAACGGATATCTTTCCCATACCGTAGTACGAGGGATAAATCCCTTAGCCGTCTATCGTGTCACTCATGCAATCCGTTCCGCCACCCAATAATGCCCGTTATTGCAATCCTGTTACGGAAAACGTTAGGCGCAAGTTAAAGCCGCACGTCGACTGCATAGCGATCACAAAGACTCCTTGGTCTAAGGATATCGTGACAAGCTATCGCATTTGAATATGTTCATGGCTTAATCTACGAAACACTGTTCAAAGCAGGTCATCTGATATCAATCACCTCATGATATCTATGATATGATTCCGGGATCCCTCATCCCTATGACAAGCAGAACTATGTCATTGAGAACCATCCTCATACTGGTCGCTTCAATTGAAGCGTATATTGACCAGGGACTCGTTAAGTGTGATCCGTACAGATTTATGGCTCTACTACTTTAGTGGTCATAAATCAGATCATGCTTAACATATTACTTCAACACATAAGTAATACAAAGCCGTTTTATTCATTACAAACGATGACAAACTATTACAGACTATTCCAATTGGAACCTAGGGCGCAAATGCTATCATTATCTGCGCCATCATGGCACAAGGGACCTCGAACAATTCCATAAACTGCTTTTGGAGGTCTCCCTCCAAGCAGCCCAACATCATATACGCCACATTCCCATAATCGCTAAGGTGCTTCCTGAATGTATCCTTAACGGCCCTTATGGCGTTAAGTGCTTGTTCCCTTGAGATAGCCTCGTCAAGGACGTACTCCCTGCGTTCCAACTTTGACACAAGTCGTAAATTTTTGTCCCAGTCTAGATAATTTGTTCCATTGAGCTTTCACTTATCAAGTATAGCCCTCAATGACAAATTAGACGAGTTTGTTGAATTACTAGCCATTTTCTACACGAAGAAAATAAATTTAATCAGAAATGATGAATAAATTTACGAAGATCCGAATTAAACACCAACCATCCGATTCTAAGGTTTAGAATCTTTAAGCCAAGATCCCTTATTTGTCAATTGAAGTACGCTAAGGCGCACCGCTCCAATTGACCCATTTGGGTAGGACGTCCATCCAATTACAACCCGTGTAACTCTTGGTCAGGGTATGTGCAAAAGCACACGGCTTACCCTTCCGATGCCCCAGCTCGACCTCAGGCCAAGAATCGTGGTCGAGTCAACCAACCTTCACTTATACGTCAATTTTGTGCAGATGCTCTGCTAAGGCGCACGACATCCCACAAAGTTGACCTTTCCATATAGAACCCATTCCATCGATGCTCCGCTAAGGCGCACGACACCGATAAAATGTTTCTACATGGGTGTGAATTTCGGTGGCATCTCACTTGACTCAAATTATGTTGTGATTTGGTTGTGTTTAATAATTCGAAAGTATTTTGGTACAATTATGAACCCGTCATCAACAACCCGTGTTGTGACGTTTCTAATTGTATCATATACAATCTTCTTTAGAAGTCGTCATTTGCAACCCGTGCAAACACGTTTCAAAAACGAACTCATCCATCACAACCTGTGCGATGATGGTTCACAACGCTTTAATCATGCAAACAATTAAAATCGATTTTAATCTTTGCATGTGAGGTGATGGCTTATAAACTTATAAGCTAAGCATGCAAGCATACAATTATTTCTAATAATTAAAGCAAGCAAGCATAAAGCGTTTAAACATGCACCAATAGCCCATCCTACTCTTAATATTCTACGAGACATCACATCTTCTCGTCTTTCTCATTCGGGCTCCCACTAGCTCTTGGACTTCCTCCAAGACCGTCATTGTGCTCCATTTTTCATCCTTCTCGTCTTTGAGTAGTAATTACAATTAATACTCGGTTCGTAGACCGGACAAAAAATAATTACACTTTAAGGGCTCGAATGAAAGAATAATTACACGCTAACACTAACGGTGTGCAAACCGTGAAAGCGATAAAATCTAATGGGCTACTAATGCATCATACATCACATCACATAATCCAACATTTTATCACACACACATGTTATCAAATAATATTCAATTATTCAAGTTTTAATTTTGCCAAGTTGCTTGGTCGGGTTTATCGAAACTAGACCTTTTCGAAAAACGGTTTATCGAAACCGATCAAATTTAAAAATTTTCGAAATATTGGATCGCGGGTTCATCCACGGACACAATCAACGTGCACGAACCAAGTCGGGCCCATGCTCAATGGGTCGAAGCCCATTGGGCCGAGCCCAACACCACGGCTCGGTTTGGGCCTAGAAAAGCCCAAACAGAGCTTGCCTCCCCTCTCGGCTTCGGCCAAGAAGGGGGACGGCCCCGGTCACCGCCGGCCTCTCCCGGCCTCCGGTTACCTCCGATCCGGCTCCCCGAGAGTCTCTTCTCGGACCCGACAAATCCAATAAAAAACCGAAAAATTCCAAATTCAATATATTTTTAAAAAATAACATATTTCATGTAATTTACCCAAAAAGCATTAAAAACATGTTGTCAACAAATATGGCATGCAAATCACCATAAAACCGAAACAACAAACAAGGATCTCGTAGTGGTAGACCGCCTCTGATACCACTGTTGGGTTCCGGGGCATTCTAATCACGTTCATGGCAGCGGAAGCAACCTATAAACCACCCCTAACCTGCGCAAGATCGACTACCAAGTTAGATCCTTAGGAAATTGAGTTTTCAGATTTTACCAGAATATGCCCAGCAGAAAGCCGAGACTTTGATGCTCCATATCTCGAGCTACAGATCTCCAATTACTTCGGTTCTTTTTGGAGATTAAACCTCAGCAATTATCTACATCTTTTGTGTTTTGTTCCGAACCCAGTTCGGACGAGAAGACCTCCGTCTGGAGCAAAACATTTTTCACATCTCGCTGAACAGACTCTGCGGACCAGTCAGCTTCTCGGCCTTGTATCTCCCAAACCAGCGCTCTTTTGGAAATTCAGTATTTCACAAGAGTTGTAGCCCTTTGACTTATCTTTCTAAAGCAATCGGAGCTCGGACGAAGCGGCTATGGCTCACGCAATGTCGGCCGCCGGAACTGGACAATCTGGACAGTTTCTCCATTTTTGCTTTTAATCTTTGTTGAATCAAGAAAAAAGAACTATACGATCTTCTTCTCTAGAGCAAGTCCACACCAAGAAGATGATCCTTAAGATCCCTCACCAAAAAGTCTACTTGAACTTATGTGTGAAGAACAAGAGAGCAAAGAGAGGAGAGAGGAGGGTGTGCAAGAGAGAAAGTGAGGATGAGAGTAAGTTGTGTCTTAATTTGTCTACTTCATCAACACATAAAGCATGGGTTACTAAAGTGACAAATGATGAAAGCATGGGTTAAAGGCAAGTCATTGCCCATACCCCTTAAATCACTCACCTCTTAATCAACAACACCAACTAAGCATGGTGTGTGTGGCCCCCACCCTTGGACCCACCAAGGTAGCCGGCCACTTGGGCTTATTGGGCCTTATTTGGGCCCTTGTTGGGCCGTCTAGGTGACCCCATGGGCCGATCCCAATGGGCTGCCCATGTGGTCAGGTGTCGTGTCCAAAAAGTTGTCCGACCTTTTTTGTCGTTACTTATCAAACAAAGTCCGATGCGACATCGACGAAAATCTCAGTTTTCTCGATTCGCTAATTATTCTCTAAAACCGAACCCATGGCCCAAAACCTTCAATTTTGTCCAAGTATTGCTCCTCAAGAAACGTTAAGGTTTCCTTGTCTCAAGTTATCCGTCTTGTATGTGTGTGACCCTCCATGCTCATGCCACCAATGGCAGATCAGCTCAAGAGATATCTCTTGCCCGATCCATCATAAGTGGTCTCTAGTAAGACATTATGATTACCCAAGGTGCATGATGATAGATGATTCGATTTAACCTTATGCGTACAAGTCACTATCCTATTATCTCTAGACATCCCGATTGATCACAAGGCATAGAGTCGTCATTCTTGTTCAATCAATCATTGTTACTTGATATGTGAGATGGCTGAGAACTGATAACCCGTATCACTGGCATGGCCATGCTCTTTCTCTCAGTCACTCTCGATCAAGAGGCCTTATTGGATATCTTTCACATACCGTAGTACGAGGGATAAATCCCTTAGCCGTCTTTCGTGTAACTCATGTAATCCGTTCCGCCACCCAATCATGCCCGTTATTGCAATCCTGTTACGGAAAGCGTTAGGCGCAAGTTAAAGCCGCACGTCGACTGCATAGCGATCACAAAGACTCCTTGTTCTAAGTATATCGTGACAAGCTATCGCATTTGAATATGTGCATGGCTTAATATACGAAACACTATTCAAAGCGGGTCGTCCGATATCAATCACCTCATGATATCTATGATATGATTCCGGGATCCCTCATCCCTATGACAAGAAGAACTACGTCATTGAGAACCATCCTCATACTGGTCGCTTCAATTGAAGCGTATATTTACCAGGGACTCGTTAAGTGTAATCCGTACAGATTTATGGTTCTACTACTTTAGTGGTCATAAATCAGATCATGCTTAACATATTACTTCAACACATAAGTAATACAAAGCCGTTTTATTCATTACAAACGATGACAAACTATTACAGACTATTCCAATTGGAACCTATGGCACAAATGCTATCACATCTTCTAAGCTAACCCTTGCAGGTACTCCAACGCCTCTTTTCCAGGCTCCTCCCATAGATACGGTCCCGCCTGAAGATCATGTGCTTCATTCCCGTCCTCAGCGACAAACACGACCACCGTCTCATCTTCAAGACTACCAGGTAACACTACCCAATCTCTCTCGAGTCATGTCCACTGCTATGTCCATCTACGAACCTCGTACATATCGCGAGGCATGCACTAATCCTTTGTGGCAGCAAGCCATGACTGAAGAACTTCGGGCGCTTGAGAAAACTCGTACCTAGGAACTCGTTCAATTACCCAGCAATAAATCTGTAGTCAGTTGCAAATGGGTATTTAAGGTGAAAACCAAGGCCAAAAGGGCTACTGAGCGCTACAAAGCTCGTCTCGTTGCAAGAGGATTCTCTCAAGAATATGGGATCGATTATGAGGAGACATTTGCACCAGTTGCCCGTCTCACGTCAGTTCGCAGTCTAATTGCAATTACAGCCGGGCGAAAGTGGAACATTTTTCAGATGGACGTCAAAAATGTTTTTCTCAACGGAGATCTTACAGAAGAAGTCTATATGCAACCTCCTCCTGGGTATGAGCATCCGCCAAACACAGTATGTTGCTTGAAAAAGGCTCTATATTGACTCAAGCAAGCTCCGAGGGCGTGGTTCTCAAAATTCAGTGGGAAGATGTCTGATCTTGGCTTCACCTCAAGTCCGTATGATACCACCTTGTTTGTCAAGAAGACTTCCCGTGGTCACATCCTGCTTCTGCTCTATGTGGATGACATGATTATCACCGGAGATGATGAATCTGGTATCTCTAACCTGAAGATCCAGCTCAACAAATATTTTGAGATGAATGATCTCGGCAAGCTCACATATTTCCTTGGTCTGGAAATCTCATCGGTCTCTTCATGTTATCACTTATCTTAAACTAAGTATGCAGCTGACCTCATTTCTCGAGCAGGCTTATCAGATGGCAAGATTGCTTCCACTCCCATCGAGGCAAACGAGAAGCTTATACCTTCCGATGGGAAACCTCTCCAGGATGCTACATTGTATCGACAGCTCGTAGGCAGCCTTGTCTATCTCACCGTCACACGTCCAGACATTGCCTACGCAGTCCATATTATCAGCCAGTTCATGAGTGCACCGCGAACCACACACTATGAGGTCGTCCTCCGAGTACTCCGCTATGAATGAGGCACTCTATCGAATGGTCTTTATTTCTCGTATGATACACCTATGGTGTTGCAGGCATTTTCAGATGCAGATTGGGCTGGTGATCCTACTGATCGACGCTCTACAACAGGATATTGCTTCTTTCTCGGCAAATCTCTCATCTCTTGGAGAAGTAAGAAGCAGATGACAGTTGCCCGTTCCAGTACAGAGGTCGAATATCGTGCTCTTGCCGACACTACCTCTGAGCTCCTTTGGCTTCGGTGGCTACTTCATGACATGGGCATTACTCACCACTTGGCCACTTCTATCCATTGTACAACCGAAGCGTCATTCGGATTGCTCACAATGATGTATTTCATGAACGAACCAAACATATCGAGAATGATTGTCACTTCGTGAGACATCACCTCACACATGGTACTATCACTTTACACGCCGTCTCCTCAGACAACCAGACTGCTGACATCTTCACGAAGCCTCTACTCTCAGGACAGTTCAGTGCATTAGTTTCCAAACTCAATTTGAATCATCCACCTTGAGTTTGAGGGGGCGTGTTAATATATGGGCCAATGCCCATGTTGTGTTATCTTTCCTATTTAATTGTAACCCTAGTAGTATAAATATAGAATCTTGTATATTTAATTAAGCATCAAATACAATCAATCTATTCTCAAACCTAATACTTCTATCGCACCGGCAAAACGGCACCATCCCCGCGTGCCAAAAAACTCTGAAATTGCCGCCTATCGGCTTGTCTTTCTTGATTCAACGAGAGCATCTATGACGGCCACGTCACTAATTCATGGTAAGAAGCCGACTCTAAAGATCCTCCACAAAGATTAACCCTTCTGACAGCGATTCTCGTCAAAAGAGCGCAAGTAACGGTGGATTCCATGAATCTAATGATATTCTTGTAGAGGGTTTGATTTCAGAGGATTCCATGACTCCAGCCAAACTAATGCCCTAGTACATGACAAAGAACCTACCCAGAATAAAAATCAACCATCCACAATGATGTAGGACAATCCCGATTAGAATTCTTAATTATATTAGATTTTGGATAGTTTTAGATTTTCCTATTAAGTTAGGTTTCCTAACTCTAATTAGTTTGGATTGATTAGTTCTATTGGTTTAGGTTTACTAGTTTGAGTTAGTTTTGGAGAATTAGTCCTATATAAGTCTTAGCTTGTGTAGAGATTATCATCATCATTATCATTATTATCAAACTTGAGTTACTTGAATTTATTCTATTTTCTCCCTAAAGTTAGGGTTTTATTCTTGCTTCGTTTCGAAGCAACCTTCTGCTGCACCAAAGTGGTATTGGAGCCCAGATTTGACCGGGCATGATGGCCAACTATGGCACTAGTAGAATCGAACCCGTCGTCGACAAACGATGGATTGAACGAGTCGTGCAACGACTCGATGACAATATACACTCACTTAGTAACATGACGCAGATGCTTCATGCGCATACATCTGAGGTGAGAAATCGACACCGCGAAAGCCGAATGGAGAAAGACAACGATGCATGTGACTTTCGACTTGTTCATCAACAACAACAGAAGAACATTCATGAGCTGACAGCCGATGTAGAGAATGGAGAACACAAAGACAAAATATTTTGAGCTCGATGCACCATTAACAATAAAGTATGTAAAGTGATCATCAATCATTGGAAGAACGAAAATAAAGTCTCCAAAACATTGGTCAAGACACTCAACCTTGAAACAGAAACACTCATATTATCATACAAGGCTCAATGGAACAAAGGGGGAGTTAAGACTAAGGTAACTGAAGTTTGTTTTGTTCCTTTTTCAATTGGAAAATATTATAGAGATGAGATTTTATGTGACGTGGAGGATATGGATACTTGTCACGTTTTTTGGGGGAGACATTGGTACTGCGACATCAATGCTACTTACAGAAATCGTGACAATACATATATGTTTTGGTGGGAGAATAACAAGATTGTACTACTCCCGCGATCAGGCTCACTAGACTTCAATCCCACTATTATGAAAGATAAACCAGTTTCCTCAGAAGTCAGCGATCGTGGAAAAGTTCAAAAACAACTTAAAAATAGTAAGGTTGATATTGACAGATCGGCACTTGCAAAGGTTAAGTTCGAACATTATGAGAAACAATTGATTGAGCGCAAGGTAACACATAGCGTTACATGCTCTGAAAGTAAAGTTTTGAAGGAGATGCATAAAACTGCCGGTATAGCTTTGTAAGATGCTCATAAGCAGATGGATGAGCCTACAAAACACGCAGACAACACCAAGGATTCCAGCATAGATGCTCCTGCACAAATAATTGACAATTTATATAAGGTGCCGAAATTATTTACAAACCTCAAGGGCACAACCGATGATGCTGAAATGGTAAATAAGGTGGAGGAGATTAGCCGCTCGACAGTAAAGAAGCAACCATAACTGAAAGTAAAGACAAACATTATGTCCTTAATGTATATTAATAAAGTTAAGGAAAAGTTAGCTGATGTTACTAGAAGTCTTTTAGAAGTTGAAAAGAAAAGTCAAGACGCGGATCCTAATAGTCACGTGCAGTCAAGTGAGACAAATGTGGCCGATTCGTTGAATTCAACATTGATACATGCAAAAGGTAAATATCAAGATCAACCTACCTTTATTATGAATAGCCCAAACAATACCCTTGAGAAGGTGATACGTTATCATACATTGAATAGAGATCGAGAAAAAGATATATATCTCGATGATAATGAAAACAATCACAACAAAATTCATGATCAAGGTTGAGAAGGTAGTCACGATATAGAAGCTAATGGATTTATGGGAGTGGACAAGAAGCCACCCGGCAAGAATAAGAGTCTCCATACGAGAAATCATGAAGAATAAATAATTATGACCAACGAGATGAAAATATATTATTGGATTCAATTGTTGCTCCTCGTGGAGAGGTAAAAGAGGAACTTCAAGCGACAACTCAAAGACATGATGAAACTTCAACCAATAATACAACACCTTCTCTGAGAGAAGTATTGTGTGCGCCACTGATCACTATGTCACCTCACAACTTCAACTCTGACTTATGCATTCTATATTTGACGAATATGGCTGGAATAAACCATTCAAAAGGATTGGCCTAAACCCAAAGTTGGTAAGAGTAGATGGTTACCATGAGTTTGGGGGCGATAAGCTGGTTCATGGTCTAAACATTAAGGATAAGAATGTCATGTATTTTGGATTGTCTGCTCAAAGAATATATTTTGGTCCTCCGCACAAGACCTTTTATGGATTGAAGAACCGAGATTTTGTGACCAAATTTAATACATGTCGAGTACGGAATTGCCATCCCAAGAAAGACATTCTTGCTCAAATGAATGTCCGCAACATGCTTAACATTGGAGACACATTCAAGTACCATCCACTAGATGAGTTCTCTTTAGATCCAGAAAACTCGGGACGAGTTTTTTTCAAGCGTCGGAGAATTGATGTAGGACAATCCCGATTAGAATTCTTAATTATATTAGATTTTGGATAGTTTTAGGTTTTCCTATTAAGTTAGGTTTCCTAACTCTAATTAGTTTGGATTGATTAGTTCTATTGGTTTTGGTTTACTAGTTTGAGTTAGTTTTGGAGAATTTGTCCTATATAAGTCTTAGCTTGTGTAGAGATTATCATCATCATCATTATTATCAAATTTGAGTTACTTGGATTTATTCTCTTTCTCCCTAAAGTTAGGGTTTTATTCTTGTTTCGTTTCGAAGCACCCTTCTGCTGCACCACACAGTTATCGGACTTCAAATTTCTTACTTACCTTCCTCCAATTAGTTCGTTTCTTTTTATTTTCATCTTTAACTTCAATGTCTTAAAAATATCATATTCAATAATAGTTGAGTTGAAGCAAAACTAGAAGGGGGGTCTCAAAAAAAATATAGCTCTTAATATATAAAGTAATAAAAGACGGATGAGAAGTCAACCAATAAAGATCCAAGTTTCGAGCTACATAATTAGCAGGGCGTCAGCCGCTTTGGTTCCCTCCCTATAAATATGAGTAACTCAAAAATGAATATTACCCCAGAAGGAAATGTAACCACTCTACTGAGCTCCCAATCTTCAAAGAACTGAAAACGATCTAGTTGGAGAAGAGTAACAGCATACATAGTCACATTCCAACCAAAATTTTCTCCCAGTACAACTCCTTGGTTATTTCAATGGCAAAATTGGCCAACATCAGCTCTACGTCAAAAGCGAAGACAAAGGAATGTTAAAAGCAAACAAGTCATGAGTGAAGCCACCATAATTTCTGAAAATACCTCCAACACCCGATATCCCTAACGTACCAAGAGGGAAACCACATGTGTTACATTTCATCCAGGTAATAGCAGGGAAGTGTCAAAAATATATAAACAACCAAGTTATTTGCTAATTGAAAAGAGAGATTTGAATGCGTAAAAATTATCAAGTTTTTTCCTCAAGATTTTTTTCTTTTACTTATCACCATAGCTCAAGGAACTTAAGTGGTGTAAAGATTTTATCTTAAGCTTATACTCGGCTAAGTGATGGTTGAACCTACCTTAACTCATATTGACTAGTTGTTGAATTTCTCAAAACTCTACATCTTTCTCCACCCCTAGCCTATTGTTCTCATCCCTTCCCTCACTTTCTTTTATCTAAAACTTCAATCCCAATAAAGTACTGAAAATATTCAAAGTCATCTCATTTCAATTGTTTCGTAGACATCCATGTATTAATGGATAACATCAAACTAGTTGATGTCAGACCAATTGCAGAAGCTCAGTAATTTAATTTTTATTCAAATGAATCTATAAATAACACAACAAACAGCAACCTGGTACGGAAGAATAAGATGTTACAAACTATTTCTGCAGAATCTGTTGCTGCCTCCATCAATCAATCTTCAAACTACGACCGGTTTCCTTGTATCCACTATACTTCCATTTGACGCAATCCATCTTCACATTGCTGCAGATTTTCTGAATTTCTAGAAGATGCAACGGTGTTAGAAGTTGCTCTTCCCTCTAGGTGGTCAAGAAAATCCATCACAACAGAGTCGGTCCAAGGAGCCCCCGTTGGGGCTTCCTCACCTGCAACCCACCCTAAATGCCCACCTTTAGGTGTTACTATCAACAAACAGTTCGGATTTTCCTGCAACAAGGATGAGTGATATGGCATGTCAGGTAAAACGCCATCTAAGAGCTTCTAATAAAAGTAGTAGAGAACGTACTTTGATATCTTGGCGAGGAATTCCCCTAGAAGGAGCGATTGGATCGTTTTCAGCCTGTTAATGAGCCAAAGTTGCAAGTTCACTTAGAACATAGTTCCAATAGTTTTGATTAATTTCCTGAAATGGTAACTAGTAACTTTCAGTACTACCTGAATGCAGAGCAACGGAGTGCAAACATGTTTTATGGAATCTGCACTGTTGGAATTGGAGTAATAATCATCCGCAGACTTGAAACCAAATGACACTGAAATTTTCCCTAGTTAATTTTATCCATAACACTGGAGGGTCAGTTTTCAGGTATCAGAAACGCATACCACGAGTTATGCCTTCATCGAACTCCTTGATGGTCTTGGCATTGGCAGCGAGTGGAATATTGTATTCACCACCGATATCCGTGAATAGAAGAGCATGTCTGCAGGAACAAGAGAGTCCGATGATAAACACTAAAACAAAAATATCTACTTCATGCTGAAATAACTTGTAATTGTCAATATGATGTATCAATGCATGTATCAGAGGGTTACTTTTTGAAAATTCTGCACAGAGAATTCGCAAGAGCTCTGTTATATATAAGATTAAAGCCTTTGAGTAAATCTTCAGATGCAATGACCAAATTGAATGGATTACACAACGACACAGCACCAGAAAGTGGGCAGGCATGAGACTCCTGCACATGCAGAAATTAAACATAAATGACAACAAGCCACTCGAGTGATAAACATGGAAAAGCCAAAAGAACAAATAAACGAAACTTAAACACTGAAAAGAATAAAAAGTTCTCAACAATCCATTCATATGGAATCAGTTTAAGGCAGCACTTTTCTAGTAGTCCATTCTTCTATAACAATTACTGACACCAATTACTTCACTGTTACATTGCAAGAAAAATAGTTAATCTTTGTATTCTAAAGCAAAAACCATTTCATTCTAATCCATTAAACAGCAATGTATGTAATGCTACTTTTCTTAGACATTTAAAACACCCATAACAAACCTATAAGTATGCATATCACAAACTGATCATGTTTTAAATTTGATGAATGTTCTAAGTTGATTGATATAAGGAGAATGTGTTATATGAAAAAAAGAAGATAAATTTGATCAAACCCCGTGAGGCGGGTACAGGAGCATAACTGGAAGGAAATGAGGGTTGCTACCAGACAAATAAACCAACCTGACCCAAGTACCGAACAAGAATATTAGCTCCTAGAGACCATCCAATAGCATATAAATTAGAATTGGGGTAACGAGAGCGAACATGTGACACTACTTCACCCATGTCTCCTAAAAATGAAGCCGAATAGAACTGCATATTAGAATAAGAAAATAATTAGTCTCTATGTACAGAAATCAAGCATATGAACATCAAACTCGGATTAACCATACCTGAGGAGTGATTACAGGACTACCTCCACACCCGCGGCTATTGAACACGACAGCTCTCCATCCCTTGCTACGGGCTCTGAGAACCATGTACCTTACATATGTGTCCTCACTCCCGCCTGTTAGACCAGGCTGAAACTGACCCCTATAAGCACTTGTCATAACATTCGATTTACATTTATCATAAAGTTTCCAATCAAGACCCAACATTACTACTAGCTTCCCAATTTCACTCTGGCTAGTAACTAAATGTTATAGACTGAGGGAAATATTACAAACACATAAACTATAGCAATATGTAAGCACAGGTCAATATTAGAGAAGTTGAGGTACAAGTAGATACAGGCATACCAGGAAGATGATGACGGGAGAGTGGAGCGGCAAGGTGCGGTGGTCGCCGGAGACCCAATCGAGAGCAACGACGGCGTCGTCCTTGGTTCTGAGGCACTCCCTACGGAACCTGACCTCGGGGAGCGACCTGTAAAAGGCTGCGAATATCGTCTCCAAGTGGCGGTTCCATCCGACCACCGGGAAAGGATTGTACGGAAGTTGAAGGGTTTTGAGAGCTGGGAAAGCGGAGTTGCGACCTCCTCCGATCACTTCCACTGATGGATGGTGCTCCATGACGGAGCCGGAGATTCGGACAATTTTCTGCCTCATCCCTGGTGCCGCCGATCCCCAAAACGCTGTCACCATTGTCAACTCTAGCTGGTGCTGCAGGTGAGAAATGAGTGGTTTATCTAACAATCAATACATACGAGACTGAGACACGACGACGTCGCAACAATACTTAAAACCGAAAATCACACACTTTAGTGGTGTCACCTATTTTTAGTTTACTCTATTTAATTTTAGTTTTGATATGTATGATGATTCAAAAACACTTCCAACGTTTTCACTTTAATTCGTTCCGTTTAATTCTATTCATTTTCGATAAAAACCCATAACTCAATTCTAACATAACCCTTAACCCTAACCCCTAATTAAGATTTTATCATTTATTTTTTAAGAATTTTTTAATATATATAGTAGGTATCAAATACAAACCAGATGAAAATGTCTAAACGTCCAAACTGTATAACATGTAGTGCAATGTCGTATAATCATGTAGTGCAATGTTATATAACATGTTAGAATTTTTTTAATATATATATTATGTATCAAATACAAACCAAGGGAAAATGTCTAAACGTCCAAACTGTAGAACATGTAATGCAATGCCGTATAACCATGTAGAACATGTAATGCAATGTTGTATAACATGTTGGACCTGTGCAAAATTGAAGCAATGTATAACATATAGTGCAATGTTGTATAACTGTCACGTGCTGCAGTCTAAGATAACGCGCTTCTCAGATCCGACGGTTATACATTGGTTTGGACGTTTGGACATTTCGGGTGAGTTTGTATTGGATATATATATAGTATGGCAGTGCATCTATATATATAGTAGGTATCAAATACAAACCATGGGAAAATGTCCAAACGTCCAAATTGTATAACATGCAGTGCAATGTTGTATAACTATGTAGAACATGTAGTGCAATGTTGTATAACATGTTGGACTTGTGCAAAATTGAAGCAATGTATAACATGTAGTGCAACGTTGTATAACTGCCACGTATCGCAATTTAAGATAACGCGCGTCTCTGATCCGACGGTTATACATTAGTTTGGACGTTTGGACATTTTGGGTAAGTTTGTATTGGAATGCATCCATGTATATATATAGAGTAGATATCAAATACATACCTGAGGAAAATGTCCAAACGACCAAACATTGTCGCAGCCGTCTGATTTTTGCGAGCGCTTCATGATTGCGACACGTGGCATGGAAGGGATGTGGGTTGAGTTAACGGTGTCACACAGAAATTGGGGGGGTATCTCGTGTAGCAGTTATATTTGCGTTTTCGACGGTTTTTATTCCCAGATCATCGCGCGTTTGGTTTGGATTCTCAAAATGACGCGATCAGAGCGATTTTGACTTCGCCTCAGAGACGGCGAGAAGAATGATTTGTTGTCGTCGATCTGGTTGAGAATTATCGGTAAGTAGCGCGATTTCATGATAGATCTGCAGTCGATTGTGTGTGTAGTGATTTCCGATTTGCTATTTTTAGCCGGTTTCGATCTGATCTAGAGTTTTTATTTCATCTACAACAAATTTGAGGCGTACAAGACGGTGACGACGAGGCTGGCAACGACTAACGACCGTCGCTAAATGGTTTTTTACTCATTTTTCTGCATTTGTAATACTTTTGTAAACGATTCTCCTTTGTGACAAAATTTATATTTATCAAGTTTACATCTGTCTTTATGTTTATGTATAACATGTCGAGGTATTCTGTATAACATGCCGGATTGTACTGTATAATATGCCGGTTTGTACTGTATCACTTATGTTAAATCTGATTCATATTATTGAGATCATAATCGTCTATTAACTTAGTTGACTTATTTGCGGTAAATGCTCATTTAATTTGGAAATAAATCTTCAATTAATCATCAATAATTTTAGTAACGAATAGTTGATTATTGACATGTAATTTATGTTATACTTAAATATCTGCAGTAAATGTTCATTTAATTTGGAAATAAATATTCAATTAATCATCAATAATTTTGGTAAAAAATAGTTGATGGTGGTGTATCATGTATAACATGATGTTATACATTGTATAACCAGTGTAGTTAGATGATGTTTAGAAGCACCTAAAACGATTATACCCACTTTCAGAGATTTGTGTATGACTATCTTACTGTCGATGTATAACATGTCTATGTATCATGTATAACATGTTGTTATATACTGTATCGATGAACAATTGCACTCTGGATCTAGTCTATTTTTAGCGTGAATCGTTGAATGATCACGGTTTAAATGCACGATCCCGCTTTAAATGCGCCTATTTTTAGTGTGAATCGTTGAATGTCGCGCTTTAAATGCGCGATCAGCACACACAATATGATGTTATACAATCAAACACATAAGGTTATAGACTTTACATTCTAAACCATGAGACCCTTTCCTCTTCCCTCAGTCTGTGTGGAATACTTGATCGTGCTCCCACTAGCTTTTTTGAAGCCAATGCCCCCTTTGTTCAACATCATTATTTCCTTGGTTTTACCCTTAAGGTTCACCTCGGCAGATATGAGCATCCCATGAAGCTCTGCGATGGTCTTGTTCATGATGAACCCATCATACATTGAAGGGAGAGTTGACAGAATCATGTCGACCTTCAACTCGTTAATAAATTCAATGTGACGGCTGAGCGACTCTCCATATAGCATCTTAGTGAACATCAAACCCTTGACGGACTTGAACCTTTCGGTCTGAAGGAATCCATGGGTTCCAAACAATAAACCTCATGCAATTATAATCATGGATTCATGAAAAACTTTGAAGATCATCATGTGAGAATCAATTTTCAGCACATAAAAATTCATGGAAAAATCAGAAAAATACCTTTCTTCTTATGATCTAATCACCATTTTGATTTTGATTATATGGGAAGTTGAAGACCAAAATCAAATAATTAATTTTGATTTTGAAAAATAACTTCCTAATTTTTAATCCATTAATATTAATTATCTTTTAATTAATATTAAGAATGTGCTTGAATCCCATTTAGTTAACCATTAATTAAACCCATTCAAATTGGGTTCTAATTAAACGGTTTAGCTAGTTCGATCAAATTCTCTTAAACCGATTCCTGGTTTACACCAATTTGCTTCGATTTAACTAAACCAAAAGGCGAATTATTCCAAATCCTCATAATTCTCTCATACTGACTTATCCAAGTCCCGCTTTCTATACCTTGCTTAAAGTGTGTGACCCTCTAGGCTCGCGATCTGTTGGCAAACAAGCAAAATTACTATATTTCCCTTTCCATCATAAGTGGCCTCTATCGATGATTCGATTTAACCTCTTATCGACCACGTCACTATCCTTTTATCACCCGATATCCAGATTGATCATAAGGCATAGAACCATCATCCTTATTTAATCAATCACTATTTCTCGATATCTGAGATTACTGAAAACTGATACAAAGTATCTCCCGCATGGCCATAAGTATCTTTCAGTCATACTCATCAAGTGGCCTAAACAGATATCAATCCCATACCGGAGTATGAGGGATAAATCCCTTACCCGTCTTTCGAGTTCACTCATGCAACTTACACCTAAGCCGATCAAAGCCCTTATGGCTACCCTTTTCAATGCAACGTTAGACTGAGTGAATCTTGAAGGATTTCCATGTGTTCCAAACAATTAATATCATGCAACGGACTTGAAATTAACCATGGAAATCGATTTGAATAGATCTAATTGTGAAAAAATTCAGCATGCATATTATATTTCCATATCTGAAAATTATCTTTGCAAATTGACTAAACACAAAGTATATGTGTTCTCTAGGTTGTCCACACAAGCACATCACCTTGACTAAGGTTTCTACACATAATCTTACTAGAGTTGTGTGTAGAATCGAGCAAGAACACCAAGGATGGTGGAAGAGGGAGGGTCGGCAAGGAGAGAGGAAGAGGGGCCGAAAATCTAAGGGTTTTGGAATAATAATTATGTGATTAAAAATCTGATTTTTAATAAATTATTAAATCACATAATTAAAACCCCTTTAAAACTCTTATTTACACTTAAGCCTCATTCTTAATTGAAACCAAGAATACTTAGCTAAAAATAATTAAACCCATTTAGCTAAACCCTAACTAAACCGGTCCAACCTCTTTAATTTGATTTCTTCAACCGTCTAGTTAATAAACTTAGGCTAGAAATCAACCGAATCGTTTTCAATTTGACTAAATTGAAAAGCGGATTCTCCCAATTACCATCCAAGCTTGTTTTGCTACATACTGTACTTAAAGTGTGTGACCCTCTAGGCTCATGACCCATTGGCAGACTGGTAAAATTACTATTTTACCCTTTCCATCATAAGTGGCCTCTAGCAAGACATTATGATTACCCAACGTCCGTGATTATCGACGATTCGACTTAACCAGTTATCGTACATGTCACTGTCCTTTTATCAAACCGATATCCAGATTGATCAATAGGCATAAAAGCGTCATCCTAATTTATCAATCACTGTTTCTTGATATCTGAGATGACTAAAAAATGATACAAAGGTATCGCCTGCATGACCATGCTATTCCTTCAGTCATACTCATCAAGTGGCCTAAACGGATATCTTTCCCATACCGGAGTATGAGTGATAAATCCCTCAGACGTCTTTCGAGTTCATTAATGTAATTCATAACCAAGCCAATCAGAGCTGTTATGGCTACCCTTTTACAGGTAACGTTAGACTAGGCCAAACTTAGAGATTTAATACACAGTGCACACAAAGACTCCTTGGTCTTAGGATATAATGACAAGCTACGATCTGTGAGTATCTCATGACAATATCTATTATGCATACTCACCATTGGGTCGTCCAATACCATCGACCTTATGGTATCTATGATATAACTCCGACCCTTACTTTGCCATGATCAATAGAGCGTGATCACAAGGAGTTGGTCTCATACTGATCGCTTCTTAAAGAAGTTAAGCTGATCAGGGACTCATCAAATATAATTCTTTCTGATCTACAGTTCTACTATTAGTGGTTATACACATAATGATATAGATCAAATTACATTCGATATATTACTACAACACATTAGTAATATAATGTCGTTTTTATTAGATTGAAAAATGATAAAACATTACAATATAGATTAACTTATTACATTGGACTAGGGCACAATCCTAACTGTAGAGTTTTGGAGCGTTCAAGATCATCAACGTAGCGGAAGCATAAACAATACAAACTCCAAAAACTGTCCAAGAACATAAACCATTAAATCTCAAGGCAAAACTTATTCCACAAGAGTTTACCTTTTTGTTTTGTTGAATCAAGAAAGAAGAACAAGATGATCTTTTTCTCTAGAGCAAGTCCACACCAAGAGGATGATCCTTAAGATCCAACACACTTAGCCTAGTGCTTATTGGGTCTTGTTGGGCCGGCCTAGTGACCTCATGGGCCGAGCCCAATGGGCTCCCCCATGCGGTCGCGCGTCGTGTCCAAAAATTAACCGACCCTTTGTCGTCACTTATCAAAACAATGTCCGACGCGACATCGACGAAAAACTCAGTTTTCTCGATTCGCTAATCATTCTCACAAAACCGAACCCATGGCCTAAAACCCGTATTTTTTACCATGTCTTGCTCCTCAAGAAACGCCAATGTTTCCTTGTCTCAAGTTATCCATATTGTATGTGTGTGACCCTCTAGGCTCATACCACCTTTGGCAGATCGGCGTAAGAGATCCCTCTTGCCCGATCCATCATAAGTGGTCTCTAGTAAGACATTATGATTACCCAAGGTGCATGATGATCGATGATTCGATTTAACCTTATGCGTACAAGTCACTATCCTGTTATCTCTAGACATCCTGATTGATCATAAGGCATAGAGTCGTCATCCTTGTTTAATCAATCATTGTTACTTGATATGCGAGATGACTGAGAACTGATAACTCGTATCACTGGCATGGCCATGCACTTCCTCTTAGTCACTCTCGATCAAGCGGCCTAAACGAATATCTTTCCCATACCGTAGTACGAGGGATAAATCCCTTAGCCGTCTTTCGTGTCACTCATGCAAACCGTTCTGCCACCCAATCATGCCCGTTATTGCAATCCTGTTACGGAAAGCGTTAGGCGCAACTCAAAGCCGTACGTCGACCGCATAACGATCACAAAGACTCCTTGGTCTAAGGATATTGTGACAAGATATCGGATATGAATATGTTCATGACTTAATATATGAAACACTATTCAAAGAGGGTCGTCCGATATCAATCACCTCATGATATCTATGATATGATTCCGGGATCCCACATCCCTATGATAAGCAGAACTACATCATTGAGAACCATCCTCATACTGGTCGCTTCAATTGAAGCGTATAATGACCAGGGACTTGTTAAGTGTGATCCGTACATATTTATGATTCTACTACTTTAGTGGTCATAAATCAGATCATGCTCAACATATTACTTCAACACATAAGTAATACAATGCCGTTTTATTTATTACAAACGATGATTAAAATACGTAGACATTTATACACTACTAGGAATTGGACTAGGGCACAAAAATGCTATCAATCTCCCACTTGCCCCTAGTTCCAATCTAAGTCCC
This sequence comes from Geranium rotundifolium, assembly GCA_963920655.1. Lineage (NCBI taxonomy): Eukaryota > Viridiplantae > Streptophyta > Magnoliopsida > Geraniales > Geraniaceae > Geranium > Geranium rotundifolium. The sequence continues at coordinate 16,833,161 of OY987318.1, read as the reverse complement.
AGTCTATCCCCATTGACCTAACATGTTTATCATGTTTTGCTTGAGGAAGAGCTTTGGTCAAGGGGTCGGATGTGTTATCATCACATGCAACGTAGTGGATCTTCACGTCACCTCTAGCAACTATGTCCCGGATGATGTGATACTTCCTGAGTACATGCTTGGATCTGTCATGTGCTCTGGGTTCCTTAGCTTGCGCAATGGCCCCGGTGTTGTCACAATATAAGTCTACTGGGTTAGATGGGTTTTGAATTACACCTAACCCAACCATGAAACTCCTGATCCATACAACCTCCTTTGGTGCTTCCAATGCAGCAATATACTCAACTTCCGTTGTAGAGTCGGCGATTGTGTCCTGCTTCTTGCTTTTCTAGCTGAATGCTCCACCGTTCAATGTAAACACATATCCTAACTGACTCTTAAAGTCATCAAGGTCTGTCTTGAAACTAGCGTCAACATATCCTTTGACGACTAGATCATCATCACTCCTTCCCCCATATACAAGAAAAGTGTCCTTGGTTTTTCTCAAATATTTGAGAATTTCCTTGACTGCAATCTAGTGTTCCTCACCGGGTTTGGATTGATGTCTACTGGTACAACTTAGGGCGAACGAGACATCCGGTCTCGTACATATCATGACATACATTATGGACCCTATTGCCAAAGCATATGGGATCTCATTCATTCTTTTTAGCTCTTCAGGTGTCTCAGCACACTGACTCTTACTAAGCTTTATGCCATGACGCATGGGCAGCGGTCCCTTCTTGGAATTTTGCATTGAGAATCTTCTCAACACTTTGTCTATATAGGTGCTTTGACTTAAGCCCAAGACCCGCTTGGCATGATCTCTATATATCTTGATCCCCAAGATATAAGAAGCCTCGCCTAAGTCGTTCATTACGAAACACTCACCTAACCAAGACTTTGTCAAAAGCAAGGTAGGGACGTCGTTTCCAATGAGCAATATGTCATCGACATAGAGCACCAAAAAGACTACCTTACTTCCATCTGTCTTTTTATATACACAAGGTTCATCACCGTTCTTGATGAAGCCAAACTGTTTCACAACTTCATCAAAACGTTGGTTCCAACTCCGAGATGTTTGCTTCAAACCGTAAATTGATTTGAGCAACTTACAAATCTTTCCCTTATTCTTTGGATCCTCAAAACCCTTAGGCTGGGACATATAAACGTCCTCAGCTAACCTCCCATTAAGGAAAGCGGTTTTGACATCCATTTGTCATATCTCATAATTATGATAAGCTGCTATGGCAAGTAGAATGCGAATAGATTTGACCATAGCTACTGGAGAAAATGTTTCCTCATAGTAAATTCTGTGGACTTGTCTATAACCTTTTGCTACCAGTCCTGCTTTATAGGTCTGAGGTTTACCATCCATGTTTATCTTTATTTTAAAGATCCATTTACACCCAATGACTTTCACGCCAGGGGTTTGATCTACCAAGTCCCACACTTGATTATCCGACATGGATTGCATTTCTTCCCTCATGGCTTCAAGCCATTTCTTAGAGTTGGTTCCGTCCATGGCTTCTCGAAAGGTAGCTGGATCATTGTCCACTAACACCAATTCATCACCTCCAGTTACAAGAAAACCGTATCTGATAGGTGCATGACTGGTCCTTTCAGACCGCCTTGGACCGTCCTCAATAACTGCAGCTATTGGTTCTTGCTTAACGACCACTTCTGGCTCTACTTCTTCTAAGGGGTTGTCCAGCGGTTCCTTAGTGACTATCTCATCCAGAATTTCATCAAGATGAATTGTCCTCCCACTGACTTTCTTGGACATATATTCTTTTTCCAAGAATATCCCACCTCGGGCGACGAATACTTTGTTCTCGCTCGGTTTATAGAAGTAGTATCCCTTTATTTCTTTGGGATATCCAACGAAAGTGCACTTATCTGACCTTGGTTCGAGCTTGGTTGCTAGCAACCGCTTTACAAAAGCCTCGCAACCCCAGATTGTTAGGAAAGACAAAACGGGTTCCCTCCCGTACCATTTCTCGAATGATGTCCCTTCCACTGCTTTGGACGGAGCCCTATTTATTATGAACGCGGTCGTTTGTAGAGCGTAACCCCCAGAAGGAGATTGGGAGATCAGTGTGACTTAACATTGATCGAACCATATCCAACAATGTCTGATTCTTTTGCTCGGACACACCATTAAGTTGTGGTGTTCCTGGCAGGGTCCACTGAGATAGTATTCCACATTCTGTAAGATGACTAAGGAACTCTTCGGATAAATATTCTCCACCCCGATCAGAACGGAGTGCCTTAATACTTTTTCCGAGTGGGTTTTCTACTTCATTCCTAAACTCTTTGAATTTATCAAAAGATTCGGACTTATGTCTCATGAGATAGACATAACCATATCTACTGAAATCATCAGTAAATGTGATAAAGTAGCCTAAACCACCTCTGGCCGGTGTACTCATTGGTCCACATACGTCTTAATGTATTAGACCCAATAAATCACCTACCCTTTCACCTGTACCAGTGAAGGGTGCTTTAGTCATCTTGCCCATTAAACAAGCCTCCCACCTTTCAATCGTTTGGAATTAGAATTGACTTAAAAGTCCGTGCTTTTGAAGCGCTGAGATGCGTTTCTCGTTTATGTGACCTAGACGAAAATGTCATATTAGAGTTTGGTCTAAATCATCAGTTTTAAACCTCTTAACATTAACATTATAGAGCATGTTGGATTTAGAGTTTTGCATATTCAATATGTATAAACCTCCAACTGTGTGAGCATTTCCATAATATATGTTATTGCGCATAATATTAAAAAACCCGTTCTTAATATCAAAATAATAACCTTCTTTTTCAAGAAGAGATATAGATACAATATTCTTGCTGAAAGCATGTACGCAAAACACATCTAGGAGTTCTATTACAAGCCCACTGGGCAAAACAAGATCAATCGAACCCACAACAGTTGCGGCAACACGCACGTTGTTCCCAACTCTTAGGTCCACTTCCTTTTCGCCCACATCTCTTCTACTACGCAATACCTGCACATTTGCACAGACATGAGACTCAGCTCCAGTGTCTAGTACCCAAGTATTTTTAGTAGAAAGATTTAGCTCTAAGGGAAGACCTGACGAATTAGCGGCCCCACCGCCCTTCTTCTGATCTTCCTTCAGCTGCTGACAGCCCCTTTTCCATTGACCAGGCTTTTGGCAGTAGAAACAGACCGACTCCTTTACCTTCCCCTTGCCCTTCACGGGCTTGGAAGGTTTAGGAACAAAAGGTCGTATGTTATTCCCTGCCAGGTGCATTGGTACTTTACCCTTCTCACCACCAGCTTTAAAGCCGCATCCCTTCTTCACCATAAGAACACCTTTGGGCACACTGCCCCTTATGCTCTTCTCGGCAGTCACTATCATGCTGTGCAACTCCGATGCGGTTTTGTCCATGTCATGCATGTGATAGTTCATGACGAATCCACCATATGCATGAGGAAGAGATTGCAGAATGAAATCTGTAGCCATCTCCTTTTCCATAGTCATTCCGATACTAGTTAGATGATCGAGATGTCCCTTCATTCGTAGGACGTGTGGACCTGCGGAGCTGCCTACTGACATTTTGCAGGCAATGAGTTCTCGGAGAACAGTGTATTTTTCAATACGTACTTTCTCCTTGAACATATCCTTAATCTGTGCAAACATAGCAAAAGGATCATGGGATAGTTCCATAAACTGTTTCTGGAGGTCTGCCTCCATACAGCTCAGCATGACACACACAACGTCGATAGAGTCGCTAAGGTGTTTCTGGTACGCATCCTTAACGACCGTCATTGTGTTGGCAGCTGGCTCCACCGGGATAGCCTTGTCTAGGACGTACTCCCTGCGTTCCAACTTTAACACAAGTCGCAAATTTCTGTCCCAGTCCAGATAATTTGTTCCATTGAGTTTACACTTATCAAGTATTGCCCTCAATGACAAATTAGACGAGTTTGTTGAATTATTAGCCATTTTCTACACGAAGAAAGTAAATTTAATCAGAAAAGTTGAATAAATTTACGAAGATCCGAATTAAACACCAACCATAAGATTCTAAAGATTAGAATCTTTGAACCAAGATCTCTGATTTGTCAATTGAAGTATGCTAAGGGGCACCGCTCCAATTGACCCATTTGGGTAGGTCGTTCATCCAATTACAACCTGTGTAATTCTTAGTCAGGGTATGTGCAAAAGCACACGACTTACCTTTCTGATGCCCTAGCTCGACCTCAGGCCGAGAATCGTGGTCGAGTCAACCAACCTTCACATATGCATCAGTTTTGTGCAGATGCTCCGCTAAGGCGTACGACATCCCACAAGGTTGACCATTCCATATAGAACCCATTCTATCAGTGCTCCGCTAAGGCGCACGATACCGAGAGAATGTTCCTACATAGGTGTGAATTTGGGTGGCATCTCACATGACTCAAATTATGGTGTGATTGGTTGTGTTTAATAATTCGAAAGTATTTTGGTACAATTACGAACTCGTCATTAACAACCCGTGTTGTGACGTTTCTAATTGTATCACATACTATCTTCTTTTGAAGCCGTCATCTGCAACCCGCGCAAACACGTTTCAAATTGAACTCATCCATCACAACCCGTGCGACGATGGTTCACAACGCTTTAAACATGCAAATAAATAAAGTCATTTTTAATCTTTGCATGTAAGGTGATGGCTTATAATCTCATAATCTCATAAGCTAAGCATGCTAGCATATAATTATCATCTAATAATTCAAGAAAGCATTTTAAAGCGTTTAAATATGTATCAATAGCCCATCCTATCCTTAAGATTCTATGAGACATAACATCTTCTCGTCTTCCCCATTCGGGCTCCCACTAGCTCTTGGACTTCCTCCAAGACCGTCATCATTCTCGATTTTCCATCCTTCTCGACTTTGAGTAGAAATTACAATTAATACTCGGTTCGTAGACCGGATAAAAAAATAATTACACTTTAAGGGCTCGAATGAAAGAATAATTACACGATAATATTAACGGTGTGCAAACCGTGAAAGCGATAAAATTCTAATGGACTATTAATGCATCATATATTTCATCACGTCATCCAACAAGTTATCACACAAACATGTCATCAAATAATATGCAATATTCCGGTTTAAATTTTGCCAAGTTGCTTGGTCGGGTTTATCGAAACTAGACCTTTTCGAAAAACGGTTTATTGAAACCGATCAAATTTGAAAGTTTTCGAAATATTGGATCGCAGGTTCGTGCCACGGATCAAAAATCACAGTGCACTAACCATGTCGGGCCGAAGCCCAATGGGCCGAGCCCAAGCCCACGGCCCAGTTTGGGCTTTGGAAAGCCCAAACCCGGGCTTGCCTCCTCTCTAGGCCTCGGCCAAGAGGGGGGACGGCCTCGGTCACTGCCGGCCAACCCCGGCCTCCGGTGACCTCCGTCCGGTATCTCCAATTCGGCTCCCCGAGAGCCCCGTCTCGGACCCGACAAATCCAATAAAAATCCGAAAAATTCCAAATTCAATATATTTTTCAAAATTAACATATTTCATGCAATTAACAAAAAGGCATTAAAATCATGTTATCAACAAATATGGCATGTAAATCATTATAAAACTGAAACAAGTTCAATAAAACGAAGATTAAGAGGGTTAATCAGGCTCTGATACCACTGTAGGGTTTTGTGTTGGGTTCCGGGGCATCCTAATTACGTTCATGGCAGCGAAAGCAACCTATAAACCGCCCCTAACCTGCGCAAGATCGACTACCAAGTTAGATCCTTAGGAAATCGAGTTTTCGGGTTTTACCAGAATCTGCCCGGCAGAAAACCGAGACTTTGAAGCTCTATATCTCGAGCTGCAGATCTCCAATTTCTTCGGTTCTTTTTGGAGATTAAACCTCAGCCAATTCCCTACATCTTTTGTGTTTTGCTCCGAACCCAGTTCGGACGAGAAGACCTCCGTCTGGAGCAAATTATTTTTCCCGTCTCGCTGGACAGACTCTGAGGACCAGTCTGCTTCTCGGCCTTGTATCTCCCAAACCAGCACTCTTTTGGAAAATCAGTATTTCACAAAAGTTGTAGCCCTTAGACTTATCTTTCCAACGCCTCCAGTTTCAGGTCAATCGGAGCTCGAACGAAGCGGCTATGGCTCACGCATTGTCGGTCGCCGGAACTGGACAATCTGGACAGTTTCTCCATTTTGCAGTTAGTCTTCGTTGAATCGATAAAGAAGAACTTTCGGATCTTCTTCTCTAGAGCAAGTCCACACCAAAGGGATGATCCTGAAGATACTTCACTTAATTGCCTACTAGAACAATTAAATGAAGAACAAGAGAGCAAAGAGAGGAGAGAGAGAGTTGTGAGAGTTGTAGGATTGATGAGAGTGTTATGAATCCCATTTGATATTTCTCTACTTCATCAATCTCATGAGCATGGGTCAAAAGGTGATTGGTATGGGCTTAAAGGTGCTTTAACCCATACCCCTTAAATCACTCACCTCTTAATCCACAATCACCAACTAAGCATGGTGTTGTGTGGCCCCCACACATGGACCCACCATGTGGGCCGGCCAAGTGGGCTTATTGGGCCCTTAATGGGCCCTTGTTTGGGCCGGCCATGAGACCTCATGGGCCGAGCCCAATGGGCTCGCCCGTGTGGTCTCGTGTCGTGTCCAAAAGTCGCCCGACCCTTTTTGTCGTTACTTATCAAACAAAGTCCGACGCGACATCGACGAAAAAACTCAGTTTTCTCGATTCGCTAATTATTCTCTCAAACCAAACCCATGGCACAAAACCTCCAGTTTTGTCCATGTATTGCTCCTCAAGAAACGTTAAGGTTTCCTTGTCTCAAGTTATCCGTCTTGAATGTGTGTGACCCTCTAGACTCATGCCACCGTTGGCAGATCCGCAAAAGATCGCTCTTGCCCGATCCATCATAAGTGGTCTCTAGTAAGACATTATGATTACCCAAGGTGCATGACGATCGATGATTCGACTTAACCTTGTGCGTACAAGTCACTATCCTATTATCTCTAGATATCCCGATTGATCACAAGGCATAGAGTCGTCACCCTTGTTTAATCAATCATTGTTACTTGATATGCGAGATGGCTGAGAACTGATAACCCGTATCATTTGCATGGCCATGCTTTTTCTCTCAGTCAGTCTCCATCAAGAGGCCCTTTAACGGATATCTTTCTCATACCGTAGTATGAGGGATAAATCCCTTAGCCGTCTTTCGTGTCACTCATGCAACCCGTTCCGCCACCCAATCATGCCCTTTATAGCAATCCTTTCACAGAAAGCGTTTGGCGCAAGTTAAAGCCGCACGTTCATTGCATAGTGATCACAAAGACTCCTTGGTCTAAGGATGTCGTGACAAGCTATCGCATTTGAATATGTTCATGGCTTAATCTATGAAAACACTATTCAAAGCGGGTCGTCCGATATCAATCACCTCATGATATTTATGATATGATTCCGGGATCCCTCATCCCTATCACAAGTAGAACTACGTCATTAAGAACCATCCTCATACTGGTCGCTTCTAAGGAAGCATGTTTTGACCAGGGACTCGTTAAGTGTGATCCGTACAGATTTATGGTTCTACTACTTTAGTGGTTATAAATCAGATCATGCTTAACATATTACTTCAACACATAAGTAATACAAAGCCGTTTTATATATATGTTACAAACGATGATAATGTACATAGACGTTTACAGGCTAATAGCAATTGGACTAGGGCACAAATGCTATCATTTTGGAGCGTTCAAGATCATCAACGTAGCGGAAGCATAAACAATACAAACTCCAAAAACTGTCCAAGAACATAAACCATTAAATCTCAAGGTAAAAATTATTCCACATGCTTAAAGTGTGTGACCCTCTAGGCTTACGACCCGTTGGCAAACTAAATTACCATTTTACCCTTTCCATCATAAGTGGCCTCTAGCAAGACATTATGATTACCCAACGTCCGTGATTATCGATGATTCGACTTAACCTCTTATCGTACATGTCACTATCCTTTTATCATACCGATATCCAGATTGATCAAAAGGCATAAAAGCGTCATCCTAATTTGTCAATCACTGTTTCTTGATATCTAAGATGACTGAAAACTGATACTAAAGTATCTCCTGCATGGCCATGCTATTCCTTCAGTCATACTCATCAAGTGGCCTAAATGGATATCTTTCCCATACCGGAGTGTGGGTGATAAAACCCTCAGCCGTCTTTCGAGTTCACTCATGTAATTCATAACCAAGCCAATCAGAGCCCTTATGGATATCCTTTTACAGGTAATGTTAGACTAGGTCAAACTTAGAGATTCATTACATAGTGATCACAAAGACTCCTTGGTCTTAGGATATAATATCAAGCTACGATATGTGAGTATGCTCATGACAATATCTATGCTGCATACTCACCATCGGGTCATCCAATACCATCTCCCTGATAATCTCTATGATCTAACTCCGACACTTCCTTCCCATAATCAGTAGAGTGTGATCATAAAGAGTTAGTCTCATATTGATCGCTTCTTAATGAAGCTTGACTGATCAGGGACACATTAAATGTAATTCTTTCTGATCTAAAGTTCTACTATTAGTGATGACACACATAATGATATAAATCAAATTACATTTAATATATTACTACAACACATTAGTAATATGATGCCGTTTTATTAACTCGAAAAATGATAAAACATTACAATGTAGACTAACTTATTACATTGGACTATAACACAATCCTAACATCCACCACCATCTTCTCCCCCTCCGTGTCCACATCCGACGAGCCTCCGGCCGACTTCCGGCGAGGCTCCGTGGTGGTAGAGGAGATGGTGGTGGTGATGATGGTTGTGGAGGGGCGGGGAGTGGATAGTGGTGGAGGAGTGACACAGAGAGGTATTTTTTTGAAAATTAAATGAAGGGTTAATTACAAGTGAATATATTTAGTTGGAGGTCATTTACAATTGACTATACCTATTTAAAAAACTTAGTTGTAAATGACCTCCAACTAAATATATTAACTTGTAATTAACCCTTAAATGAATAACGAAGGGTATTTTAGTCTTTTCTTTCAATTTTAAAACAATTATTTACCTCTGAAGAGTATTTTAGTTTTTTCACATGTTAAAAATATTAAAAACTAACGAAAATGGACGGAATGAGTAAAAGTGAGAAAAATAAAATTCTTAAGTATTCACCCTGACACGAAAATGTGTAGTCATTTGGAATTATCCTTAAATTATATGATATTATCTTGGGGAAATTTCACTTAGCCCACCTGTGAAAGATCACTTTTTCACTTACCACCACCAAAAGATAAAATTGGTTTATGGAGCACCTGAAGTTGTCGACTTTTGCACTTAGCCATAATAGTGTTAACTCAAAAGTGAAAAAGTCTAAAATGCCCTCTATTACCTTCTCAATTTTCTTAATAGATGAAGGGTATTTTTGTCTTTTCACTTACATAAATAAAAAATTAATTTGATAATCTAAAAATACAGTTTTACCCTCATATGAATAATAATTATAACTTATGGATGGAGGGTATTTTTGTCTTTTCATTTACACAAATAAAAAATTAATTAAAAATTAAAATAAAATGTGAAATGACAAAAATACCCTTGTCTTCAACCTTTATTCCCTTCTCCACCGCTCCAGCTTCGTCGCCGTCGGAGCCGCCTCCGGCAAGGCTCCCTGGCGACAGTCTTCACTGTCATGGGCGTCGTCAAGGACCCCACCAAGTGCACCAGTGGTTCGTTTGACCATTCCGAGGAGGTGGGCGGAGGAGGAGGGAGGAGGTGGAAGTCGGGCTGGGCTGGGCTGGAAGAGGGAGGGTTGGAGGAGGGGAGAGAGGTGGGGTCGGGCCAATCACTTAGAGCTGAGCTTGAGCAGATCAGAGCTCGATCTCCGCCCAGGAGTCGAGCTCGAGCTCCGACCCTCCTCAACCTCCGCCCAGAGCCGACGCGACCTCCACCCACCTCCACACAACTCCCCCATCTCCGACCGAGCTCCGACTCTCCATCTCCCTTTCCTCCTTCAGCCCAACCCCTTCTCGTGCCTACTGGATCGAGCTCCGGCGACGAAACCAAGAGGAGCAGCCCTCCTCCGCCCTCCTCCTCCTCCTCCCACAGGGATATTTTGTCATTTCATCTTTTATTTTTATTTTTAATTTGTTTAAATGAAAAGACAAAAATACCCTCCATCCATCAGTTATAATGATTATTCATTTAAGGGTAAAATTGTATTTTCATATCATCAGATTAATTTTTTATTTGTGTAAATGAAAAGACAAAAATACCCTCCATCCATTAAAGAAATTGAGAAGGTAATAGAGGGCATTTTAGACTTTTCACTTTCGAGTTAACACCGTTATGGCTAAGTGCAAAAACTTCAGGTGCTCCATAGACCAATTTTATCTTTTGGTGGTAGTAAGTGAAAAAGTGATCTTTTACAGGTGGGCTAAGTGGAATTTCCCCTAGTGGCTACACTTAGATTTTGCTGTTTTTCACCTGGGTACACCTATAATTTTTTTTTCCAGATGACTACGCCTAGAATGTGCAAAATTTTCACTTTGCACTTTCCGTCAAATTCTCTCTCTTCAACCAAAGTCATCATCTTCGTGTACTCAAACCAGAACCAACATGTGCCCTAAAAGCACAGGTGAAAAACAGGTGATCTGAATTCTGAAGCAGCCAAGTCCATCTCAATCTCTCCAATGGCGGAGGAGGTCACTCGGGTCTGTATACAACTCTGATTCCAAACCAATAATCCTCTGAAATTGAATTTGATCAATATCTTGTTGCTTTTGTAGTTTCTGGAGGTTACCTGCACAGCTTCCGACAAGACACGGCGGTTCTCGGCCGGCACAAATGCCGGATTCGCCGTCAATCTGATAAACCGGAAGCGCGAAACCGGCGCTCGTCGCGCTTTCTATGTCGAAGCAGTGAAAGAAGGCGAAAAGAGTGTCAGTTTTGGCCCCAATTCGCTGCTCGTCAGTTATGGCAGTGACTGGAAGTTGCAGACCGTCACTGGAGTTGATTTTGCTGGTAATTTTGCTTCCTTTTTTATTCAATTGGATCTCGTTTTTTGTTAATTTTACTGGGTTTGGTACTGTCTCTCATTTGGTTGCTCTTTTTTTGGATTGAGCGTGTTGGACTTGGAAGATTTAATTGGGTATGTTGTGTTTGGTCTAATTTGGAGGTTACCTGCACAACAACCAAAAGCAACGAGGAATTGCTTCCTCCTGTTCCGGTTTAGGTGTTGGAGAAGAGCAATTGCTTCCTCCTGTTCGCTTGCAGAGCTTCACCAAGAAGGTATGGGTTTATCTATCTTCATCGTCTGAATTGTGTAATTTGAGATGTGTTATGATTTTATATAGGGGGTTTGAAGCTTTGATATTGCAAGTTGTTGAAAGAAAAAAGAGGAATTAGTGAATACGATTAGAGTCGGAGTCGAGAGTGGCCATGGCTCGATCGAAGCTTTTAGGGCACAGGTTGGTTCTGATTTGAGTACAGGAAGACGATGACTTTGGTTGAAGAGAGCTGGAGTGACATTGGTTTGAAAATTAAATGAATATGTGAGGGAATTTTAGTCATTTCAGTCCAATTTTAATAACTCATTTTACCCTAAGGGCATTTTAGTCATTTCACATGAAAATAACGTTAAAAACTAACAAAATTGAACGGAATGTGCAAAGTGAAAATTTTGCACATTCTAGGCGTAGTCATCTGGAAAAAAAAATTTATAGGTATACCCAAGTGAAAAACAGCAAAATTTAAGTGTAGTCACCTGAAATTATCCCTATTTTTTACTTAAAAAAAGCAAACCAATAAAAAAAGGGAGGGTTGCATGTGTAATTTTTCGCTTCGTTTCGTTTCGTTTCGTTTCATTTCAGACTGTTTCCGTGAAGAAGACTTGCGTCCAGCTTAGAGCTGATATCATATCACCCTTCTTCTGAACAAGTTGCTCTACACACCTATGTACGCATCTCCCCTTCTCATCTTCGCTTTCACCAATTCCTGTTTCTTATTTCTTCTTCATTGATCTCCTTGGGTTTTGTCTGAATTTGTTTTCTTTGATTCTGATTCGATCGATCCAATTTATCAGATACTGTGCTTGTGTGGCGAGGTAAGGTAACAATTATTGGCTTGTGGATACTGTTGAAAAATCAATTTATTTGAACTTGAATTTTACTTCTGCTTTTTTTCTTTCGTTTCTATAATTTTGAACGAGTTCATTTGGCCGTTTAGTGGAGAAATAGGGTTTGATTCGTTATTTTGGGCATTGGAGAAGATGTTGCATCAGTGGGAAGTTATGCTGCTTGGTTTTGTTTGTAAAAGCGGAATCTGCTTGTTTTTCATTTGTTTGAATTAGAAATAAATTTGACCTTTGAGCTTGATGTGCTGTTTCCTTTGCTATTCAACTGAGAGTCATCTTTATGGGAGATATGTATTGGTTGAAGTCAGATGGAGTTGCACAAAAGAGTTTTACCATACACAATACAATTAAACTTTCTTTTTACAGAATGTTAGTTTTTAATAGTCATGATAGTGTTTTATCTGTAATATTGGTTTGCTACTTACTAGTGGATGATCAATTTGCCACCATAATAGCTTCTCCTATAGTACTTGGAGATTATGAGTGCAGGATATAAATTTGTACTCTAATTATAGGAATTGATTTCTCGGAAAATGGGTTGAAAAACCTGCTCCTCCAGTAACCAAGTCAAAGGATCTAGTGACTAGAGGAAGAGAGTTATGTTTTCTAACAGACTCATAGTTTTCCGTTGTGTCGCAGTGGATTATGCATTGTTATTCTTAGTATTTTTCAGAGTATGGACTCACCTTTTTCTAGTGATCATAAGTTTGAATTTTCATGTAGAATTGAAGCCAACCTTCATGGATGATGGTATTGGGAAAATAAAGGTTGTTCCAGATCACTTTCAAGTTTCAACACCCACTCGGGATACACATCAAGACACCATTGCTTCTAGTTCACACCCAGGAGCTGACACTTCATCAAGGTATCATCTTCTTTTCCAGTGGGCAATAAGAACAACCAATAAAAAGTTGATAAACACGGGCTTGATTTTAATGTCAGCCTTTTTCTGGTTTAGAATAGGTCTGGTAGTGGTTCTTCGACTCGAAGAAAATTAAGAAGTGCTGCATTTATGTTGAATTTGCTTAGTATACGGAGGTTGTCTTGGAGCTCTAGCCCGGATGGCCAGGAAAAGGTCCATTATATTGCTTCAGTGAAGCTGCCCAATTGGCGTGGTTGAAATTACTGTTCTCCAGAAAATCACAATGCTTTTTTGCAGGTTGAGCTAACTGCAGCAGAGGTTGACTCTCTGCAATCAGAACTTGCTGATTTAGAAGACAGAGAAGCTCACTCGAAAGCTCGGTATGGCTCTATTGATGCTTGATTGTTTTATTTGGGGTTAATTTCACTTTTTACCAGGGATGGCAATGGGGCGGATTCGGGGCGGATTTTATAATTCCATCCCCGTCCCGATTTGAAGCACCTTGCCCCATCCCCGCCCCATTCCCGCCCCGACGTGGACAGGGAATCCACAATCCCCAAAATTTCCCCGAATTAATTGTAATTTTTAGCATGGGAACATAACTCAAAAAAGTTGTTACAAGCCATACTATGCATGTTTTATACTTCATAACCCTATAATTTGAAGTGTGGCAATTTACAATCCATACTTTTTCTTTGATGCAAAACCCGTTAATCAATAGTTTCTGGTAAAATTAGTGACCCGTGAAGATCTTATGATAGGCTAATTCATTAAAATGTCAGTTTTCCCTCTTGAAAATAAAATTAGAAATTAAAAGTTACTAGAAATTCTGGAAAGAAAATTGTAGTCGACTCCAGCTCCCTCTTACTTCTTCTACACTGCCGGCTACTCCATTTCGCTGCTGATGTGGACTTCACCGGCTATTGGCACCCGATTCATCGGCCTACACCAAATCCGAAGGCCTATCAACATCAATTCTGATCCATCGTAGTCACCATGGTCGCTCTAGCTATTGTTGTCCCTGAAATCGTTGAAGATTTTATTCAGCCTGAAGATGCTGACGGTTTGATTTCTAATGATGATCATGATAGAGGCAAAATTTCTAGCGCCGACATCAACACTCCTCGATCACGTATATGAACTGAGGCGATTAACATCATTCTTGACCCATCTCCTGTCGAATCTGTTCCCGAGTCCACATCATATCTATTTCGCAGACTCCATTTTCGACCCATCTTCTGTTTAATTCGTTCTTAAGCCCATGTCACGTTCAATCTGTTCTCACAGATTGTTGCAGAAGACAGGGACAACACTGGTCGATCTTCCCGACCACAATGGCCTCCCTGTCGATGACTCGGCTGGAGAGGGGGAGCAATCACCGATCTTTTTTGCACCCTTTAAAAAAGAAGGGATGATGCCATCAACACCTTTTAATTTATTATTATTTTTAAAATTTATGATTTTAGACCTTTTAATTCTAATTTGTAATTTATAAAGACATGGGGTAATTGTGGTATTTTACTAAATTAAACATGTTACTAACAGTGCAAAAATCCAAAATACGGGGTTGTGAAATTGACACACTTCAAAGTATAGGTTGTAAAGGGCAAAACATGTAGTGTATAGGGTTGTAACTGCAACTAACCCTTTCATTTACCTATTTAATAATAATAATCAATATTTTGTGCACTTCCATTTTGAATCTTAAATATGAACATAAGCAATTCAATTGGAGTCCTAGATAAGTGTGCATTCCCACATATTTCTTTTTTATCATACGGACACATGATGTAAATCAGTTCTGTACGCATGTTATTGCAATTTCTTTTTGGTACTAGACAGAGAACACATGATATAAATCTTTCATCTGGAATGGTTTTAGCTTGTGTACGTTTGTGCAACCTAACCCAGTTTAGGTAAAGGTTAACCTCCACACCTGCTCCCAAACAGCAGGAATCATCTTATTACATCTTTGGGAACTTAGAATAAAGTGGTTTATGAACCCAGTATCGCCTCCATGGACGACCGAGGTGGCAGGCTGATCGCGGGGCACGATCCAGCCGGCCCTCTTCCTGGCGCCGCCTCTTTCTCTGACATTGACGACAAAGTCGACATCTTTACGAGAAAAAGCTCCGACCCTCTTCTTCTAGAGAGCTTTGCTTTGCCTTTTGAGCTTTTGGTGGATCTGAAAAAAACGGTGCAAAAAATCGCAGATTCATTTTTAATATTTGTTTATCACAATAACTTTATTTTGAAGGATTTCACAAGTCTTAACTTTGTTCGATTTACTTAAAAACTAAGAATCTATTGGTTTTGAGGGAGAATTAGAGAAGCCCAAAATCAAAGAAGAAGGAAAAAAAAGGAGAAAATGAGAAATTTAGGAATTTAAATGGATGACATTGGTTTGAAAATTTGATAAATAGTTCAGGGTAAGTAGACTTCTTATAAGCTTTTTAAAAATTCCATCCAAAATTTGACTTTGTTAGAGTAAAATGTAAATTTTTTTTTATTAACTTGGTGGAAAAATAAACTTTTTATAATAAGTGTAGTAAGTTGTAAAACGCCTCATAATTGGCATTGTCTCAATATTGTATGGGCTTGTCTCAATATTGGCATTGTTGGTTACTTGTATTCCTGAAAGTTGGAAGTGAGATCTTTATCTTCTCTACCGTATATGCCGCTAAAGCTACCCGGCCGTCCTTGCTTTTCTTTTTTTTTTGTGTTTAATAATGTGGTAAACCATGATAAGCTCTCCTTTTTTTTTCCTTTTCATCTGTTATATCACATTGGCCATGGATATTTTTGTCATCGCTAGAACTTTTTTATTTCACACAGATTGGAGCATGTTGATCAAATTTTACGGACAGCCCGTCTTTCTGGCTACTTGTACATTCGAACTGTTAGTGACTTTCTTGACCAGTTAATTTTAGTTTTACATTTATTGGGGGGCTGTTACGCTTTATCTGTTATAAATTTAACCAACAGTTTTGCTTCTATCTTTTCTGCAATAGAGATGGACAGCATTACCAGGCGAGCCTCCCACAATTGATGATACTGATGTTGATGACCGGCTTCCTCGTTTCGTTGTCCTTCAGGGACCTTGTATCTTCTTCTATTTATTTTCCACGGGTAATTAATCTTAACTTTATGTCTATAAGTAGCACCCGAACTAAAAGTATTTTACTCCACCTGTTCCAAAAGAGGTGTCCTATCCTATTTGATTTTTGAGCAAAGATTAAAGATGAATGGAATTAGCGATTTATGAGGCGAATGCAAATTATTATGCAGATTTGGGTCCTCAAGACTCCACCCTGCTCTCTGATATTGTAGAGATAGGTCCTCTTCCAAGTTCTACCAGAGAAGATGGAGAGACATGGTCTGCCATTTATATATTAACACGTCAAGGACTAAAATATGAATGGTCAAGTATTTCTAAGATACAGGTACCTTGATTGCTTCATCCAATATCTTCTTTTTGCATCAAACTTAACTTAGGACATTTAATTCAGTCTTCTGATTTGTCAGGTGGATTCTTGGCTCTTGGTCTTGCAAACTGACTGCAACTTGACGGTAACCAATTGCTCATAATTTATACTGGGAACACAACATTTGTTCATTGCATTTATGTGTGTATAAGACATATATTTGATAACTAGATGGAAAGCAAACCTAAGTTAACATGTTATGTTCCATTTTCTTGTTTGTTGGACCAATATTAATTTTGAGGGTATTGATCAATTGCAAACATTGAGTTTTGGTACAAATTTTAGAACACTTCTAGTTCATTAAATGAAATAATTAATGGTCAGATTTAATTCTAAGTCATTAATGGCATACTAACGTAAATATTGTTGGGATTCGAGGGATCTAAAACAGAGATACGCAGCGGAAATAAAACAATAAAATAACCCCGAACCTGTCAGGATCTTATCTACGCAATAGATCTACAAGTTACGAAAGCATATATCTTTTCAGTTTTACAGAACAGTCAGGTTGCGGGCCAGATAGCACCCAAACTTGACCTCTAGTGGAAAAAGCTATTTCACGAGATATTGAAGAACTTTGAATTTCCTTTAATCTGGCGCTAGTTTCAGGTCAATCGGAGTTCAGACCTGAGAGCTATGTGTCTCGCAAGTTTCGTCGCCAGATCTGGAAAAATAGCAACTTTGATTAGAAAACAAAATATTACTCGAGATTTGAATCGGGTCAGCCGCCTGAAAATCCCAAGTCGATCTTTCCCTCTATTAAGCACACACGAATGCACAAGACCACCAGATCTAAACTCATATTCCCCTACTAGAAACAAAATAAGTTCAGTTAGTAAATCCGGCAGAGTAACGGTATGAAAAATCAAATTGTGATTTTTCAGCTCATGATGCCTCTATTGATAGAGATTGGCTAGGGTTTTGGGAGCATGAACCAGCCCATAAAATGGGCTAGGTTCGACTCCCTCCATACCCTAGCCGCCAGCTATCTTGGGCGGCTTGGGCCTCATGGGCTGAACCCATTAGGGTTTCGGCCATGAGGCCTTGGTCTTGCCCAATTTGGCAGTCCATGAGGTATTCCAATCACATGGGTTTCGGCCCCATTCCTCATCATGGCTGGCGCCCAAAACCCTAGGGTTTCGGCCCGGTCCATGGCACGTGAGCTGACGGGCGTGTGGCCCAAAATCGTAGGGTTTTGGCCACGACCCGATTTAACAAATCCACAATTAATTCTGCCCAGATTTTCTAAGATGTGCACCCTATGCGTGTGACCCTCTAGGCTCATGTCCTGTTGGCAGATCGGCGTAAAATTACCATTTTATCCTTTCCATCATAAGTGACCTCTAGTAAGGCATTATGATTACTCAAAGTTAATGATTACTGACGATCCGATTTAACCTCATATCGTCCATGTCACTATCATTTTATCTCTATGTATCTTGATTAATCATAAGGCATAGAGCCGTCATCCTTATTTAATTAATCACCGTTTCTTGATATGCGAGATGACTGAAAATGATACTCCGTATCATCTGCATGGCCATGCATTTCCTTTAGTCATTCTCATCAAGTGGCCCAAACCGATACATATCCCATACCTTAGTACGAGGGATAAATCCCTTATACATCTCTCGTATCACACATATAACCCATCCCTGAGCCAATCACAACCGTTATGGTTACCTTTTCACAGATAATGTTAGGTTTGAGTTAAACTCGGATATTGACTATATTGTGATCACAGAGACTCTTTGGTCTAAGGATACAATGACAAGCTACGACATCTGAATATGTTCATGACAACATTTATGTAACATATCCAAGTCGGGTCGTCCGATATCATTTCCCCAATGATATCTATGATCTAACTCCGGCAAAACTTATTTCCATGATCAGTAGAGCGTGATCATAAATAGTCGTTTTCATATTGGTTGCTTTTGATTAAACTTGACTGACCAGGGATTGTTAAGTATAAATCATACAGATCTATAGTTCTACTATTATATCTACTTTTGATGAAACTTGACTAACCAGGGACCGTTAAGTATCTCTTTCAGTGAATAAATGTGTTTTGATTTGCATTACGAAAACTAAATTTAATTAGTTTTAATTTAATTAAAGTTGAAGATCATAATTAAACCACAACCATTCGATTCTTTACTTAGAATTTAAACCAAGATCCCTGATTTACTCGATTGAAGTGAAAGGAGGTTCACCGCTCCAATCGAGATATGTAGGTTGGACATCCCGTCCAATTACACTCTTGTGTAACTCTTGGCTAGGGTATGTACACGACATACCCTATCTGATACCCTAGGTCAACCCTAGCTGACAATCGTAGTCATGTCAACCAAATTCAACTATGGTTCAGTCCATATGTGGATACTATGCGGAGGCGCACGCACCCACATACGACTAACCAACTCATATAGCCCGCATCCCCATGAATGCTACGCGGAGGCGCACCCATCCACAGGTCTGGGAGTTAGTCTGAGTGTTGAGATTTGGGTGGTATCTTACATGACTTGAATTAATTGTGAATCGGTTGTGATTAATTTTCTTTATTTGAAAACATCAAGTCCATGATGCTTCAATTACAAATTACATGCAAAGTCTGATTAAGTCGAATTTTAATCCTTTACATGTTGGTGATGTTCTATCATACATTTCTTAACGTACAAAAACATCTATTCATAAATTCCTACTCATGCATATCTAGTATACATATAAAGCAGAAATAAATGTACGAAACTACAGCTCATTCCTAGTATTTAATTAAGAAATTGAGAAACCCTGGAGACTATCTCTTCTGGTTCTTCTAGACTGCTTTCAATTGAGGACTCCCACTGGCTTCGGACATCTTCAACTCCGGTTGAATCTCCATACACCATAAGCCGCCTTTCCGGTTCACCATTCTTCTTGATCCAATTACAAGATGTACACGGTTCGCAGACCAGAAAATTAAATAACATAATTGAAATTTAAAGCGGCTACGCAGACCGCAAAATTAAACTAATTAAATCGAACACACAAACATGTTATCAATCAATATGCAAATAAACCGATTTTAATCTTGCGTACATTTTGATGCAACTTATCGAAATTGGACCGGTTTTAAAAACGGTTTATCAAAATCGATTAAATCTGAAAAGTTCTAAAATAATTGGATTTACAGAATTTAGAGTTTGTTGCCACGATCTTTGATCACAACCCAAAACCCTAATCGGCCACGTCTAGGGTTTGGAAAACCCTAGGAGCCGCCACCTCCTCCACCGCACCGCCACGCTGGACCATGGTGGGGACGGGGTGGCCATGGCCCCCTGGCTGACCCGCAGCCACAGCCATGGCCGGCGCCGGTGGCCGGCACCGCCCGTCTGGTCATCGGTCTGGCGGCCCGAGAGCCCTGGTTCGGTGACCTGAAAAATTCAAAAAATTCCAGACCAAATCTATTATTTTTCATAAAACATCAGATTTTCATAAAGATCTAAGAATAAAAACTCAAAATTACATCAGAAAAATAATATGGCAAGAAAACAATAACGAAATCATGCATATCCAATCAAAAATTGCAGATCCATGACAATAGACCGCCTCTGATACTGCTGTTGGGATTCAGCGGATCCAAAACAGAGATGCACAGCGGAAACAAAATAATTAAATAACCCCAAACCCGTCAGGATCTTATCCACGCGATAGATCTACAAGTTACGAAAGTATGTACCTTTTCTGTTTTAAACACCAGTCAGGTTGCGGGCCAGATAGCACCCAAACCTGACATCTAATGGAAAAAGCTATTTCACGATAAATTGAAGAGCTTTGAATTTACTTTAATCTGTCGCTGCTTTGAGGTCAATCGGACTTCAGAATTGAGAGCTATGTGTCTCGCAAGTTTCGGCGCCAGATCTGGAAAAACAACAACTTTGATTAGAAAACAAAATATTACTCGAGATTTGAATCGGATCAGCTGCCTGGAAATCCAGAATCAATCTTTCTCTGTATTAAGCACACACGAATGCACAAGACCACCAGATATAAACTCAGATTCCCCTACTAGAAGCAAAATAAGTCCAGTTAGTAAATACGGCAGAATAATGGTATGGAAAAATCAAATTGTGATTTTTCAGCTCATGAGGCCTCTATTTATAGAGATTGGATAGGGTTTTGGTTGCATGAACCAGCCCATAAAATGGCCTAGGTTCGGTTCCATCTAAACCCTAGCCGATGGCCATCTTGGGCGGCTTGGGCCTCATGGCCCGAACCCATTATAGTTTCGGTCATGAGGCATTGGCCTTGCCCAATTTGGCAGCCCATGAGATATTCAAACCTCATGGGTTTCGGCCTCATTCCTCATCATGGCCGCCGCCCAAAACCCTAGGGTTTCGGCCCGGTCCACGGCACGTGAGCTGACGGGCCCGTGGCCCAAAACCGTAGGGTTTTGGCCACGGCCCGATTTAACTAATCCACAATTAGTTCTGGCCAGATTTCTTAAGATTTGCACCATATGCGTGTGACCCTCTAGGCTCATGTCCTGTTGGCAGATCGGCGTAAAATTACCATTTTACCCTTTCCATCATAAGTGGCCTCTAGTAAGGTATTATGATTTGATAGCATTTTGTGCTCTAGTCCAACTGCTAGTAGCCTGTAAACGTCTATGTACATTATCATCGTTTGTAATATATATAAAATGGCTTTGTATTACTTATGTGTTGAAGTAATATGTTAAGCATGATCTGGGGTTACGCTCTGCAAACGGCCGCATTCATAATCGAGGTGGGACATTCTTGGAGAAGGAATTCATTCCCAAGATAGTCAGTGGAAGGGCTGTTCATCTTAATGAAGTTCTAGATGATATGGTCACTCGGGAACCACTGGATTGTAGGGTTTTGGAGCGTTCTAGATCGTCATCGAGATAGCGGAAGCAATAAAAGATAATCTACTCCAAACCTTGTCCAAGAACATTTAAACCATTAAATCCCAAAGCAAAATCTATTCCACAAGATATTTACCTTTAAGTCTTGTTTGAATCGATAAAGAAGAACGTTCGGATCTTCTTCTCTAAAGCAAGTCCACACCAAGAGAATGATCTTCAAGATCCTTCACTTAATTGCCTACTAGAACAATTAAATGAAGAACAAGAGTGCAAGATGGAGGAAGAACACCAAGGTGGCCGGCCACAATGAGAGAGAAAAAGAGGTTTTTGTGAGTTTTGTGACTTAATCAATTAATGAAATAATGTCTTGCAATATATCTCATCATCCAACTCACAAGTATGGGTTAAAAGTGATTGGTATGGGCTTAAAGGAGCTTTAACCCATACCCCTTAAATCACTCACCTCTTAATCCACAACTACCAACTAAGCATGGTGTTGTGTGGCCCCCACATTGGCCCCACCAAGTGGGCCGGCCATATGGCCTTATTGGGCCCTTATTGGGCCGGCCATGAGGCTTCATGGGCCGAGCCCAATGGGCCCTCCCGTGTTGTCTCATGCCGCGTCCAAAAGTTTCCCGACCCTTTTGTCGCTACTTATCAAACAAAGTCCGACGCGATATCGACGAAAAACTCAATTTTTCTCGATTCGCTAATTATTCTCTCAAACCGAACCTATGGCACAAAACCTCCAGTTTTGTCCATATACTTCTCCTTAAGAAACATCCATGTTTCCTTGTCTCAAGTTATCCGTCTTGTATGTGTGTGACCCTCTAGGCTCATGCCACCGTTGGCAGATCGGCGCAAGAATTGCTCTTGCCCGATCCATCATAAGTGGTCTCTAGTAAAACATTATGATTACCCAAGGTGCATGATGATCGATGATTCGACTTAACCTTTGTGCGTACAAGTCACCATCCTTTTATCTCTAGATATCCCGATTGATCACAAGGCATAGAGTCGTCTCCCTTGTTTAATCAATCATTGTTACTTGATATGCGAGATGACTGAGAAATGATAACCCGTATCATTTTGCATGGCCATGCTTTTCTCTCATTCGGTCTCCATCAAGAGGCCTTCTAACGGATATCTTTCCCATACCGTAGTATGAGGGATAAATCCCTTAGCCGTCTTTCGTGTCACTCATGCAACCCGTTCCGCCACCCAATCATGCCCTTCATAGCAATCCTTTTACAGAAAGCGTTTGGCGCAAGTTAAAGCCGTACGTTCATTGCATAGTGATCACAAAGACTCCTTGGTCTAAGGACGTCGTGACGAGCTATCGCATTTGAATATGTTTATGGCTTAATCTATGAAAACACTATTCAATGCGGGTCGTCCGATATCAATCACCTCATGATATCTATGATATGGTTCCAGGATCCCACATCCTTATGACAAGTAGAACTACGTCATTAAGAACCATTCCTCATACTGGTCACTTTCAAGGAAGCATAGGTTGACCAGGGACTTGTTAAGTGTGATCCGTACCGATTTATTGTTCTACTACTTTAGTGGTCATAAATCAGATCATGCTTAACATATTACTTCAACATATAAGTAATATAAAGCCGTTTATATTTATACATCACAAACGATGATATTTGTACATAGACGTTTACAGGCTAATACCAATTGGACTACGGCACAAATGCTATCAATCTCCCACTTGCCCTTAGCTCCAATCTAAGTCCCAGTCTATACCCATTGACCTAACATGTTTTTCATGTTTATCTTGAGGAAGAGCCTTGGTCAATGGGTCGGCTGTGTTATCATCAGTTGCAACGTATTGGATCTTCACGTCACCTCTAGCAATTATGTCGCGGATGATGTGATACTTTCTGAGTACATGTTTGGATCTGTTATGTGCCCTGGGTTCTTTAGCTTGCGCAATAGCCCCGGTGTTGTCACAATATAAGTCTACTGGGTTAGACGGGTTTTTAATTACACCTAACCCAGCCATGAAACTCCTGATCCATACAGCCTCTTTTGCCGCCTCACATGCGGCAATGTACTCAGCTTCCGTTGTAGAGTCGGCAATGGTATCCTGCTTCTTGCTTTTCCAGCTGAATGCTCCACCGTTCAACATAAACACATATCCCAACTGACTCTTAAAGTCATCGGGGTCTGTCTGAAAACTAGCGTCGACATATCCTTTGACGACGAGATCATCATTTCTGCCCCCGTATACAAGAAAAGCGTCCTTGGTTTTTCTCAAATATTTGAGAATCGCCTTGACAGCAATCCAGTGTGCCTCACCGGGTTTGGATTGATGTCTACTGGTACAGCTTAGGGCAAACGAGACATCCGGTCTCGTGCATATCATGGCATACATTATGGACCCTATAGCCGAAGCATATGGGATCTCATTCATTCTTGCTAGCTCTGCAGGTGTCTCAGCACCCTGCTTCTTGCTAAGCTTTATGCCATGACGCATGGGCAGCAATCCTTTCTTTGAATCTTGCATTGAGAATCGTCTCAACACCTTGTCTATATAAGTGCTTTGACTTAAGCCCAAGACCCGCTTGGCACGGTCTCTATATATCTTGATTCCCAAGATGTAAGAGGCCTCGCCTAAGTCCTTCATTGAGAAACACTCACCTAACCAAGTCTTCGTTAAGAGCAAGGTAGGGACGTCGTTACCAATGAGCAGTATGTCATCAACATAAAGCACTAAAAAGATTATATTGCTCCCACTTGCCTTTTTATACACACAGGGTTCATCATCGTTCTTGACGAAGCCAAACTGTTTTACTACTTCATCGAAACGCTGATTCCAACTCCGAGATGCTTGCTTCAAACCATAGATTGATTTGAGCAACTTGCAAATCTTTCCCTTATTCTTTGGATCCTCAAAACCCTCAGGCTGAGACATATAAACGTCCTCAGCTAACCTCCCATTGAGGAAGGCGGTTTTGACATCCATTTGCCATATCTCATAGTTGTGATACGCTGCTATGGCAAGAAGAATGCGGATAGATTTGACCATAGCTACTGGAGAAAAGGTCTCTTCATAGTCAATTCCGTGGATTTGTCTATAACCTTTTGCTACCAGTCTCGCTTTATAGGTCTGAGGTTTGCCATCCATGTCAATCTTTATTTTAAAGATCCATTTACACCCTATGACCTTAACATCAGGGGTATGATCTACCAAGTCCCACACTTGATTATCTGACATGGATTGCATTTCTTCCCTCATGGCGTCCAGCCATTTCTCAGAGTCGGTTCCGTCCAAAGCCTCTCGAAAGGTAGCTGGATCATTGTCCACTAGTACTAAACCATCACCTTCAGTTACTAAGAACCCGTATCTGACAGGTGCATGACTTATCCTTTCAGAGCGCCTCGGACCGTCCTCATTAACTGCAGCTATTGGTTCTTGCTCAATGACCACTTCTGGCTCTACCTCTTCTAGTGGGTCCTCTCGTGGTTCCCGAGTGACCATCTCATCTAGAACTTCATCTAGATGAATAGCCCTCCCACTGACTGTCTTGGAAATGAACTCTTTTTCCAAGAACGTCCCACCTCGAGCGACAAAAACTTTATTTTCGCTCGGCTTATAGAAGTAGTATCCTTTTGTTTCTTTTGGATATCCGACGAAAGTGCATTTATCTGATCTTGGTTCGAGCTTGGTTGCAAGCAACCTTTTAACATAAGCCTCGCAACCCCAGATTTTAAGGAAGGACAAAACGGGTTCCTTCCCGTACCATTTTTCAAATGATGTCCCTTCCACTGCTTTCGACGGAGCCCTGTTTATTATGAAAGCGGCCGTTTGCAGAGCATAACCCCAGAAGGAGATCGGGAGATCAGTGAGACTTAACATTGATCGAACCATATCTAACAATGTCCGATTCCTCCGTTCGGACAAACCATTAAGTTGCGGTGTTCCTGGCGGAGTCCACTGAGATAGTATTCCACCTTCAGTAAGATAACTAAGAAACTCCTCGGATAAATATTCTCCACCCCGATCAGAACGGAGTGCCTTGATACTCTTTCCGAGTTGGTTTTCTACTTCAGTCCTAAACTCTTTGAATTTATCAAAAGCTTCGGACTTATGTCTCATGAGATAGACATAACCATATCTACTGAAATCGTCAGTAAATGTGATAAAGTAGCCTAAACCACCTCTGGCATGCGTACTCATTGGTCCACATACGTCTGAATGTATTAGACCTAATAAGTCACCTGCCCTCTCACCTAAACCAGTGAAGGGCGCTTTAGTCATCTTGCCCATTAAACAAGCTTCGCATCTTTCAATCGCTTGGAATTCGAATTGACTTAGAAGTTCGCGCTTATGAAGCGCTGAGATGCGTTTCTCATTTATGTGACCCAGACGACAATGCCAGATTAGAGTTTGGTCTAAATCATTAGTTTTAAACCTCTTAGCATTTATATTATAGAGCATGTTGGATTTCGAGTTTTGCATATTCAATATGTATAATCCTCCAACAGTGTGAGCATTGCCATAATATATGTTGTTGCGCATAATATCAAAAAACCCGTTTTTAATATTGAAATAATAACCTTCTTTCTCTAGAAGAGAAATTGAGATAATATTCCTGCTGAAAGCAGGTACGCAAAAAACATCATTTAGTTCAATTACAAGCCCACTGGGCAAAGCAAGGTTCACAGAACCTACGGCAGTTGCGGCAACTCTGGTATTGTTCCCAACTCTTAGGTCCACCTCGCTTTCCCCACCATCTCTTCTACTGTGTAACACCTGCACATCGGCACAGATATGAGACTCAGCTCCAGTATCTAGTACCCAGGTATTTATTGTAGAAAGATATAGCTCTAATGGAATACCTGATGAAGTGGCGGCCCCACCGCCCTTCTTCTGATCCTCCTTCAACTGCTGACAGTCTTTCTTCCAATGACCAGGCTTTTGACAATAGAAACAGACCGACTCCTTTGCCTTCCCTTTGCCTTGTACGGGCATGTGAGGTCTAGGAATAAATGGTCGTCTGTTCTTCCCTGCCAGGTGTCTTGGGCCTTTACCCTTGCCACCAACAGCTTTGAAGCTGGGTCCCTTCTTGACCATGAAGACATTTTTGGACGAACTGCCCCTTATGCTCTTCTCGGCAGTTACTAGCATGCTGTGCAACTCCGACGCGGTCTTGTCCATATCATGCATGTGATAGTTCATGACGAACCCACCATATGCATGAGGAAGGGATTGCAGAATAAAATCCGCTGCCATTTCCTTTTCCATAGACATACCGATACTAGTCATATGGTCAAAATGCCCCTTCATTTGTAGGACGTGAGGACCTACGGAGCTGCCTGCTGACATCTTGCAGGCTATGAGTTCTCGGAGAACAGTGTATTTTTCAATACGTACTTTCTCCTTGAACATATCCTTGATCTGTGCAAACATTGCAAACGGATCATGGGATAGCTCCATAAACTGCTTTTGGAGGTCCGCCTCCATGCAGCCCAGCATGACACACGCAACGTCGATAGAGTCGCTAAGGTGTTTCTGGTACGCATCCTTAACGATCCTTGTTGCGTTGGCAGCTGGCTCCTCAGGGATAGCCTTATCAAGGACGTACTCCCTGCGTTCCATTTTTAATACAAGTCGTAAATTTCTGTCCCAGTCTAGATAATTTGTTCCGTTGAGTTTACACTTCTCGAGTATAGTCCTCAATGACAAATTAGACGAATTTGTTGAATTACTAGCCATTTCTACACGAAGAAAGTAAATTTAATCAGAATAGTTGAATAAATTTACGAAGATCCGAATTAAACACCAACCATTAGATTCTAAAATTAGAATCTTTAAACCAAGATCCCTTATTCGTCATTTGAAGTGCGCTAAGGCGCACCGCTCCAATTGACTTATTTAGGTAGGACATCCGTCCAATTACAACCCGTGTAACTCTTAGTCAGGGTATGTGTAAAACACACGGCTTACCCTTCCGATGCCCCAGCTCGACCTCAGGCCAAGAATCGTGGTTGAGTCAACCAACTTTCACTAACGAGTTAACTTTGTGCAGATGCTCCGCTAAGGCGCACGACATCCCACAAAGTTTACCATTCCCATCTAGAACCCATTCGATCGATGCTCCGCTAAGGCGCACGACACCGATAAAATGTTTCTACATGGGTGTGAATTAGAGTGGCATCTCACTTGACTCAAATTAACTTGTAATTTGGTTGTGTTTAATAATTCGAAAGTATTTGGTACAATTACGAATCCGTCACCAACAACCCGTGTTGTGATGTTTCTAATTGTATCACATACTATCTTCATTTGAATCCGTCATTTGCAACCCATGCAAAATACGTTTCAAACTTGAACTCATCCATCACAACCCGTGTGGTGATAGTTCACAACGCTTTAAACATGCAAACAATTAAAGTTTGTTTTTAATCTTTGCATGTGAGGTGATCGCTTATAAACTTATAAACTAATCATGCAACCATGCAATTAATTTAAATGATTCAAGCAAGCAACCATAAAGCGTTAAATATGCATTTTATAGCCCATCCTAATCTTAGGAATCTACGAGTCTTCACATCTTCTCGTCTTTCTCATTCGGGCTCCCACTAGCTCTTGGACTTCCTCCAAGACCGTCATCGTGCTCGATTTTCCATCATTCTCGTCTTTGAGTAATAATTACAATTAATACTCGGTTCGTAGACCAGATAAAAAATAATTACACTTTATGGGCTCGAATAAAAGAATAATTACACGCTAACACTAACGGTATGCAAACCGTGAAAGCGATAAATCTAATGGGCTACTAAAGCATCATACATTTCATCACATCATCCAACATGTTATCACACAAACATGTTATCAAATAATATGCAATAATTCCGGTTTTTCTTTTGCCAAGTTGCTTGGTCGGGTTTATCGAAACTAGACCTTTTCGAAAAACGGTTTATCGAAACCGATCAAATTTTGAAAGTTTTCGAAATATTGGATCGTGGGTTCGTGAAATGGATCAAACACCACACACGAACCAAGTTGGGCCAAGCCAATGGGCCCAGGGCCCATTGGGCCGAGCCCAACCATGCACGGCCCGGTTTGGGCCTTGGAAGGCCCAAACCCGGCTTGCCGCCACTCTCGGCCTCGGCCGAGAGTGGGGACGGGCCCGGTCACCGCCGGCCTCCCCGGCCTCCGGTGACCTCCGTCCGGTACCTCCGATCCGGCTCCCCGAGAGTCTCTTCTCGGACCCGACAAATCCAATAATTTCCGAAAAATTCCAAATTTAATATATTTTTCAAAAGTAACATATTTCATGCAAATATCCCAAAAAGCATTAAAATCATGTTATCAACTTTTGGCATGAAAATAATCACAAAACCGAAATAAATTCAACAAGACAAAGATTAAGAGGGTAACCAACGCTCTGATACCACTGTAGGGTTTTGGAGCGTTCTAGATCGTCATCGAGATAGCGGAAGCAATAAAAGATAATCTACTCCAAACCTTGTCCAAGAACATTTAAACCATTAAATCCCAAAGCAAAATCTATTCCACAAGATATTTACCTTTAAGTCTTGTTTGAATCGATAAAGAAGAACGTTCGGATCTTCTTCTCTAAAGCAAGTCCACACCAAGAGAATGATCTTCAAGATCCTTCACTTAATTGCCTACTAGAACAATTAAATGAAGAACAAGAGTGCAAGATGGAGGAAGAACACCAAGGTGGCCGGCCACAATGAGAGAGAAAAAGAGGTTTTTGTGAGTTTTGTGACTTAATCAATTAATGAAATAATGTCTTGCAATATATCTCATCATCCAACTCACAAGTATGGGTTAAAAGTGATTGGTATGGGCTTAAAGGAGCTTTAACCCATACCCCTTAAATCACTCACCTCTTAATCCACAACTACCAACTAAGCATGGTGTTGTGTGGCCCCCACATTGGCCCCACCAAGTGGGCCGGCCATATGGCCTTATTGGGCCCTTATTGGGCCGGCCATGAGGCTTCATGGGCCGAGCCCAATGGGCCCTCCCGTGTTGTCTCATGCCGCGTCCAAAAGTTTCCCGACCCTTTTGTCGCTACTTATCAAACAAAGTCCGACGCGATATCGACGAAAAACTCAATTTTTCTCGATTCGCTAATTATTCTCTCAAACCGAACCTATGGCACAAAACCTCCAGTTTTGTCCATATACTTCTCCTTAAGAAACATCCATGTTTCCTTGTCTCAAGTTATCCGTCTTGTATGTGTGTGACCCTCTAGGCTCATGCCACCGTTGGCAGATCGGCGCAAGAATTGCTCTTGCCCGATCCATCATAAGTGGTCTCTAGTAAAACATTATGATTACCCAAGGTGCATGATGATCGATGATTCGACTTAACCTTTGTGCGTACAAGTCACCATCCTTTTATCTCTAGATATCCCGATTGATCACAAGGCATAGAGTCGTCTCCCTTGTTTAATCAATCATTGTTACTTGATATGCGAGATGACTGAGAAATGATAACCCGTATCATTTTGCATGGCCATGCTTTTCTCTCATTCGGTCTCCATCAAGAGGCCTTCTAACGGATATCTTTCCCATACCGTAGTATGAGGGATAAATCCCTTAGCCGTCTTTCGTGTCACTCATGCAACCCGTTCCGCCACCCAATCATGCCCTTCATAGCAATCCTTTTACAGAAAGCGTTTGGCGCAAGTTAAAGCCGTACGTTCATTGCATAGTGATCACAAAGACTCCTTGGTCTAAGGACGTCGTGACGAGCTATCGCATTTGAATATGTTTATGGCTTAATCTATGAAAACACTATTCAATGCGGGTCGTCCGATATCAATCACCTCATGATATCTATGATATGGTTCCAGGATCCCACATCCTTATGACAAGTAGAACTACGTCATTAAGAACCATTCCTCATACTGGTCACTTTCAAGGAAGCATAGGTTGACCAGGGACTTGTTAAGTGTGATCCGTACCGATTTATTGTTCTACTACTTTAGTGGTCATAAATCAGATCATGCTTAACATATTACTTCAACATATAAGTAATATAAAGCCGTTTATATTTATACATCACAAACGATGATATTTGTACATAGACGTTTACAGGCTAATACCAATTGGACTACGGCACAAATGCTATCATGGATGACCCACCAAAAGTTGTCGTTGAGCAAGAACCAATAGCTACAGTTAATAAGGACGGAACCGACTCTGAGAAATGGCTGGAAGTCATGAGGGAAGAAACGCAATCCATGTCAGATAATCAAGTGTGGCACTTGGTGGATCAAACCCCTGGCGTAAAAGTCCTTGGGTGTAAATGGATCTTTAAAATAAAGATGGACATGGATGGCCTCAGACCTATAAAGCAAGATTGGTAGCAAAAGGTTATAGGCAAGTCCACGGAATTGACTATGAAGAGACCTTTTTCTCCAACAGCTATGGTCAAATCTATCCGCATTCTACTTGCCGTAGCAACTATGAGATATGGCAAATGGACGTCAAAACCGCCTTCTTCAACGAGAGGTTAGCTGAGGACGTTTATATGTCCCAGCCTGAGGGTTTTGAGGATCCTAAGAATAAGGGAAAGATTTGCAAGTTGCTCAAATCAATTTATAGTTTGAAGCAAGCATCTCGGAGTTGGAATCAACGTTTTGATGAAGTTTTGAAACAGTTTGGGTTCATCAAGAACGATGATGAACTTTGCGTATATAAAAAGGCAGATGGGAGCAAAATAGTCTTCTTGGTGCTTTATGTTGATGGCATACTGCTCCTTGGAAACAACCACACTACCTTGCTCTTAACAAAGACTTGGTTAGGTGAATGTTTCGCAATGAAGGACTTAGGCGAGGCCTCTTACATCTTGGGGATCAAGATATATAGAGACCGTGCCAAGCGGGTCTTGGGCTTAAGTCAAAGCACCTACATGGACTGCTGCCCATGCGTCATGGCATGAAGCTAAGCAAGAAGTAGTGAGCTGAGACACCTGCAGAGCTAGCAAGAATGAATGAGATCCCATATGCTTCGGCTATTGGGTCCATAATGTATGCTATGATATATACGAGACCGGATGTCTCGTTTGCCCTAAGCTGTACTAGTAGACATCAGTCCAAACCCGGTGAGGAACATTGGATTGCCGTCAAGGCGTTTCTCAATTTTTGAGAAAAACCAAAGACGCTTTTCTTGTATACGGGGGAAGAAATGATGATCTAGTCGTCAAAGGATATGTCGACGCTAGTTTTTCCAGACAGACCCCGATGACTTTAAAAGTCAATTGGGTTATATGTTTATGTTGAACGGTGGAGCTTTCAGCTGAAAAGCAAGAAGCAGGACACCATTGCCGACTCTACGACCGAAGCTGAGTACATTGCTGCATCGGAAACGGCAAAATAGGTTGTATGGATCAGGAGTTTCATGACTGGGTTAGGTGTAATTCAAAACCCATCTAACCCAGTAGACTTATATTGTGACAACACCGGGGCCATTGCACAAGCTAAGGAACCCAGGGCACATGACAGATCCAAACATGTACTCAGGAAGTATCACATCATCCGCGACATTGTTGCTAGAAGTGACGTGAAGATCCACTACGTTGCATCTAATGATAACACAGCCGACCCCTTGAACAAGACTCTTCCTCGAGCAAAACATGATAAACATGTTATGTCAATGGGTATAGACTGGGACTTAGATTGGAACTAGGGGCAAGTGGGAGATTGATAGCATTTTGTGCCCTAGTCCAATTGCAAGTAGCTTGTAAATGTCTATGTACATTATCATCATTTGTAATATATATAAAACGGCTTTGTATTACTTATGTGTTGAAGTAATATGTTAAGCATGATCTGATTTATGACCACAAAAGTAGTAGAACCATAAACCTGTACGGATCACACTTAACGAGTCCCAGGTCAAAATACGCTTCCATAGATTCGACCAGTATGAGGATGGTTCTTAATGACAAAGTTCTACTTGTCATAGGGATGACGGATCCCGGAATCATATCATAGATATCATGAGGTGATTGATATCGGACGACCCGCTTTGAATAGTGTTTCCATACATTAAGCAATGAACATATTCAAATGCGATAGCTTGTCACGATATCCTTAGACCGAGGAGTCTTTGTGATCACTATGCAATGTACGTGCGGCTTTAACTTGCGCCTAACGCTTTCTGTAACAGGATTGCAATAACGGGCATGATTGGGTGGCGGAACGGGTTGCATGAGTGACACGAAAGACGGCTAAGGGATTTATCCCTCATACTACGGTATGGGAAAGATATCCGTTAAATGCCTCTTGATCGAGACTGACTGAGAGTAAGAGCATGGCCATGCCGGTGATACGGGTTATCAGTTTTCTGCCATCTCACATATCAAGTAACAATGATTGATTAAACAAGGGTGACGACTCTATGCCTTGTGATCAATCGGGATATCTAGAGATAATAGGATAGTGACTTGTACGCATAAGGTTAAGTCGAATCATCGATCGGCATGCACCTTGGGTAATCATTATGTCTTTTGCGCCGATCTACCAACGGTGGCATGAGCCTGAAGGGTCACACACTTTCAAGACGGATAACATGAGACAAGGAAACCTTAACGTTTCTTGAGGAGCAATACATGGACAAAATTGGAGGTTTTGTGCCATGGGTTCGGTTTGAGAAAATAATTAGCGAATCGAGAAAACTGAGTTTTTTCGTCGATGTCGTGTCAGATTTTGTTTGATAAGTAACAACACAAAGGGTCGGGCGACTTTTGGACACGACACGAAACCACATGGGCGAGCCCATTGGGCTCGGCCCATGAGGTCTCATGGCCGGCCCAACAAGGGCCCATTATGGGCCCAATAAGCCCTATATGGCCGGCCCACATGGTGGGTCCATGAGTGGGGGCCACACAACACCATGCTTAGTTATTGATTGTGGATTAAGAGGTGAGTGATTTAAGGGGTATGGGTTAAAGGACCTTTAAGCCCATACCAATCACTTTTGACCCATGCTTGTGAGTTGGATGATGAATTGAAATATCTAACATTCATTCATTAATCAAATAATCACACAACTCACAAAAATCCTCTCTCTCTCTCTCTCTTGCTTGGCCGGCCACCATTTCTCTCTCCTCTATCTTGTTCTCTTGTTCTTCATTTAATTGTTCTAGTAGGCAATTAAGTGAAGGATCTTTAAGATCATCCCCTTGGCGTGGACTTGCTTTAGAGAAGAAGATCCGAAAGTTCTTATTTATCGATTCAACAAAGACTTAAAGGTAAATATCTTGTGGAATAGATTTTGCCTTAGGATTTAACGGTTTATGTTCTTGGACAAGGTTTGGAGTAGATTTGTAAACCGCTTCCGCTATCTCGTTGATCTAGAACGCTCCAAAACCCTACATGATTACCCAAAGTTCTTGATTATCGGCAATCCGATTTAACCTCATATCGTCCATGTCACTATCCTTTTATCTCTAGATATCTTGATTATTCATAAGGCATAGAGTCGTCATCCTTATTTTATTAACCACCGTTTCTTGATATTCGAGATGACTGAAAATGATACTTCGTATTATCTACATGGCCATGCGTTTCCTTTCAGTCATTCTCATCAAGTGGCCCAAATCGATACATATCCTATACCTTAGTATGAGGGATAAATCCCTTAGACATCTCTTGTATCACACATATAACCCATCCCCGAGCCAATCACAACCGTTATGGTTACCCTTTCACATATAATGTTAGGTTTGAGTTAAACTTGGATATTGACTATATTGTGATCATATAGACTCCTTGGTCTAAGGATATAATGACAAGGTACGACATCTGAATATGTTCATGAAAACATCTATGTAACATATTCAAGTCGGGTCGTCCAATATCATTTCCCCAGTGATATCTATGATCTAACATCGACAAAACCTATTGCCAGGATCAGTAGAGCGTGATCATAAAGAGTCGTCCTCATACTGGTCGTTTCTGATGAATCTTGACTGACCAGGGACCCGTTAAATATAAATCATACATATCTATAGTTTTGCTATTAGTGATGACACACTCAATGATATAGATCGATGTATATTTAACATATTACTACAACACAATAGTATTATAATACCGATTTTATTTCGTTGCATGCGATGATAAAACTATTACAGACTTACTTCGTACTGGATTAGGGCACAAATCCTACAAATATGAATTAATTATAAATTTCTTTTGGTCATTTCATATCATCTGAGGGGTATAAACGTATTTTTATACTTCTATTTATTTTGAATATTATTTTCTTACTTGAATATCTCATTTTGAATTTTTTTATTAGTTGAATATCTCCTATCACCAGTTCTCTTAATATGTTTCATATGTTATGCTCCATCTGATATGTTTCATGTGTTATATCTCATCTAATATGTTCAAACCCATGTCATCAAATTCGTTCGGTGTAAACAGTTCAATTGGTGTTGTTTCATCGATTATGTGTTATCGAATACCGAATATGTTTGATTGAATACCGAATATGTTTCATCGAATACCGAATATGTTTTATCGAATACCGAATATGTTTCATTGAATATCGAATATGTTTTATCAAATTTCACATATATTACATATGTACATAAATTCAAAAATTTCTTGGGAATTGATTATAAACCCTACACCAAGATCGGTAGATTCTACAAAACCTAAAAATGCCAAAAGAACCTGCCTACATTATACAAATTATTTACAAAAACCTTAAAACGAGAATAAAAAGATTAAAAAAAAAAGGGATAATTCCAGGTGGCTACACTTAGATTTTGCTGTTTTTCACCTGACTACACCTAGAATTATTTTTTCCAGTTGACTACGCCTAGAATGTGCAAAATTTTCACTTTTCATTTTCCGTCCAATTCTGTTAGTTTTTACCGTTTTCTTCATGTGAAATGACTAAAATTCCCTTCAGTTTTAAAGAATTATTATAATTGGATTGAAAAGACTAAAATGCCCTCACCTATTCATCTAATTTTCAAAGACATGCCACCCTCTCTCTCTCTCTCTCTGGAATTAAAAATGAAGAACAAAACTGTTATTCTTCATCGTTACCGGTCAGAGCTCTGCGAGAATGAACAAACGAAGAAGAGGGCTCTCCGGAAAGCTCATGGCGGCCACTGACGACGTCTTCGGCCTCCAGGAACCTCGGCTCAGCCCTCGCTTCCAGGAACCTCGGCTACCGGCTCAAATATGAGATCTGAGAATTACCGTGTTGCTCTAATCAGTCGATCTGGTTCGCGTCGAAGGAGTTCTAGTTCGCGACTCCAGCTCGAGGCCAAGGCTGGAGGAAAAGCCGAATCTGTTCTGGTTCGCGATCGACAGACGAGAACAATTTTGGTTGAAAAAAAATTAGGGTTCAATATTTGGAGAATTTGGGCGAATAGCCATCAAGGTCGACGATTCCGAGGAAGTGCTCCTCTTCCGAGGTGTCCTCCGCCACCGCAGAGAGAGAGAGAGAGAGAGAGAGAGAGAGAGAGAGAGAGAGAGAGAGAGAGAGAGGGTGGCATGTCTTTGAAAATTAGATGAATAGGTGAGGGCATTTTAGTCTTTTCAATCCAATTATAATAACTCTTTAAACCTGAAGGGTATTTTAGTCATTTCACATGAAGAAAACGGTAAAAACTAACAGAATTGGACGGAAAATGAAAAGTGAAAATTTTGCACATTCTAGGCGTAGTCAGCTGGAAAAAAAAATTCTAGGTGTAGTCAGGTGAAAAACAGCAAAATCTAAGTGTAGCCACCTGAAATTATCCCAAAAAAAATTCAGCAACCACAATCTCAATTTCAGGTTCACCATTTTAAATTTGAATCATAAAACAATCAAAACACGGAATAAAATCTCATTACCAATTTCAATTTCACACCAGTACATTTGTTGATAAAAATTAATGAATTTGAACAAAAAAATCATCAATAAACACCATTAGAATATAATAGACAAACAAAAATAATATGTTTCATCAAATATCGAATATGTTTCTTGGAATTAATTTTGCAGAACATTTACCTAATCTAACAATTTGAAATTCAATACACAAATACATGTACATCAATTTCTACACTAAGATCACATTCAAACTTTCAACAACTGTTTCTTGGCAACCAAACAAGATTGAATAAAAAAACCAAAAAAATGAACCATCAACGAGTAAGATAAAGAATACAAAATCGACAGCTCAAGCTCAAAGCTATCGAGCAAAACCAAATCAAAAGCTGAATATTATGAAATTAACGAATATCAAAGCTTGAAATCGAAACTAATTAAGCAAGTGATCCCAAACAAAAATCCTAAAATCAGAAAATTAAAACCCTATAATCAGCAAGTAAACCCTATAATCAACAAAGAAAAATCGGACAAAAAATTCAGCTAGCAATTCAAACAATAGAAACCTGAACAAAAATCCCAATTTTAAATTCACGCTCACCATTTCACTTCAGAATCATAAAACATCCAAAACCGAACATCAATCACAATTTAACGGTCATCATTTCACGTCATAATCACTAGAGAATTGAAACAAGAAAACAAATCCCAATATCAATTTTTATTTTAGTTAACGGGTACTTTTGTTGATAAAAATTAATGAATCTCAATCAAAAATATCGGTAATCAAAGTGAAAGTTTTACCGATTGGAGGAGGTGGCTTGTTTCTCCAGTAATGCGTCTGGATGAAAAAGCCGCAGCCGCAGCCGAAGTGTCATCGTCGTCTACACAGCGCCAGAGGTCAGTGAATCGTCCGCCGTTGGAAATGTTGGGTTTGCCGGGATCTCAAGCAAATCGGAAGCGACGATAATTAACCGAGAACCCGCCACAGGAATGTTTGCAATCAATAGATGAATCATATGAAGAAGGAAAGATCCTATGGTTTACCTCTCGTAGCGTAAAATCTCCCGATCAAAGAAGTACTCTTGAGCTCGCCCTCTACGTCTCGCACACACCGGAGCTCGACAAACACGAAGCTTGAATTCGACTAGTGGCTACTACACCACCAAAGAATCCACTCACACTCTTTCTCTAACTCCCAAATGTAGCAACTAGAGAGTTTTAGGAGGACTTGCTAATATTGCAAGAATGCATTGTGGAGGCACTCACCCTTGGCCTCTATTTATAGGCTTGGGTGAGTGCCTTAGGGCTTTTCCCGTCACGCCGATGTAGCGATCACCACACCATGGGTGGCGATCGCCACCCTCCACATATGTTCGTGGCGATCGCCACACCCAATGTGACGATCGCCACCCTCCACAAGTGTCGGTGGCGATCGCGGCACCACACTTCGTGGCGAATATTCCCATTCTCTTCATATGGACCTCTTGAGTCCCATCGAGTAGGCTTCGGTTCTCGCTCATGGTGTGCGACCCTGTAGGCCCGTGACCCATTGGCAGATCGGCGTGAGATCCCATCTCACCCGATCCATCACTATTGGTCTCTAGTAAGACATAGTGATTACCCAATGTCCACTAGTGTATCGATCGATTCGATATTGCCTTTCTGTCATTAGTATCACTAACCCTTTGTTTGCTTTTAGGCGTATGAGATCGTATGAGGCATAGAATCGTCATCCTCTTTTTTCGATCTAGTTCCTCGAATTCCGAGTTGATTGATACGTATTGGTGCGGCCGCACACTTCATCAGTCACACTCATCAAGGGTCCCTAAACCATACCCTTCACCACGTCTCACCGTGGGGAAACAAATCCCTTAGGACGCAATGTGCGCTCCCACTACAGTCCGTCTAATAGCCAACGATGTCCGTTATGGTTGCTTTGTTACAGGCAACATTAGGACATGTTAAACTAATGGAGTGACGTGCATGTGAGCCACTCGCTCCAAGGTATTAAGGCAGTGATCACACGACGACAGAGTATGCGTTGGTGACTAAAACTATGCGCCATACTCCATCGCGGGTCATCCAATATCATCCTCCAGATGATATCCGTGATATGACTTTGGTAGTCCCACCACCTCGATCAGCAAGACTTGATCTTAAGTCATCATCACACTAGAAACTTATAGATTAGTACTCGACTAGGGATACGTCAAGCATAACTTTATTATATCTAAAGGTTCTGATGTTCTTATGTAAACACTAACGACTTTAGATGAAGTTATCGCTTGACACATTATCATAACACAATAATAATGTAATTGTCATTCATTGCTAAACGGAAGATTACATAGAAAAGATTTGGACTAGGGAACAAGCTCTTATTGGAAAGTCGAGTCCCACGACCGTCTGGATGTAGAGTTGCCTCTGCTGCCGTCGAGGTCATCGTCGCCGTCGCCATCTGGTTTCAATCGTCGTCGTCTCGATTGAATCGTGACCGTCCTCGAGACTAAATCAGTGCTGCCATCGTCTGATGTCGTCGCCGTCTGCAGTCGTTGCCGGAGTCGATGCGTTTGTTAAGGGAATCGGCGTTGTCGCCATCGCGAATTGTGGGGGTGGGGGAATCAAATCGTCCGCCGTTGTCTGGAGCCACCTTCGTCGTCGTCTGGAGCCAGACCCGCTGCCGCCGTTGTATGGAGTCGGAGCCTGGAGGTTGCCTCACAGAGAAGCACGAAGCGGTGCTGCAAATCTAATTTGTGGGGGGAGGAAGAAATACTTTTAGGGTTAATATATATATATATATATATATATATATATATATATATATATATATATATATATATATAATTACCAGACTACCCTTTATATATTTTTCTTATTTGCTTCATCTACTATTAATCTGAACCATTGATGAAACTGTAAGAGCTTGTGCTCTAGTCCAAGTCTTTTCTATGTAATCTCCTATTTAGCAATAAAAGACATTTTCATTATTATTGTATTGTAATAATGAGTCAAGCGATAATTTCATACAAAGTCATTGAGTGTGTCATTACTAATAGTAGAACCTTTAGATGCTATGAAATTATGCTTGACCAATCCCTAGTCGAATACTTATCCATAAGTGACTAGCGTGAGGATGACTTAAGATCAAGTTCTGATGATCTAGGTAATGGGATTACCGAAGTCATGTAACGGATATCATCTGGGAGATGATATTGGATGACCTAAATTGGAGTATGACACAAATATTAAGTCATCAACGCATACTCCGTCATCGTGTGATCACTGCCTTAAGACCTTGGAGCGAGTGGCTCACATGCACGTCACTCCTATAGTTTGACATGATCCAACTTTGCCTGTAATAGGGTAGTCATAACGGGCATCGTTGGCTATTGGACGGACTATAGTGGGAGCACACATTGCGTCTGAAGGGATTTGTTTCCCCACGGTGAGACGTGGTGAAGGGTATGGTTCTAGGCCCCTTGATGAGCATGACCGATGAAGTGTGCGGCCGCACCAATTACGTATCAGTTATCTAGGAATTTAAGGAACTAGATCGAATACATGAAGATGGCGACTCTATGCCTTATTCTATCTCATACGCCTTAAAGCAAACAAAGGGTGAGTGGTACGGATGACAGAGAGGAGACATTGAACCGATCGATACCTCGTGGACATTGGGTAATCACTACGTCTTACTAGAGGCCACTGGTGATGGATCGGGTGAAATGATATTTCACGCCGATCTGCCAATGGGTCACGGGCCTACAGGGCCGCACGCCAGTGGCAAGAACCGAGCAACTCAATGCGACTCAAGAGGGCCAAAATAGGTTAAATATGGAAATGGTGGAGACATGACAGGTGTGGTGTCGATCGAACACACATCGCGTTTATGGTGTCCATCGGTGCCTCGACACGTAGGTGGTGTCGATCGACACCCATGTCTGATGGGGTGAAAACCTAGACTCTCAACCAAGCCTATATAAGGAAGTCTTGGGGTGAGAGCCTCTCTAAGCCAAAAGGTACCATTAGCCAATACATCTAGAATGTTCTATTTCTTGCATTAGAGAGGTAGGGCATAGAGAGAGAGGTTCTACAGAGATCTAGTAGTCACCAGGAGGGTCTTGGCGTCGGGAATTTCGAGCCCAAGCGTGTGTGCATCCGTGGAGAGCGAGTTCGAGGACATGCTTCA
Source organism: Geranium rotundifolium (assembly GCA_963920655.1). Classification (NCBI taxonomy): domain Eukaryota; kingdom Viridiplantae; phylum Streptophyta; class Magnoliopsida; order Geraniales; family Geraniaceae; genus Geranium; species Geranium rotundifolium. The sequence goes on along the minus strand of OY987318.1, from coordinate 16,792,731 downwards.
AGACCAGATTTGGGAGTTAAGCATGTAGACCATAAGAGGTAGGCTCTCTAGCTAGCTTGTCTTCTCTTGATTCATCTAGGGTTATGCACACGATCCTTGAGGGGTTCAGGTCAATTTCTTGTTTTCGCTACACTTGACTCGCTAGGAACCCGAACATAGGTATCAGAGCCTAGGTTGCTCTATTGATGAATCATTGTGCATGATTTCGTGGTAAAAATACATGCTTGATGATATGTTATAATTGCCATGATTGTTTTATGCATGAATCACTATTTCCTCTCTTGATTTAGTCTCATGACATCATAAAAATCCGTTCTTGATCGTGCTTCGGATAAAGGCGGGATTTTTATGTGTGTTTCGGGTGTTGTTTCGGCTTGATATTGATGCACTCGATGTATGCAATCATTCTCGGGTCTCGGGAATTGACCAGAGTGAAATGGGATCGAGAATCGGGCTCGGGAAGACCAATTTTGTATCAGGTTGAGGAGGGTGGTAATCGACACCTCTCCTCGGTTTCTCCTCCCAAGTCAAGAGTTGTCGATCGACATCACTTGGTCTCTTGGGTGTCGACCGCCACCTCTCGGACCATGAAGGGTGGCGATCGACACCTATGGACAGAGGGGTTCGGTTCAAGTCGAAATATCGACCTCAAGGCAAATCGGGAGGTTGAATGAGATTGTTTAATTTCTCGAATTTGATTTAAATTATTTTGATCGAGTATATAAAGATAACGAAAAAGTTTTTTCTGTCGATATAAAATACGTTCCCGAGTTTCTATGGGTTTGATGACCCAAGAAACTTGAGTACCACACTATTGTGTCGTTCAATGTACGCGGTACATTGTTGGCACATTGTTTTGAACATTTTGTATCGCCTAACGACCTATTAGAGTTTTGCTCATGACACTAGAGTTTCAACATACCGGTTGATGAAGTGATTATATCGACTGGAGGCGGGGCTGGATCCTTGCAATTAGTTCGAAGGACCGATTCCCGGTTTTCATTACAAAACGCGGGAGTCTCGATTTAGGATTTCGAGATCGGGACTTTCGAGTGCCGAGTGAGATCGATACACTAAAATAATAAAGACTAAAATATGATTTAAATTAATTGACAACATATATGTTTGATAACATGATATGCTTGCAACATGCGTAAGTTAGATCACATGATGTGCAGCTAAAGCCCATCAAGACAAAACCGTTTATATAGCGTTTGATTTGTGTATATAAAGTGGCGGTTTGTGTCATCTTAAGATTTGGGTTGAATATATTTTGCGTCGAGATCCGTCGTAGTTTACATGTATTATATTTATACCTGGCCTGCGAGCCGTTGATATATTTTGTAAACACACTTCCTAGAGATGGCACGTTGGGAGTCTTGGAGTTGTTATTGAGTCGTGGAGACGTCAAGGAGCCAGTGGGAGCGTAGCCAAGGATGAAGAAGACTTTTGTAGTGTTAATCTTCACCCTTAGGATGTGACCTCGATCTTTATGAACTGACCCCATAAAGATCAAACCTAGATATGGGCTTGGGCTATACTGTTAAAAGTGATCTACATATGTAATGTTTTATCATCTTTCCGAATAAATGAATCGGCATTAAATTACTAATGTGTTGTAGTAATTTATTAGATGTAATTTGATCTGTATCATTATGTGTGTCATCACTAATAGTAGAACTGCAAATCGGAAAGAATTACATTTAATGTGTCCCTGGTCAGTTTAAACTTCATAAGAAGCAACCAATATGAGGCTAACTCTTTATGATCACACTCTAATGGTCATGGCAACCAACTGCCGGAGTTAGATCAGCATACATGATATTGGACAACCCGATGGTGAGTATGTAGCATACATGCTGTCATAAGCATACTCACATATCGTAATTTGTCATTGAATCCTTAGACCGAGGAGTTTTTGTGATCACTATGTAATAAGTATCTAAGTTTGAACTAGTCTAACGTTACCTGTAAAAGGGTAGGCATAAGGGCTCTGATTCGCTTAGGTATAAGGTACATTAGTGAACTCGAAAGACGGCTAAAGGATTTATCCCTGATACTCCAGTATGGGAATGATATTTGTTTAGGCCACTTGATGAGTATGACTGACAGAAATTGCATGGCCATGCGGGAGATACATAATATCAGTTTTCAGTCGTCTCGGATATCGAGAAACAGTGATTGATTAAATAAGGATGACGATTCTATACCTTATGATCAATCTGGATATCGGGCGATAAAAGGATAGTGATATGGACGATAAGAGGTTAAATCGAATCATCGATAATTATGAACGTTGGGTAATCATAATGTCTTGCTAGAGGCCACTTATGATGGAAAGGGCAAAATAGTAATTTATCTAGTATGCCAACGGGTCTTGAGCCTAGAGGGTCACACAATTTAAACAAGGTATAGCAAAAAGGACTTGGATAAGTCATTATATGAGAAATATGAGGATAGGGACAAATTCGCATTTCGGTTTAGTTAAATTAGAGCGAATTAGTTTAAACCAGAAATCGGTTTAAGGGAATTGAATCGGTCTAGTTAAACCGTTTAATTAGAACCCAATCTAAATGGGTTTAATTAAAGTTTAGTTATGTGGGCTTTTAAGCCCATTCTTGATATAATTATGATATAATTATAATTATGAAATTATGAGATTTAATAAAGGATTTAATTTGAAAATCAAATAAAATTGATTTTCAACTTAATTCCCATTTTTTTCTCACATTTTTGGCTGATTCTTCTCCATGTTTGCTGCCCCACTCTCGTATTCTTCTTCATCATTTTGTTTTGCTAATTACTTCCATAAATTTCTAGCAAAAGTTTTGAAGAAACGCCTTATGGTCAATCGAGAAAACTGAGTTTTTTCATCGATGTCGCGTCGGACTTTGTTTGATAAGTAACGACAAAAAGGTTCGGGCGATTTTTGAACACGGCACGAAACCACATGGGCGAGCCCATTGGGCTCGGCCCATGAGGTCTCATGGCCGGCCCAATAAGCCCTATATGGCCGGCCCACATGGTGGGTCCATGAGTGGGGGCCACACAACACCATGCTTAGTTGGTGATTGTGGATTAAGAGGTGAGTGATTTAAGGGGTATGGGTTAAAGCACCTTTAAGCTCATACCAATCACTTTTGACCCGTGCTTGTGAGTTGGATGATGAATTGAAATATCTAACATTCATTCATTAATCAAATAATCACACAACTCTCACAAGCTCTCTCTCGTCTCATCTTGCTCTCTTGTTCTTCATTTAATTGTTCTAGTAGGCAATTAAGTGAAGGATCATCAAGGATCATCCTCTTGGTGTGGACTTGCTCTAGAGAAGAAGATCATATAGTTCTTCTTTCTTGATTCAACAAAGACTAAAAGCAAAAATGGAGAAACTGTCCAGATTGTCCAGTTCCGGCGACCGACATTGCGTGAGCCATAGCCACTTCTTCCGAGCTCTAGAGAAGAAGATCATATAGTTCTTCTGAAACTGGCGGCGTTAGAAAGATATGTCAAAGGGCTACAACAGTTGTGAAATACTGATTTTCCAAAAGAGCGCTGGTTTGGAAGATACAAGGCCGAGAAGCTGACTGGTCCGCAGAGTCTGTCCAGCGAGATGGGAAAAATGTTTTGCTCCACACGGAGGTCTTCTCGTCCGAACTGGGTTCGGAGCAAAACATAAAAGATGTAGAGAATTGGCTTAGGTTTAATCTCCGAAAAGAACAGAAGTAATTGGAGATCTGTAACTCGAGATATGGAGCATCAAAGTCTCGGTTTTCTGCTGGGCAGATTCTGGTAAAATCCGAAAACTCGATTTCCTAAGGATCTAACTTGGTAGTCGATCTTGCGCAGGTTAGGGGCGGTTTATAGATTGTTTTCGCTGCCATGGACGTGATTAGGATGCCCCGGAACCCAACAACATAGTCACTGGTGTTGCACAAAATAATTCTTCCATTAAAAGTGTTGTATCATTAGTTTAAGTTTCACCATGTTTTTGTGTTGTCGCTTGCAATTTCTCTCTTATCTCATCATGAGTAGCATCAATTGAGTCCAATAGCAGATTAACATCTCGTTAGTCATAACTATTAGATTCATCACAATTTCTTGTTTGATAACTCTTATTCTTGTATGGTGACTTCTTGTACACTTTCATATTTCCCTCAAGTTCTTGATCATAAATTCTATTATGATCGCTTTCATAACTTTGGGCCATACATGATGGAACCTGAGAACAATTAATTGTACCAAGAGTCAACTCAATATCAAGAGTTTCAGTTGTAACCTTCATACCTTTTGTGTGTATCGACAATGAATCCAACGAATTGATTTTTTAAACATTTGTTTTACTTGATTACACGTGACTATCAGGATCTACTTCTTGACTTCCATCTTCAATTTCTGAAAAGCTTCTAGTAACACTAGCCTGCCCCATTAGCATCAATCACGGGAATATTGTTTGTCCTTACTTCAAGTTGAATATGAGCATCTTCAAAACTTACATTGGCAGTTTCATGTCCCTCTTTCAAAACCTTGTCTTCAGGGTATGGAACATCATGTATCTCCTTACACTCAATCAATTGATTTTTACAAAATTCCAACTTAATTTTTGCGAGCGTAGATTTCTTAATACCAGCGTTAATATCTTCTTTAATTCGTTCTTCAACTTTTCCCTGATCGTTAACTTCTGAGAAAATTGCTTTTTCTTTCTTAATAGTGAGATTGGAGTATAGTGAGTTTGATTGCGGGAGTAATACAATCTTGGTTTTCTCCTACCAAAACACACATACACACACACACATATATATATTGTCACGAATCCTGTAAGTAGCATTGATGTCGCAGTACCAATGTCGCCCCAACAAAATGTGACAAGTATCCATATCCACCACTTCACATAAAATCTCATCTTTATAGTATTTCCCAATTGAGAAAGGAACAAAACAAATTTCAATTACCTTAGTCTTGATTCCCCTTTTGTTCCATTTAGTCTTGTATGGTATTTTGAGTGCTTCGGTTTCCTGGTTGAGCATCTTGACCAATGCTTTGGACACTTTATTTGCGCTACTACCATGATCAATGATCACTTTACACACTTTATTGTTAATAGTGCATCGAGTCCGAAATATTTTGTCTTTGTGTTCTCCATTCCCTACATCGGCTGTCAGCGCATAATGTTCTTGTGTTGTTGTTGATGAACAAGTCGAAAGTCACATACATTGTTGTTGTTCTCCATTCGAATTTTTCTTTGTCAGTTTCTCACCTCAGATGTATGCGCAAGAAGCATCTGCGTCATGTTACTAAGTGAGTCTATACTGTCATCTAGTTGTTGCACGACTCGTTCAATCCATCGTTTGTTGATGGCGGGTTGGTTTCTACTAGTGTCATAGTTGGCCATCATGCCCAGTCGAATCCGGCCCCTGATACCATTTTCGTGCAGCAGAAGTGTGTTTCGAAATGAAGCAAGGATAAAACCCTAACTTTAGGGAGAAAACGAAATAAATCCAAGTAACTCAAATTGATAATAATGATAATGATGATAACAATCTCTACACAAGCTAAGACTTATATAGGACTAATTCTCCAAAACTAACTCAAACTAGTAAACATAAACCAATAGAACTAATCAAACCAAACTAATTAGAGTTAGGAAATCTAACTTAATAGGATAACCTAAAACTATCCAAAATCTAATATAATTATGAATCCTAATTGGGATTAACCTACATCACTATATCTTACTTTACTAGTGAAGGAAAAATGCCCTAGGTCAATCACGTTTCTATATAATAATGTAATTTCATCATTAGAATCAATAAAACGACATTTCATTATCAATGTGTTGTGATAATGAGTCAGATATAATTTCATCTACGAGTAATTCCATGTCAGTACTCCAACTTTGCCTCATTTTCAAATCAGTACCACAAGTTTGAAAAGTTTTTTGCCCGTACCCCAAGTTTAATTAGTTGTAGAGAAGTACCTAATCTGTTGAATCTAACAGAATTGAGATGTGAAAAGACCAAAATGCCCCTAATTTTATGATTTGAAATCTGTCCGGTCTGACCGGTTCAAATCCAATCAAACCGGTTCAATTTGACCTGTTTAATTATCAATAATTAAGAAAATAATTATTATTAATATAAATAATATAAAAAAATATTTATTATTATTAATAATTAATATTACATTGAAACTTTGAAACTTAATAACTCTCTCATACGACCTCCGTTTCGGGCTCATAGTATATCAAATCGAAGAGAATCGGAAGATAAACAATTTTAAGAAATAATATTAGTCATTAAATAAAATTTTATTAATTATTAATAATTAAATCATATTAATAATTAATAATTATATAATATTAATTATTATTTTAATTTAATATTAATATTATTCTTCAAAATTGTTTATCTTCTGATTCTCTTTGATTTGATATTTTATGAGCCCAAAATGGAGGTCGTATGAGAGAATTATTCCATTCGAAAGTTTCAATATAATAATAATTTTTAATAATAATTAATTTTTATATTATTAATAATAATTATTATTATTTAATTATTAATAATTAAACCGATCAAATTGAACTGGTTTGACTGGATTTGAACCGGTCAAACCGGTCTGAATTTCAAATCATAAACATTAGGGGCATTTTGGTCTTTTCACATCCCAATTCTGTTATATTTAACAGATTAGATACTTATCTACAACTAATTAAACTTGGGGTACTGGCAAAAAACTTTTCAAACTTGGGGTACTGATTTGAAAATGAAGCAAACTTGGGGTACCGACATGGAATTACCCCTTTAATATAATGTCATCGAGTGTGTCATTACTGATAGTAGAACCATTGGATACGCACATAATTATACTTGACAGGTCCCTGGTCAAATGCTTATAAAAAGGACCAATATGAGGATAACTCTTGATCACACTTTATTGATCATAGGTATAGGTTTACCAAGTCTGATTTTTAGATATCGCTTGGGAAGTGATATTGGACAACCCAGCCTGAATATGGAACATAGATCTAGCCATGAACATGCTCAAGTTGTCGTAGTAACATTGAATCCTTACGGACTTTGGAGTCTTCGTGGATTCCTATATGCCAACTCCCATATTTTGACATGATCATCTACGTTGTTTGTAACTGGCTACAAAAGAGGTATGATTACCTATATGACGAATCATATGAGGGATGCAGTTGACGGTCAAGGGATTTGTCCCTCATGACTAGTGGGAACGATATCTGTTTAGGCCTTTTGTTGAGAAAGACTGAGAGAAAGTGTGCAGCCGCACCAGTGATAAAGGTAATTATTATTCTCAGTCATCTCGAGATCAAGAAATAGGTTTGACAAAATTATGGAACACGAATTTTAGGTATTTTCAGAGACTGGAAACTCTGAAAAAGAGTGGGAGTTATTGGAAACAATATCTAACCCTAAACCTATAAATATGTTGCAACGGTTTAGTCTAAACCTAATGTGAGATTCGCAACATTAGCAGTTCTCCTAAATATTCCAAATTTAATTATCAGTTAATTAGGTCTGATTTAAGAAGAACAATTCTAGTAGATTGTTCTTCGTCAAAGCTTCGATCAAGACTTCTTTGTGTGGATAACGGTAGAGAGCGCATCTCGAAGGAGATGCTTTCAAGTGATTCGTGAAGAACGTGTACACTCTCAAAGGTTTGGTAAAGCCGGAGCTAAAAGAGGTAATTGAAAGGTTTAAACCTTTTCATCAATTAAACTTGAACATGCAGTAGATCCTTGCTAGGAAACGGGGTTAAATATTTGTTATTTACTTCCGTTGCGTATGAATGAGATCTCTCGTTTCCCAACAATTAGGAAACGTCACTTTACTACACATAATTATGGTTGTTTCACACTTTGCTACTCTAACTATTTTTTTCATACTACTACACCTAATTATGTATTTTGAGACATTCTTAGGCTAAATTTTGTCAAAAGTAAACTAAATGTCCCAAATACAAGTTAGGGTATCATAAGAGAAAAAAAAGTTATGGTAGCAAAGAATGAAACATCCATAGCTAGTGTAGTAAAGTGTCATTTTTCCTACTTTATTCCACTCAAACGTACTTATACCATATCTTATGTTATTGAAAATTTAAGAAATATTATTAAAATAATGAATGTAGCCAAAATGTAAGGAGCATGTTTGGAGTAGAAAATGAAAAAGGTGACTCCCTAGTCTAATCACAATGAATATCAATCCTTATAATGGTTTAAATGTAAGAAACACTATTGGAGATGCTCTAATGCAATTGAGGTGAATATAGAGTGAAAAGAGATGGGCCAACGACTAGGTTGCACAGTAAAGCTGCAAGCTTCAAATTGCCGCTACAAGCGGTTAGATTTAGGTAAGTTTAATTTTCGTTTCTTATTGAATTTGGGGTTATTGTGTTTGTGTTCTTATTGGAGGTGTTAAATTTTGTCCAATTTATATACCTTTCTGGATTTTAATAGGTTTAGTTTTTTTTTTTGCAAAAATGTCACTTTGTTGTATAGCTAAGTATGAGATGTTTTCACATGATTCTATTTAATTATATTTTTGGTTTCTATGATACTCTAACATGCTTTTACTTTAGGGATAATTCCAGGTGGCTACACTTAGATTTTGCTGTTTTTCACCTGACTACACCTAGAATTTTTTTTTCCAACTGACTACGCCTGGAATATGCAAAATGTTCACTTTGCACTTTCCGTCCAATTCTGTTAGTTTTTACCGTTTTCTTCATGTGAAATGACTAAAATGTCCTTAAGGTTTAAAGAGTTATTATAATTGGATTGAAAAGACTAAAATGCCCTCACCTATTCATCTAATTTTCAAACTTATGCCATTCTTCACCCTCACCAACCCAACCCTATAGCCTCGCCCCCTCGAGCTCCCTCTCCTCCACCTCGCCTCCGCCTCTCGTCGGAGCACTGCTCCCGTTCCTCCTGCTCCCCTTCCTCCTGCTCCCAACCTCCTCCATCCCCGGGCGCTTCTCCGCCGTGGACCAGACGCACCTGACAAATGCAGGTGATGAACTAGAGCTTAATTCACCGTTATGCAACCCAAAAATGCCCCAAACTGAAACACTCAATTCAAAGGGTACCCTCAAAGCAAAACTATCCTCAATCCCAATACCCAAAGTTCAAAGAACCCAATATACAATCACAACACACCAACAAGACATACATAAACCTCACTATGAGACAGTCACAGTGAGATATACTGTATACATATATGATGAAAAAGAAGGGAAAAAGGAATTTGGTGCTCCTTACAGTTTAGTATATTTTTCAGGAAAAAATCTACAACTACAAAAGCAGTGCTTATCAGCAAGCCAACTCTAGCAACTATATTATTAAAAAGGCTTAATTAAAATAAAGTATCAGTCAAACCAATTCTTTATCGGAAACAAAAAACCCTAGATAAAAAATTCCATCTTTTCCAATATTTTAACAACCAATCGAAAACCCAGATGAGATTTTCTCAGCTAATCGACAATCCCAAACAGGAACGAACCCGAATTTCCCCAAAAACAGAAAGAGCCGCGGAGCTCAAATAGCAGCTCAAAACCGAATTTTTTCTGGAACCCAGAACGACAGTAAATTCTCAAAGAACCGAAGCAGAGATCAGAGGAAGAAGATATGGGTCGTCCTCGAGCCGAGCGAGCCAGAGGGGTTCGCTGATCCAGAGGCGCATTAAAAATGCGAAAACGAGCTGTGAAATAGGAGTGAGGGTTGAAGAGTCAGCGCAAAAAAAAAGGTGAGTAATGAGTGTGAGAGTCAGTGATCGGGCTCGGAGAAAGAGAGCTGTGAGTTCTTCAGAGAGTAGTAGAACAGAGCAGCCAAGTGGGCGAAGAAGACGGCGAAAGAGTTGTAGAGAATTGAAGAGGACAAAGAGAGAGAGAGAGAGAGAGAGAGAGAGAGGCATAAGTTTGAAAATTAGATGAATAAGTGAGGGCATTTTAGTCTTTTCAATCCAATTATAATAACTCTTTAAACCTTAAAGGGCATTTTAGTCATTTCACATGAAGAAAACGGTAAAAACTAACAGAATTGGACGGAAAGTGCAAAGTGAAAATTTTGCACATTCTAGGCGTAGTCAGTTGAAAAAAAAAATTCTAGGTGTAGTCAGGTGAAAAACAACAAAATCTAAGTGTAGCCACCTGGAATTATTCCTTTACTTTATTAAACTGACAAAATTTTGGAATATTCTCAAATTTCCTCGTTTAATTCAATTTTTTCTCAATTTTCATCGCTTTTAGTGTATTATAAGTCACGATTACTCCACGATAATGTTGGGTACATTTTCAATTGAAAAGACACATGTTTCGAGCAAAGTCGAGGAAAATCGGCAAAGGAAGGCCAAGCTGCCGAGTTAATCTCCAAAGTCCCACTCGGCAGGTTAAGCCAACTCGGAAGCCTGAAGATTCCAAGTCTTTCTCGATACCTTGCGGAACTTGAAAATCCGAAACCTCCAATATTCTAACATGCCGGCTCCAAGTCGACACCTTTACTTGCTAGGTATAGGCAGCACTGTCGACCAAACTTGTAGGGGCCGTAAATTATCCATCTGATGTCCAAATAGAGCGAAACTTTCTCCAAATTAAAGAATACTCGCGAAGCTAAAGTTTTAAATAAGAAACTTCCTTCACCATATGTTTATAATTGTAGTTTCTTAGTGCAAGAAGTGGCTGCATGTACTCATGCCTCTAGCACAATCGACCGATGTTGCTACTACAATAAATTTTGCATCTAAGGTCCAAATGGAGCGAAACTTCCACAAAATTAAAAAAGACTTGAAGGGATACAAAATTGATGAAGACCACTTTTGCATTTGAGTCCTCAAAGACAAAGGTTTCCATCCTACAAGCTCGGTAACCTGCAGCTTCAGTATTTCGACAATTTCAACCTGTCGCAAACACCAACTAAATCGATTTATTGTGATTTTAGATTGAATTTATTTATGATTTATGTAAACACCAACTAAATCGTAAATAAATCACTTCACAAAATTTAGACAAAAAGCATATTTACATGATTCAAAATGAAATTGCAGCATAAACTTGAAAGCCAAATGAAATCAACATCTATACAGATAAAAAATCCAACTACCAACCGAATTCACTAATAACAATCCAAAGAAAATTGGGTTGAAACTAAATTTTAAATTAATATAAAAGCAATTAAGACAAAATCGTCAAACAAACTGGAAAAAAAAACCCACCATCATGTCATGCTTGACAACCCTGTTAGACCAATGAACCTTGAGCTTTTGGAGCAGGCACATAATACAGCCGTGCCTCTCCTCTGCCATGATTGACCTGGCTCTCCAACCTGTTCGTCACCAGAAATGGGCGTTGTGGATTTTTTTATTTTCTATGGATATTGGCAGTGATAGTGGAGATTCTAGTAGGAGAAGCAACGGCGACGCCGGCTTCGGCGCTCGTGAATCGTCTATGCTGTCTATTTGAAACTTGATCGAATAGAGCATGCTAGGGTTTTGGAGGCAGTCCATGGTGGAAGCGGCAGATGAAAAAGCGATTGACAGCGTAATCGTCGCTTCCAATGTCAAGATCGGCGACGAATACCAAACGATCTGATTAGAACTGGAGCCTTTGTTAGGCCCATCAAATTTCTTCTTCCATTTATATAGTGCACGAATGCAAATAAAAAGTTGAACGGAATGCAAAAGAATAGTCGGGGAAAAGTTAGAAAATGGCTCTTTAATCTGTAACTCACGGCAGCGGTAGCAAGGCAAGTCAACTTCCACTTTATACCTTAGCGCTTGTATATACAGAAAGGATGGGAGGCACCACATAGTAACGTCCCTTCCTCCTTTTATATCTATCTAGTAGATTAAGGGACATAATCAGTAGAAAACCTATCATATATTTACAAACTTAGGAACTTGTTTTCAACCATTGATTTATTAATCGACGAATGTCATTAAGTGCACAAATTTGAATGCCACAGGAGGTAAATATTGCTTGGGGTGTATTTATTTTGGTCATTGTGCTGGGTAGTGAGGGTATTATGGTAAATGTAGTTAGGGGATGATGAGGTAACTAGTGAGTTAGTGGGGTGTGTTTGTAACCACAATTAAACTGTTGTTGTAGTTGTTTAGATTGTTAGTTCGTTCTTGTGTGGTCAGTAGTTTGAGAATGATGTGTTGTAGGAGAGCTACAGAGTACACGATGACGGTCAAAAGAAAATCGCAATAGATAATTAATATTCCCAAGACGAAAAAGCCAGGTTATAGTTCAATTTTGGTTTGTTAGTTGAGGTTTGCAATTTTTTGTTTTACTTATTGGTGGTTTTAGGGTTTTGAATTCAAGATAAGTTCTTTTAGGGGGCAAATATGTGGGTTGTTAGTATTTGACAAGTGTATGTATGATAATGTTATTTGGACGTGTGTCATCGGTTTGCTTATTATTCGCATGAAATTTGGTGAGAATTATGGGTTGATTTTTTCACTAGATGGTTAGGGTAAGTGTGGTAGAGGCTCGTATAATTGTTTCATGAATTTTTCGTACATTGAGTTTCATTATTATGTTCAATAGTTTCATGATGATATATGTAGTACAATATGGTATGTGTGAGCAGATCCATGAAATTGAGTAAGTTTGGGTTATGATTGTTGGGGTGATAAGCGTATCAGGGTCACTCATGGGCAGTTGGGGGAATGCCCTGTATGTGTCCAACTTGGTTCAATTTTCTGATCAATGACATGGAGTGTATGGAGTTGTTATGGTGGTAGCATTAAATGTAGGATTATATAATATTAGTATGTATGTTGTGTAGGGTTCTCTTGTGTGAGGGCAATGATTGGACGTAGGTTGTAGGGGTTTGATGTGTGAATTGTGTTTATTTTGATAGATGATGGAGCACCAACAGAGGTTCTGATTGTGGAAGACTATGATTCGGAAGACCAAGAGACACGTTGAGGAAGAGGATGAAACGAGGCAGAAGAGTATAGGAGGTTCAAGGGCATGTAACAGAAATTGTAGCAATAACTCATAATGCACTAGTGGGCCAAGGACAAGGGGCATAAAACTTCGGATGGTTGATGCACAAATGCTCGTGGGTGTTCATCGGGTCGGGTTGGGTAGACCCGACTCGACCTCTGTCGGGTCCAATAAATCTTACCTAATACTCGACTCAAGTTAGACATCGGGTAGTCGAGTTCGGGTGAATCGGGTGTCGGGTGAGTTGGGTCCAACCCTGTTAGAGTTATGCCCCAGTCCAATATAAAAGTGATCTGCAGATGTAATGTTTTATCATCTTTCCGAATAAATAAATCAGCATATATTACTAATGTGTTGTAGTAATATATCGAATGTAATTTCATCTATGTCATTATGTGTGTAATCACTAATAGTAGATCTATAGATCAGAAAGAATTACATTTGATGAGTCCCTGATCAGCTAAGCTTCTTTCTGAAGCGATCAGTATGAGACTAACTCCTTGTGATCACGCTCTACTAATCATGGCAAAGTATGTGCCGGAGTTATATCACAGATATCATCAGGTCGATGATATCGGACAACCCGATTGTGAGTATGCTGCATAGATCCAGTCATGAGATACTCACATATCGTTACTTGTCATTATATCCTAAGACCAAGGAGTCTTTGTGTACACTATGTAACAAATACCTAAGTTTGACCTAGTCTAACGTTATCTGTAAAAGGGTAACTATAACGGCTTCGATTGGCTTTGGCGTTTATTGCACTAGTGAACTCGAAAGGCGTCTGAGGGATTTATCACTTATACTTCGGTATGAGAAAGATATCCGTTTAGGCCACTTGATGAGTATGACTGAAGAAAGAGCATGGCCATGCAGGTGATACCTTAGTATCAGTTTTCAGTCATCTCAGATATCAAGAAACAGTGATTGATAAATTAGGATGACCATTCTATGCCTATTGATCAATCAGGATATCGGTTTGATAAAAGGACAGTGACATGTACGATAACAGGTTAAGTCGAATAATCGATAATCACGAATATTGGATAATCATAATGTCTTGCTAGAGGCTACTTATGATGGAAAGGGTAAAATAGTAATTTTACCACTCTGCCAAATATTCGTGAGCCTAGAGGGTCACACGCATTAAGCACGATACATGACAACAATTATGAATGAGAATTGAGAACAATTCAGTAGTTTTCTGGCCTAAGGTTTTAACCAGACGGTTGAAGAAATCAATTCGAGGAAATTGAGCCGTTTTGACTAAACCGAAATTAGAACTCAAGTTAATGGGTTTAATTTAGGTTTTAGTTAAACGGGCTTAAAGCCCATTTAGGGATTTAAGATAAGAGAGGGAACAAATGCAAATAAGAAAGAATAAAGGGATAGATAATGCAATTTTAATTTTGAAATTCAATTTAATTTCAAATTAAAATCACATAATATCTATTCAATTATCTCTTGAATTTTTCAGCAACTTCTCCCTCCTTTCTCTCTCCCTCATTGCTGATTTTCAGCTCCCTCTCTTCCTCCATTGTTGTCTTGTTTTCTCTCAAATTTCTAGCAAAATATTGAGTGAAAAATCATTTCGGTTGTGGTGCTTGTGTGGACTTGATAGAGAGAACACTACACTTGTGTTTTTGTCGATTACAAGAGGTAAATATCAGTTTTATATTTATGTATATAACATGTTCAAATGGCATTAAGATCTAAGTTTTTTACTATCACCACGGTTACATAAAGTCCGCTGCATGATATTCATCGTTTGGAACTCGTGGTGATCTCTTTCAGTGGTATCAGAGGCATGGTTATTATGTTTATTTGTATATGTTTAAATCTGATATTTTTTTATGTTTATATGTGTTCTTCATCATTAGCATGCATGTAAATCGAAAAAAATTTCAGATTTGATTGATTTTGGAAATTGGAAAATTAATTATCTTTTTTGGGTTTTTCGGGGTTAGCCATGGCCGACCAGGTCGAGTCACTTGGTGGACCATGGAATGCCCTAGGGCAGACCATGGTCAGCACCATGGGCCGACGAGGTCGCCTACGGGTGACCATGGCAGCCCTCACGGGCGACCATGGCAGCCCGTGAGGGCCACCATGGTTGCCCCGCGGGCGACCAGGGTCTGCCATAGGGGCGACCATGGCTGCCCTCGCGGGCTACCATGGTCGTTCCCGTGGCCGACCACGGTCAGCCCCGCGGGCGACCTCGGCAGCCCTCACGGGCCACCGTGGTTGCCTCCGCGGGCGACCTTCGGTTGAGCCGGTTCGGCTCGACCAAATTCGAGCGAACCGGTTGGTTCGCAAGGATATTTGGAAACCCTAATAAAATTTAATTTTCAGATTTGGTTCGGTTTCGATAAACCAGCGAGAACCGGTCCAAAATTCAATTAATCGATTAAACCGTCCGGTTTCGATAAACCGGATTTTTCCACACTTAAGAAAGATAAAATTTGGAAAAATTATTTGTTTGATCAGCATGTTGATTGATAACATGATTTTTGATAACCTGATGTTTTCCACATGTTGCTAGCTAAGCCCATTAGATTTGCATTTTAATTTCGGTTTTGCAACCTGCGTGTTGCTTAATTTTGGGTTGTAGTAAATACGGCCCGCGTGTCGTGATTTGTATTTTATTTAATTTATTTTAATATGTAATCACGAAGACCGACAAAAGAATCAAGCCAAGAGGGAGACTCGGATTGGAGGAGGCTCGAAGCCAGTGGGAGTTCAAAAGAATGGAGCAAGTTTGGATCTTGAAGACCACGTCTTTAGGATTGGTTTTGCTAGATTCTTAGGAACTTTAGATGGGCTTAGCTATGCATATTTTATTGTTACATTTGTATATTTGAATGTATGAATGTATGATAGTTTAAATATACAAGTTTATGTATGATTTGCTATCACCCACATGCAAAGATTAAAATCGGAATTTAATCAGACTCGCATGTAACCGGTTAAGGGATCATCTTTGTATGGATTTGCAATTGATTATTCCAGATTAAGATTGTATCGATATACAATCAGACTTTTATAATTCACTTAAACGCAAATAATTACAAGTCAAGCGTGATACCATCCAAGTTTGGGCACTCAAAAGGGCTTTGACCCTATGGATGTCAGTACGCCTCCGCGTAACATTCATAGAGAAAAAGTCTGGATGAGATGGGTAGTTCTGTATGGGTGCGTGCGCCTCCGCGTAGTAGTCACATTAGTTCTATCCATAGTTCAAACTTGGTAGACTTGTCTACGATTGTCAGCTAGGGCTGACCTAGGGTATCAGTATAGGGTATGCCGTGTACTTTTAATACAGACCCTAGCCAGGAATTACATGGTTTTGTAAATGGATGTATTCCTACCTTGATGCTCTCAATTGGAGCAGTGAGCCTCCGTTCACTTCAATTGAGGGTATGATAGGATCCTGGTTCAGACTCTAATGTTAGAATCAAACAAGTGTTTTGTAACTTAATCTCCAACTTGAATTTTAATTAATTTTACCATGTAGAACTAAAAGGCTAACATAACACAAAGGAGTAATAGCGCACTGAGAGTCCAGATTGAGGACAGACTCAAGGGCGTGAATTACTCAGATTGGAATAGAAACTTGAGGCTTGTACTCAAGCATGAACGCAAGTAGTATATCCTTACCAAGAAACCTCCTGCCGAGCCACCGTTGAACGCCGCTAGGGCACTAAGGATACTTATCAAAGTTTCTTAGTAACCAAATCGACGAGTCATGCATTATGGTGGGCAGTAGGATGCCAGAGTTGCAGAAGCAGTTCTGGAACGTTTCAGATGACCCTCATACCTGTAAGGCAGAGGTCAAGGAAATGTTCAAGAAGAAAGCTCGTGTCAAAAGATATGATACTTTCATAGAACTTAACTCCTACAAACTTAAGGCTGGAGCCCTATTAGTCTCCATGTCACGAAGATTTAATGTCTTCAGTAACATCTAACCAAACTCGGTTTTGATGATCAGGTTGAAATGGCTGCAAATTCTTATGTTGCAGTCACTTCCAGATACATATAGTGATTTCATGGTAAATTACAATATGCATGACATGGACAAGTCCTTAACAGAGCTTCACGGGATACTTGTGACCCCTGAAAAGAACCTCAAGGGCAAGACCAAGGAGGTCCTTATGGTCAACAAGAAGATCAGCTTCAAGAAAGCTGATCTGGGTAAGGGTAAGGCTCCTGGGCACCTTGCAGGGCAGATCAGACACCCCAAGCGTCCAAAGGTTCAAGCAGCTCCCAAAACTGCTGTGAATTCTAAAGACAAATTGGAGGAGATATGCTATCACTGCAATGAGCCAGGACACGGGAATAAGGGATTGTAAGCAATACAAGGATCATGTGAAGAAGAGTGGGTATCCACGTCTTCAGGATCAGATATTTACGTTGGTAAGCTTAATCGCTATAACGTAAATAAGAAAAGGCATAAATCTAATGATTTAAACCAAGTTATAATCTGGCATTGTCATTTCAGGCACATAGGCGAGAAACGCACTTCAAAACTTCACAAGTGCGGACTTTAAGTCCGTTTGGATTCACTCAAATTGAAAGATTCAAGTCTTGCATAATGAGCGAGAAACGCATTTCAACACTTCACAAGTGTGGACTTTTTTACTCCGTTTGAATTCACTCAAACTGAAAGATGCAAGTCTTGCTTAATGAGCGAGAAACGCATTTCATCACTTCACAAGTGTGGATTTTTAAGTCTGTTTGAATTCACTCAAACTGAAAGATGCAAGTCTCGCCTAATGGGCAAAATGACAAAGGCACCTTTCACAAGTTTATGTGAAAGGCGAGTGACTTATTAAGTCTAATGCATTCCGACGTATGTGGACCTATGAGTACTCAGGCCAAAAGAGAGTTGAACTAATACTTGACTCTGGAAACGGTCGCATTCATTTTGAATCGGGCTCTGATGAAGACAACGATAGTACACCTTGTGACAGTCATTCTGTCTCCCATTACTGTGGATGCTTGCGCCTCCGCGTAGTATTCATTAGGATGCGAGCTGAATAAGGTAATCAGTTCTATTTGGATGTGTGCGCCTCCGCGTAGTAGCCAAATAAGAGCTGGACTAGAGTCACAGAAGGTACACCATATGAAACTCATTACGTCTCCCGTTACTGTGGATGCGTGCGCCTCCGCGTAGTATTCATTGGGATGGGAGCGGGATGAGATGGTCAGTTCTATTTGGATGCGTGCGCCTTCGCGTAGTAGCCAAATAAGAAATTGACCATAGTCATATATGGTGTGGGAAACATCCTAGTATGTTTTTCCTAAAAAGATTTGGGTAGCTGAGATGCAGGCATCCAAATCAGACAAAATGTGTCTTCGTAAAGTATCCTTAAGAAACTAAGAGATACAACTTCTATATACCCAGCGAGTACAAAGTCTTTGTTGCTCGAGGAGGGGTATTTTTGGAGAAATATATTTCCGAAATAGCTAGTGGGAGTCTCGTGTATCTCGAAGAAATTCGAGAGGATACGGAACAGCCTGAAGCAATTCAGGAGCCTGCTATGCAAGATGTAGAAGTACTGGAGCCTCAGATGGTCGCCGATGAAGAATCAATCCCTACAAAAATTCCAAATGGTCTAAGGAGGTTTGAAAGATCTCGTCATGTTCCAGACAGATATGGCTTCACAGCCACTGAGGGAAATGACGTGATGTTGGTGGATCAGGATGATCCAGAAACCTGCAGACAAGCTTTAACCAGTCCAGACTCCGAAAAATGGTAGAATGCCATGAGTGAGGAAATGAAATCCATGTATGAAAACCAAGTCGGGTGCTTGGTGGATCAAATCTCTGGGATAAAACCCATCGGTTCTGAGTGGGTCTATAGGATCAAGACCGACATGGATGGAAGTCCTTAGACCAATATGGCTAGGATGGTTGTAAAAGGTTATCGTCAGATTCAATACATGGATTATGATGACATCTTTTCACCAGTAGCAATGGTCAGTTTAATCCGGATTATTATTAGCCATAACTATGGCAGATGGATGTCAAAACTCCTTCCTTAGCAGGAACTTACTAGAGGGCGTGTATATCACACGACCTGTGGGTTTTGTAGATCCAAAGAATCCCGGAAAGATATGGAAGCCACAAAGATCCATTTATGGATTTAAGCAAGCTTCAGGGAGTTGGAACCGTCATTTTGATAGAGTTGTAAGGGAACTCGGTTTCATCAAAAACAAAAGTGAGCCTTGCGTACATAAGAAAGCGAGTGGGAGTAATATTGTATTCTTGATATTTATTCATCGGGAATGACATCCCGACCTTGCCACCAAAGCTTGGTTAGGGAAGTACTTATCGATGAAGGACTTAGGTGATGCTACATTTAATGTATGCATCAGGATCTCTACAGATCATTCCAAAAGGATTTTGGGCCTAAGTCAGAACATGTTGCTAAGTAAGAACATGTACATAGGTAAAGTGTTGAGAAGATCTCAATGCTTGATTCTAAGAAAGGATACATACCCATGCGTCATGGCATTAAGCTCAGCAAGCTACAGAGTCCTAGTACTCCTGATAAGCTGAGCAGGATGAGTAAGATCCCTTATGCTTCGGCTGTGGGATCCATCATGTATGCCAGGATGTGCACGACACTGGAAGTCTCGTTTGCACTAAGCTGTACCAGCAGATTCCAATCTAACCCCGACCAATTACACTAGATTGCTGACAAGGGCCATCCTTAAATATTTGAGGAGGATCGAGGATGCATTTTGGTTTATGGGGATGAAGATAGAGAACTAGCAGTCAAAGGACAAGTCGATGCTAGTTTTCAGACATATTCAGATGACTTTAAAATTCAGTCAGGACTTATTTTGTGTTGAGTGGTGGTGCTTTCAGCTGGATAAGCTTTAAGCAAGCCAAAATTGCCAGCTCTACAATGAAGGTTGAGTATATAGCTGCAACAAAAGCAACTAAAGAGGCCATATGGATTAGAAGCTTTCTGATCGGATTAGATGCAACGCCGCGAGCGTCTTATCCGATAAGCTTGTTGTGGGACAACACAGGTGCCGTTGCTATTGCTCAAGAGCCCAGATTCCACAACAGATCCAAACATATACTCAGCAGGAATCACCTCGTGAGATTTATCACATATAGAGGTGATATGGAGATTAAACACTATTCGACTGATGATAATATGGCCGATCCCTTGACAAAGGCTCAGCCGCAGCCTAGGCATGAGTAACATGCAGGGTTTATGGGAGTAGATCAGAACTTAAATTGGAACTAGGGGCAAGTGGGAGATTGTTAGAGTTATGCCCCAGTCCAATATAAAAGTGATCTACAGATGTAATGTTTTATCATCTTTCCGAATAAATAATTTGGCATATATTACTAATGTGTTGTAGTAATATATCGAATGTAATTTGATCTATGTCATTATGTGTGTAATCACTAATAGTAGATCTATAGATCAGAAAGAATTACATTTGATGAGTCCCTGATCAGCTAAGCTTCTTTCTGAAGCGATCAGTATGAGACTAACTCCTTGTGATCACGCTCTACTGATCATGGCAAAGTATGTGCCGGAGTTATATCACAGATATCATCATGTCGATGATATCGGACAACCCGATTGTGAGTATGCTGCATAGATCCAGTCATGAGATACTCACATATCGTTACTTGTCATTATATCCTAAGACCAAGGAGTCTTTGTGTACACTATGTAACAAATACCTAAGTTTGACCTAGTCTAACGTTATCTGTAAAAGGGTAACTATAACGGCTTCGATTGGCTTTGGCGTTTATTGCACTAGTGAACTCGAAAGGCGTCTGAGGGATTTATCACTTATACTTCGGTATGAGAAAGATATCCGTTTAGGCCACTTGATGAGTATGACTGAAGAAAGAGCATGGCCATGCAGGTGATACCTTAGTATCAGTTTTCAGTCATCTCAGATATCAAGAAACAGTGATTGATAAATTAGGATGACCATTCTATGCCTATTGATCAATCTGGATATCGGTTTGATAAAAGGAAAGTGACATGTACGATAACAGGTTAAGTCGAATAATCGATAATCACGAATATTGGATAATCATAATGTCTTGCTAGAGGCCACTTATGATGGAAAGGGTAAAATAGTAATTTTACCAGTCTGCCAATTATTCGTGAGCCTAGAGGGTCACACACATTAAGCACGATACATGACAACAATTATGGATGAGAATTGAGAACAATTCAGTAGTTTTCTGGCCTAAGGTTTTAACCAGACGGTTGAAGAAATCAATTCGAGAAAATTGAGCCGTTTTGACTAAACCGAAATTAGAACTCAAGTTAATGGGTTTAATTTAGGTTTTAGTTAAACGGGCTTAAAGCCCATTTAGGGATTTAAGATAAGTGTGGGAACAAATGCAAATAAGAGAGAATAAGGGATAGATAATGCAATTTTAATTTTGAAATTCAATTTAATTTCAAATTAAAATCACATAATATCTATTCAATTATCTCTTGAATTTTTCAGCAACTTCTCCCTCCTTTCTCTCTCCCTCATTGCTGATTTTCAGCTCCCTCTCTTCCTCCATTGTTGTCTTGTTTTCTCTCAAATTTCTAGCAAAATATTGAGTGAAAAATCATTTCGGTTGTGGTGCTTGTGTGGACTTGATAGAGAGAACACTACACTTGTGTTTTTGTCGATTACAAGAGGTAAATATCAGTTTTATATTTATGTATATAACATGTTCGAATGACATTAAGATCTAAGCTTTTTACTATCACCACGGTTACATAAAGTCCGCTGCATGATATTCATCATTTGAAACCCGTGGTGATCTCTTTCAAACCCAACACACCCGATAGACCCAATTAAGCAATGCAATATTTGAACTAATAAATATATTATTTAATTTGATTATATAATATAATCAAATTTATTAAAATATTTAAAACTCAGATCAGCCAAGGACACATGCAAGGCATGATTGATGATGACTTCTCACTTAAAATAAGTTGGGCTTATATAGAGGGAGGAAGGGAGGAAAAGTTGATGCACAACCGATGTGGGACTCTAAGCACAATGAAAAAAAATGAAAGAAACGCATGCCACGCGCCAATCTTCAGCGCGCGCTACTCCCTCCCTTCCCTCACTCACCTCATATTTCTCACTAAAGTCCCACATCGGAAACATAAGAAATTTTCACATGCTTTATAACTCTCTTTTCTCTCTTGTTGGTCATCATCATGTGGTATCCTAGACTTTGTTGTGATGGGCTGTAATTGTAGTAATTTTAACCGGACTTGGATGATTGAGCCGAACTTGTGTTGGGGAATTTTGTTGTGAGTGCAACTTAACGGATAACTTCAATGGTCACTTTTCTTTCTAAAATGTTTGTTACACATCCCACGTCGGAAAGGGATGAATGGCAACTTTGGACACAAACAGTTAGTGTTGGGCTTTGACTCAGTGAGTCGGGTTACTCGGTGGTTTGAGAAATTAGACCCGAGGCCCGACTCACTTGATGTTGGGTTCGGGTCTATCCAACTCGTTTCTCACATGGTTTTGTCGAGTTGGGTTGTCGGGTGCCGGGTAAAAATGGATAGCCCTACTCGTGATGGTAGGAATGTGAGGAAGAAGCAGCCCCGAATGAATATTTCTGCTCTCTGAGCATGCGGTTTTAGACTTAAAATATCCAAAGTTGGATATGATCGAGGTCCTTGCCAAATGTATTGTTCATGGAAATTAGTGCAATAAAGAAGAAGTAGAAGCATGATGTCCATGTATTAATTAAAACAAGTTGCAAGGAGGTAGTGTACATTAATATGTTATGACTTTCGCTTAGAAAAGTCAGGACCTTGATGGGTTGGATATGTCATTGATTTTGTTTCATATTTATGTTTCTTGGTGTCGTGGATTAGGGGTGTGCAGAAAACCGGTAACCAAGAGAACCGAACCGAACCGAACCGAAACCGAGAGAATCGGTAACCGAACCGATCGGTTCGGTTCGGTCGGTTCGGTTATTGAATGTAACCGAGAGAAAGTCGGTTCGATTATCGGTTACGGGATTCGGAAAACCGCCCGTAACCGAACCGAACCGAATATATTCCACAAAACGACGTCGTTCGTGTCCTCTCCTCTCACACTCACACACGACGTCGTTCGTGTCCTCAGCTGAGCTGATTCAGCTGAAGTCTCTGTTTGTCTCACAGACACAGAGCGTAGGGTTTCGACAAACCGAGAGAGAGGGCGAGAGGCGAAGAGGCGAGAGGCGACGGAGGCGAGAGGCGACGACAACGAATTCAGACGGAGAGGAGGCGAGAGGCGATCGACAACGTCCGAGAGGCCTTCGACCGAGCGCGACAAGTCGACAAGGCCATTTTGACCTTTGATCTCGATCTCGGTAAGCCATTTTTACCTTTCGTTCTCGATTTCTCCTGACCGACTGAGCAGTCTGTGTTGATTTGATTTCTTCAAATTAGGGTTCCAATTCAGTACTTAAATTAGGGTTCTTCAAATTAGGGTTCTTCAAATGCTGTCAGAAATGTCAAAAAAAATTATGATCATATTCTTTGTGTTAAATGCTTCACAGTTATATTCTTTGGCCAATCCAAAGATGCTTGTATTTTTTTAGGTTGATTGCATATGCATACACTGTTATGTGACTACATTCTTCACACTGTTATATTCTTCACACTGTTATGACTACATTTTTTAATCAAACATATATGATCATTAATTGTTAATTTTGTAAGTGAAATGTCAATTGTACCTTTTCTATAATATTAAATTTCCTTGTTGATGCTCTTTCTTCTTAATTATAGGCGTATAGGAACAAAGGCTCCTTTAAGTTAAAATATTTATCTTCTGTCTATTATATATGTATCATATATAGTGAAACTTACTTAAACTTAAATGTAGTCATCTGTAATCTGTTAGTATGAACTTATATGTAAGCGTTTGTGACAAATAATATAGGTGCGCATTTGCATTTAGCCCTATAATTGTATAAGAATCAAAACAATGCTTATGCCATGAGTCATTTCAGTTGTAATGATAAAATAGGAAGAGAAAAGGAATTACAAATGTTCATATATAATAATGAACCAAGACTAGACCTTGTCACTTCATATGCTAAAAACATGCTGCATTTGCTGGAATGCTTCGAGACATGGCCGATCCAAATATAATCTATCGATCTTATAATATATATGTCACCTGAAATGATTTAATAGTTGGCAGAATTTTAATATATTCATAAAATGTCTGCATTTGCTTATTTTTCTATAGGCTAGAGTCAAAACAGTGGTAAAACTCCTCTTTCTCGTATGTTGGTAAGATCAATTGGCAAGCGAATCACCAGATATGGTTAACATGGCTAGAAAGATGAAGGCTAAGTACGATAAGTACTTTGGTAACGTGGAAACTGTTAACATATACATCTTCTTAGCCCCTATCTTTGATGCCCGTCATAAGCTGAAGTTCGTTAGATGGTCGATGGAGAAGATATACTCTCCCGAGGATTATCGAAAACTACATGATTACGTACAATCATGTCTATTTCACATGTTCAACGAGTACAACAAGGTGAATACAGAGAAGTTAGGCGCCACTGCTGCCCCGACCAGAAATGAAGCAGCTAATCCTCCTCCTCGTGTATCATTGACAGATCCTATGATTGGGGTGAGTAAAGCTTTATTCAACCAAGAGGAATGTAGTCAACCGGAAAATGTGAAATCTGAGTTAGAAAGGTATTTGGAAGAACGGCTAGAACCGGATGTGCCTGAGGTTCAAATCTTTGATGTTTTGGGTTGGTGGAAACTGAATTGCCATCGCTATCCGGTTATAGCCAACATGGCTAAAGACATTTTGGCCATCCCGATCTCCACAGTTTCCTCCGAATCAGCATTTAGTACGGGTGGTAGAGTTGTAACAGATTTCAGGAGCTCTTTAAGTACTGACATGGTACAAGCTCTAGTTTGCACTCAAGATTGATTGAAAACGACCCCCACGAAAATCTTATTAGAGGAAGAGTTGCTTGAACACCAAATGGTCCAAGAAGGTTAATAATTATTATTTTTTTAATTGAATTTCAATTTCGAGTATATGGTTTTCAACTTTTTATTAACTTATTGAGATTTTGTTTACCTTTTTATTGCAGAGCTTGCAATAAGTGCATCAACAGAAGGTGTTCCAAGCATTGATTTTTGGGAGGTATGCAATCTGAATTTAGCGTTTTGCCACTGTTTTGGTAATTTATGTTGTGCCAATTTTTGCCACTGTTTTGACATTTTCAAATGGCAAAACAATGGCTGTTTTGCCATTTTCAAATGGAAAAACAGTGGTAAAACTCCTCTTTCTCGTATGTTGGTAAGATCAACATATTTTAGAGATGTTTTGCACCATTTTTTGCAACTTAGTTGTCTCTGTGCGTGTTTGTTTCTTTCCCTATTATTAATCCTTGATTCACATGGAAAGAATCAAGTGAAAGATGCTTAGTTAGATATAGTTATCTGTCTTTTACCCTAAGTTATATGATTACTTGAAACACATAATATGTAATTTCCCTACACTTAACATACTCATTGTCATTTCTCATACACATCCAACGAAAACAGTGTCATATGAAGTGTAACAACAATGATAATTTGAGCGTAAAGAGAGGCGAGTTCCTTAACAAAATGGCAATGGTGCACGTAAATACACAATATTTGAGCAAGCACTGAGAGATAAAGAAAAGACTTTACTCGTCCATTGTTTATATTGTTATAACTGTTTATATGCTTATAACTTATATATCTTTGCATTTCAGGAAACGTAATGTTGGGTCGGGACTTGAAAGTTGGAACGTTGAACTTTGTATTGGTTTTTGGAATGTTGAACGTTGAACTTTGTATTGGTCAGCAAACGTACTGTATTTTGGACTGTTTTGTTGAACTTTGTATTGGTTTTTTTGAACTTTGGACTGTAATAGTGTAATGTACACAAACTATATGTGTATTTTGTACTGTATTGTGAAATTTGGATTAGGATTTGGCCCGAAATGGCCCAAAAAAATTGGTACATGTATTGGATTGGGCCTGAGAAGGCCCAAAAAAAGGCCCAAACAAAGGCCCAAAATGAATCGGTTAACCGAAAACCGAACCGGTCATAACCGGTCGGTTATTCGGTCATAACCGAACCGAACCGACAACCTTTCGGTTCGGTTATCGGTTATCAATCTTCGTTCGGTTCGGCTATGACCGGTTCGGTTCGGTTACCGAACCGTGAACAGTCCTATCGTGGATAACTGAAAATGATTAATATTTATGTCATTTTGGTACTTTAACGCTCATGAGATTAATGTAGTAACAGATGAAACATGGATGGGTTACATTCAATTATACTGAACTACCATTAATCTAGCATAAGTTTCCTTGACATGTAGGTGAATCTCATGGATATGGCAGGGGGTTCAACATTTGGTACATATAATTTGTTTGGGAATATTTGACACATGTTTGTTTCCAGAGTGGTTTGCTAGGTTCTGTTGTCACTGTTAGTGGCTATGGTTTGGGGAGGTGTTTCATAATTACGTCCACCGGTTTCATGGTGATTTTCATTGTTAGTCGGGCTAGTAGATCTACGTAATTGGGTTGTCTAATGCTACATACGTATGACACAATTAATATTGTTAAGCCGATGCATGAGTACTTGATGGTTTTTCTTTTGTGGTGTAATTTTCTTATGGTTGTTACTCTTATTTGATAACAATTGCACTGTGTTGCATGATGGGTTGTTTACTTATATTGATGAAATGTGAGTAAATAGGACTAATGGTTGATTATGATTGAATTTGGTAGAGATGTCAGTGCACCAAATTGTGGGAGGCTACAACTCAGAGGAGCACAAGACGATAAGGAATAAAATGAAGAGACAGAAATTTGTGTCTGGTTTCAAGCACCGAAATCGTAGCGAAAGCAAATAACTGAATTTACAAATTTAATTTCTTCATTGCATTTACTGGTATATTGTTCATAAGTTGAGGAAACTCTTGTTTCATGTGAAATATACATTAATATCATTGTGTTGTATTTCAGTATAATAGTCAGAAACATACACTAAAAAAACATCCCATACAAATCAAAAAACATTTAAGAAATTTACGCTCCAACGAAGAAATATAAACAACAAGAAGCTTTGATCCTTTGGTCTTCTCCAGATTATACCAGTACCTGAACCAACAACGAAAAGGAGTTACATTAACAAATTTAATATAAAAAATGAAACTCTTACAACTTAACTCATCGAATCTTTGAGTAGATTCAACCGACATTCAATCAACAAACTGGGAGTATCTTATCAAATGATACAAAATAGGATGGTTTCAACTCAAAACTTATAATATATGCTAAAGAGACCACAAGCTACGACATCATGAAAAGTAGAATTACAGACACACGAATCTATGTTCAATGCATGTGGGCAGTAGAAAAATGCACCTGGAGGGAGATGGTGTAGCGGTGGCTGTTGGAATAGATCTGCTCGTAGTCAACGCATATACTCCAACAGCCATCGTGCATTAGGTAGCTGGTACGGGAGTCATCACGGCGGTGGTTGTTGGAAAAACACGACGTTGCCTATCTTGACGACGGAGGGGATTTGCTCGGAGTTGGCGGTGTTGCCGCGGTTGAGGGCGATGGAGGGGATGGAGATATATTGTGTTTCGTGATTGTAATGAAATATGGGGTTTTTTTGCCGGAAAATTGCAATGACAGAAGGTGTGTATTTTACTCATTGATGATGTATATTAAGTATTGTGGATGTTGTAGTGGGGTGTGGAACCGCTCAAGAGCAGTTTGTTGGATGGGGTTTGCAGTGACATATTTGTCCTTTTAAGCACGTATAGAGGTTTTTATTTGTAGATTAGTACTGTAGTTTTGTGGCAAATTAATCAACGACATATGTCCATTTCATATTGTTTCTAGGTTTGTATAATTAGCAAGGTTTTTCATAGATTTCTACCCGTAGATTAATTATTATTAATAATTAATAATATTATTTTAATTCTTTATTTTTTTTAATGATTATTTATTAAATTAAATTAACTTTTAATTTGAACCGATCAGACCAGCTGATTTCAAATCAAAGCTATTGAGAGTATTTTAAAAAAAATTCAAACCAATTCGATTAGATTAACATAAGTTAATTTAAATGTCATTTATAAATACTTGGAGTATCTGTAAAATATATATTTTAAGTTGGAGTAGTGAATTTGAAAACGTGTATAATATCACCATCCCTTTAGTGTATAACTACACATTTTTATTCTAAGGGTATGTTGAGTGTATTTTTAGGTACAAAGAAGCATTTTTGGAGCAAAGACGAGGAAAATTATCAAAGTAAAGTCAAGCTCTCGAGCTGACCTGCCGAGTCCCACTCGCTAGGTTAAGCCTACTCGACAACCCGAAGATTCCAAAAAGCCAACGTGGCGAGATTGTCTCGAAACCCTTGCTCAACACCTTGCGCAACTCGGCAACCCGAAGTCTCTAATACTTCAACGTGACGGCTTCATGTTGGCATCTTCACTATCAGATTTTTCTTTAGTAACGGCGTATACAGGAAGAATACGCCGTTAAAAAATTATTAGTAACGGCGTATTAAGTAGTATACGCCGTTACTAATTGTAACGGCGTAATTTAATGTGTACGCCGTTACTACCGTTAATTAGTAACGGCGTATGTAGGTAAATACGCCGTTAAAAGATCTTGTCGTTGTGTTACCGTTAATTAGTAACGGCATATTTACCTAAATACGCCGTTACAAAATCAATGTATAAATCTTCACAGAACCATCTCCCATTCTCCTCACATTTTTCTCCCAATTCTCTCCTACTTTATATTTCCCGACAAGGGCATTTCCGTAATATCATCTCCATTTTTCGACAAGTCTCTCTCAAAATACTACGGTTCATATCATCATTCTCCATATTAGTAGACACGTACATTTTTTTTTATTAATAATGCATTATGTAATGTATTTTATTAATTTAGGTTAAATGCCCGTAGATTATTTCATTAATTTTGTTGCTATAATGATAATAATTCGGTTTTTGAATTGGTGTTATAGTTGATAAATATAGTAAATTGTAATTGATTATTAACCGTAGTTATTTGTATAATATATAGAATGGATCGTGGGTGGATAACATCCCGTAAGATGAGTGAGGAGTGGATGAACGGATTAAGTAGTTTCGTCAAATTTGCGAGACGAAACGCGCAAACAGATGGCGTGGGACGTTTCAAGTGTCCGTGCACTAGATGTTGTAATTATTCTTGGCACGATATGGACACCATTTGCGATCATGTATTGAAGAAAGGTTTCCTTACATCGTACAATGTGTGGGTCCATCACGGCGAAGCTAGAGGGCCTAGTTCGAGTCGGCCTAGTTCGAGCCGAAATCTAGATATGAGTCTCCCGTCAAGTTCGCATAATCCCCCTTGTTCGACGTCGGCGCACACTCCAGAGTACGTCGATCCGGTGCATCAGTTCGTGAATGATGTAGATCCATGTAGAGATGTAAGGATTGACGAAGATGAAGGCGAGAACGACGAGGATGAGTACGAGGACGAGGACCAGGACGAGGACCCACAATTGGAGATAAGTTCGTTGACCGAAGTCGAGGCCAGACTTGCTAAAGCGAAGATGACGGCGTACAACCGGTTGGTGACGGAGTCACAACAGCCGTTGTACAAAACCACAAGCGTTGTCACTAGTGAAGATACTTCTTTGGAAGCGATGTTAAGGATGTTGTGTATCAAACAGAGCACCGGGATGTCAGACGCGGCTTTTACCCAGGTCGCGAAAGAGCAATGTCGTATGTTACCACAACCTAATTCGTTTCCATCTAGCTACGCAGCTGCGAAAAAGATAATGAAGGCCATCGAAATGCCACACGTGAAATACGACGCATGTTTGTACGGATGTACTTTGTATTACAAAAAGTTCTCCACTCTGGACAAATGTGGAGTTTGTAAAGAACCACGGTTTACTATGGAAGGGAAAAAATTAGTTCCGCAGAAGACGTTGTGGTACTTCCCATTGACTCCTCGACTTCAACGGTTATATCTTGCGGAAGAGACGGCTGAGTGGATGCGATGGCACGGTGAGTGGGAGAAGGAGGACGATGACGTATTAGTACATCCATCAGACGGTGCTGATTGGATTCAGTTTGACAAGAAATATCCTCAATTTTCGGAAGAAGTCCGAAACGTGCGGCTGGCCTTGTCATCCGACGGGTTTTCTCCATTTGGGCCTAATGCTGGGAGTTACAGTTTGTGGCCTGTAGTTGCTGTCCCGTTGAATTTTCCACCCTCGATGGCTATGCGAAAGGAGTATAACATCCTCACCATGTTGGTATCAGGTCCAAAATCACCTGGTAAATGTTTGAACAACTTTATGCGTCCATTGATTGATGAGATGAAGCAATTGTGG
The DNA here is from genome assembly GCA_963920655.1 of Geranium rotundifolium. NCBI lineage: Eukaryota > Viridiplantae > Streptophyta > Magnoliopsida > Geraniales > Geraniaceae > Geranium > Geranium rotundifolium. The sequence goes on along the minus strand of OY987318.1, from coordinate 16,762,312 downwards.
ACGAACGGAGTTGTCACGTGGGATGCTTCCAAGAAAGAGCCGTTCATAATGCGGGCTGCTGTGATGTGGACAATCAGTGACTTTCCGGGTTTGGGAATGTTGGGTGGCTTGACCACTAAAGGCTATAAGGCATGTCCCTTATGTTTGGACAACATCGACTCTTCACGCAGTAACTCAAGAATATCTTACCAAGGTGCGCGTCGGTGGTTACCTCCGAAGCACCCACTGCGCTTTGTCCCGGAGGCATTTAACGGGCAGATCGAGACTCGTAGAAGGCCTAAGCGGTATTCAGGGACTGCTATTCTGAAGGCTATTAGGCGTCATACTTATCTCGAGCCTAGTCTACACCCGAAGCACTATAAACGAACTGGTTTAGCTATCTGTTGGTCTCATGAAAGCATTTTCTGGCTGCTGCCCTATTGGAAAACTCACAGAGTGAGACATGCGTTGGATTTAATGCACATAGAGAAGAATGTGTGCGACAACGTCATAGGTACAGTTCTCGGACTAGCGGGGAAGACTAAAGATGATTTGAAAGCGAGGAGAACGTACGAGGAACAGAATGTGCGCCAAGACCAATGGGTGGGCCAGGACGGGGAGCTCCCTGATGCGCCTTATGGGGTCAAGGGTGTACACCGGAAGGCCGTACTTGAGCATATCCGAGCAGTGAAGTTCCCCTCCGGATATGCGGGAAATTTGAAGATTAAGGTCAATCCTGATGAGAAAAAGTTTCTCGGACTTAAGACCCACGATTGTCACGTGCTCATCCAACGCATCTTCCCACTTGTCATTCGGAAGTACGTTCCGACTCATGTAGCAGAAGCATTAGCAGACCTCGGCAGGGTGTTTCAGGTGTTGTGCACGAGGGAGCCGACGAAGAAGACACTAAAAAAATTGCACGAAGATATGGTGGTTTTAGTCTGTAAGTTGGAAACTATCTTCCCTCCATCATTCTGTACCATTATGGTTCACCTGCTACTACACCTACCGGATCAAGTTATCCGGACCGGGCCAGTTCATTTCACTTGGATGTTTCCAATTGAACGGTATGATCCTTCTCTTCAGTAATTTCATTTCCAATTACCATTGAAATGTATAATCGAATATCACATTAAATTCGCATTTTTAATGTAGGCAACTTGGCGTGTACAAGAAAAGTGTGCGAAACCCTCGATATCCAGAAGGTTGTATAGCCCAACAGTACTTGATGCACGAGTCTGTGACCTTCACTCAGATGTACCTAAACCGCGCCACTTCAGCCAGGGAAACATTTGTTAGTCCAGCTCTAGGTTTTCACTTATCAGTTGTTTCCCCACATGTACAAGTAAAAAGCGTGGTGCGGAACGAGAAATTGAGCGTTTCCGAGATGTTCTGGGCGAATTGGACTGTTGTTGAGAATTGTGACGAAGCATTTAAGTACGTAGAATCACATCGAGCAGGATTTGTTCAAAGGTTCCCTAGAAAATCTCTAAAGGATCGAGTTATGTCATTCATGTTTGAGCGGGGAAAAGTTGTAAGTACATTATATCTCTTATGCTACAATTCATACAACTTAATTACTGCAACTAATATTAGAATTTAATATGCAGATTGCCGGTCGAGGGGAAAAACGAGAGTTGATACTACTATCTGCAGGTCCTCGTTCTTCGGCGATTTATTCACAGTGTACTGTGAATGGTGTGAAGTTCTTAACGTTGCGAATCGATCAAGGCCGGAGAAATCAAAATTCAGGGGTCATGATTGAAGCAAACGGAATATGTTACTACGGTGTTCTTATGGACGTCGTTGTCCTAACATATTCCGAAAGCATGCCAGTCGTTTTGTTCAAGTGTCGGTGGTACGACGAACGAACCGTGAGGAAGGACGCCAATGACTTCATTTCCGTAAACACTTCCACGGATTGTCATAAACAAAACCTGTTTTGCCTTGCTATACAGGCGAAACAGGTGTACTACATCAACGACCCGGATGTGGTGAACTTTGCGACTTCGTGGAAGGTTGTCAACGTTGTCTCTCATAGAGGTCACTACAAACCGAGCAGTTTAGCTCGTGCAGGTGATGAAGAGCCAGAGTTCGAAGTAGATGAACCGTACCAAGAAGATTGAATTGACATGGTGCGACCGGGTGGTGTAAGGATCGATTTGAGATTCTTACACCAAAATCCACGGCCTGTCTCTACAACTGATTCAGAGGACGAAGAGAACGAGGACGGAGACAACGAGGACGAAGAGAACAAGGACGAAGACAACGAGGACGAAGACAATATGGAAGGGCACTCAGATTACGATTCGGCCAACTCAGATAGTTAGACAAATATGTATTTAACGGCATTTAACCGACTATCAATAAATTTGTTCATTTCCGTAACCGCGTATTCATGAATAAATTTATTCATTTCCGTAACCGACTATCAATTAAAGAACTTGTGAATTCGGTTTTTGAAGAACAAAGTGTAGGAGAAAAAACCACAAAAAAACAAGCTCTATCATCAAACCAAGCCCCTGGAAAAAAAATTTCCAAGTTCTAGGATTAGTAACGGCGTATATCATCTATAATACGCCGTTACTAACCTGTTTTAGGGATTAGTAACGGCGTATGTGGTACATACGCCGTTACTAAATCACTGTACAATTTAGTAACGGCGTATTATGTTGAATACGCCGTTACTAGTGGTCAACAATCTTGACCATCAGACCAGTCAAGATTGTTGACTTTCCCGCTTGACTTCGGTATTCATTTCTCGTTTCCTATACTGAATGAAATAAAAATTGAAATTAATCATTGTACACTACCTAAAAATCATATACGTTAATCAAAATTGAAAACCACGTAACAATTTCTACCCGGAAATGCCATTTTCGGAGGTTTGACCGTTACTTACGGATGTGTTTACGGGTGATCGGTTTAGATCGAGGTTTATACGTGTTCAAAATTTACCAGAAATTTGGCCTATGAGCGACAACACTATTACGCTTCAATCTGTACGGTTCGATTAAAACACGTTTTTTGACACCACTCACTTTCGGTGAAAGCGTGAGTTTAGGGTTTAGGATGGTAAACCCTAAACTATACCCTAAACGCTAACATCATCGAACGTTTAGTTCAATTCAATATTTTTATAATAATCCAAACCGTTGTAAATGTTGGAAATGTCATTGAAGTGATATAGTGAAATTTTCAGAAAAATCAAACCACGGGAACACTCCCGATCAATCATGATCGGTCGAACCGAATAAAATAATAATTTAGGGTTTGAAATAGTAACGGCGTATGTGATGAATACGCCGTTACAAAGTGGGCGGGAAATGAAATTTTGGCGAAAATTTCAAATCCGCGCCAAAATTTTCATTTCCCGACCAAAACATTAGTAACGGCGTATATGGATGATACGCCGTTACTAATTTTACTTGTAACGGCGTATCTTCACCATACGCCGTTACTAATTTTAGTACGTTGGGTAACGGTCAAAAATCTTTCCGTTACGATTTTTGCCCGTTGGGGATTTTGTAACGGCGTATGTAAGGTACATACGCCGTTACTAATTTAGTAACGGCGTATGTACCTTACATACGCCGTTACTAGGGTTGGGTATATAAAGACCCAACCCTCTTCTTCTTCCTCACGCTCTCTGCCTCTCTTCTCTTCTTCTGAACTCTCTCCCTCACTGCCTCACCTCTCCCTCACTGCCTCACTCTCCGGCCAGCCACCTCTGTCTCCGTCGCCGTTTCCTCTTCCAGATCAGGTAAGTAGTATTTAAATTTTTAGGGTTTAGGGTTTATGTTAAAGTTTAGGAAATTTTAAAAAAATTGTATATGTGGTTGTATATATGTGTTAAAAAATTGTATATGTTAATTTGTGAAATTGTAAATTTAGAAAATTGTATGTTAATTAGTGAAATTGTAAATTTATAAATTTGTATGTTAATTAGTGAAATTGTAAATTTATATGTTAATATGTTAATTTGTGAAATTGTAAATTTATATGTTAATATGTTAATTTGTGAAATTGTAAATTTAGAAATTTAGAAATTTAGAAAATTAGAATTTGTATGTTAATTAGAATATGTATATTTAGAAATTGTATGTTAGAAAATTAAAATATGTAAATTTAGAAATTTAGAAAATTAGAATTTGTATGTTAATTAGAATATGTAAATTGTATTTAAATTGTATTTTAGAAATTGTTATTAAATTGTATGTTAATATGTGAAATTTATAATATGTGTTCAATTGAACTTGTATTAAAATTTAGTTTAATTAATTTATACGGAATTGCCCCTTAGGGGCATTTTCGTAATTTATACGTAATTTCCCCTCAGGGCCATTTTCATAATTTATACGGAATTGCCCCTCAGGGGCATTTTCGTAATTTATATGGAATTGCCCCTTAGGGGCATTTCCGTAATTTCTTAAAAAAGACCCCTAAGGATTACGAAAATGCCCCTAAGGGAATTTCCGTAATTTCTTAAAAAAGACCCCTAAGGGCAGTTTCGTAATTTTTACGAAAATGCCCCTAAGGGCATTTACGTAATTTCTACCGAAAATGCCCTCGGGACATTTTCCGTACAAATTACGTAAATGCCCTTACGAGCATTTTTTTTCACACTAATTAATAATGATTAAATCGTATTTAGATAATGGCCTCCTCGTCAAGCGATTCAAACGCCCGACAGAAGAAGCCACATGCTCGTGCACCGAGGCATGAGTTGATGGACCCAAAGTTCTTCCAGGCCTACGAGCAATCGGCGCTCGACACTCCGCCTCCGTCACCGCCTGTTGGTGGGGAGTCCCCTCATCACGGGGATTGCTACACTCCCTTACCTCCATAGCCGACTCAGCCGACCCCCAATTTCGGTTGGGGGTACCGGGTTGTGCCGCCTACATTCACGGGTTTCGAACCCTCGAATGTAGGAGCATCCTCTACTCCTAGTCCGCCGGTGAACGAATACGGATTCGTTTCCCTAGACTGCGACGAGACGCCGGATAAGGAGCTGTACTTCGACTTCAAGCTACAGCCGAATTGCTTGACGACGAAGAGCTGGATGGCCAGGAAGAACGTCGAGCCAAAACAAGACGTCTGCCTCGACTTGGAAGAGGAGGCAATATCCAAGAACGGGGGGCCATTGGGATTGTTTTGGGACGCGGACTTACAGCGTCCGTGGAGTATGTTCCCCCCCGGAATGAACGACGCCTGGAGTGTTTTGAAGATTAAACATATGGTAGGAAAGTTTGCACGCGAGTGCGACGCTTCCTACCAGCTGTTTTGTGATCTTCCTATGTCCGAGTATAGGAGATTTTGGCTCAAAATTCGGGTAATTTCAATACTTTCTCAATTTATTACCCGAAATTAAAAAACTTGGATATTAACAAATTTTTTTTTAATTTTGTAACAGCGGTATTATGAATTGCCGGCTGATTCAGTTCCACTCAAAAAGTGGATTCGCGAGACGGCATGGTCCGCTTATAAAGAGCGGAAATCAAATATGAAGTCATTGTACAAACTGTACGTCTCGCCTGATTATCTGAACCGCAATGGCATTCCCAACATATTTAGAGGGAAAAAAGCACAATGGCGGTGGCTCGTCAAACACTTTGACGAGAACGAGGTATTTCCTTATTTTCATACACTTTGTATGAAACATATCTTTAATTCAAATTCTAATTTTGTAATCATTTAAATGTGTAGGGTGTAGGGAGTCTTGGAGAACATATGAGTGAAGTACACTTGAACAGCAACAAAATTAACCATCGATCTGGCCAGAAATCTTATCGGACTCTTTGGACGGAGAGAGAGCAGTCGGGAAATACAAATATCTCCGCCAAGATTGAGACTTGGCTTTTGGTTAATCGGGAACCGGATTAGGATGATTTAGAGGCGGAACTGTTACAGGATGAGGACAACAAGGCGAAACACGTAAGTTTTTTTCATAATATTTTTTTCTACTTTATTATTTTTCATCAATTTAATATTTTCTTTTCATACAGATATACCTTAAGACGGCGTTGCAGGATTGGAGGATGGACCCGGCCAATACAGACCAGCACGGAAACTTAACAAGAATGACCGAAGCGGAGGAGGCTGAAGTGATGATGCAGGCGAATCAGCATTGTCACGACCTCAAGCTTGCCGCGGGACGAATAGATGCCCAATTCCCCCGAGGACGCAAAATTCGGGGATTTGGAGATGATTTCCAGGTCCCGACCAGACCTAGAAAACGTGGTCAGTCCTCCAACGGACCGTCTGCAGAGCAGTTCGAACAAATGGAAACTAGGCTCACCCAGGCTCAGGAGCATATTGCGCGTCAAGATGAGAGGTTCGAAGCTCAACAAAGAAACATGTAAGCTCAAGAAAGAAGCTTTCAATGGATGTACGAGCAGATGCGAATAGCCAATCCTTCTATGCCCCCCTACGACCCGAGCATGTTCTCCAACTTCGGTCCTCCACCCTCGTAGTTTAATTCATGTTATTTTTATTTGAACAATTGTTATTTTAATTTATTTGGATTTGGATTTGGATTTGGATTTGGATTTGGATTTGGATTTTAATTTTAATTTTAATTTTAATTTTAATTTTAATTTTAATTTTAATTTTAGTTTTAATTTTAATTTTAATCTGTAAAAAATAAAATATTGTAACGGCGTATTTTATATAATACGCCGTTACAAATTTGAAAGAAAAATTATTATTTTAATAATTTGTAACGGCGTATTATATAAAATACGCCGTTACAATATTTTCAAAAAATATTATTTTAATACCTTGTAACGGCGTATGATTTGACAACATACGCCGTTACTAATTTGACGGTGTCAAGTCATCTAAACGGCACCGTCTAATTAGTAACGGCGTATTTTGTCAAATCATACGCCGTTACAAACTTAACGGCGTCATCGTCGGTTACGCCGTTAACGGCTCATCAAAACGACGCCGTGTTGGTGTAGCGGCGTCTTGTGTACGCCGTTACAAATTGTAACGGCGCTTTAATAACGGCGTATCGTCTAACGGCAGTTTGTACGCCGTTACAATTTGTAACGGCGTATTTTTGGCTTGTAACGGCGTATTTACATACGTTACTAAAGAAAAAAAATGGCAGTGTTTACATACGCCGTTACAAGCTTGTGCAACTCAGCAGGTACATCACTGTCATCGACCAAACTTGCAGGGCCAAAAATTCTTCATCTGAAGTCCAATTCGAGCGAAACTTTCATTAAATTGAAGACAACTCAAAAAGCTACAATACTTATTATCTCACAATTGATGAACGGGACGAGTGATTAGACTCCATCTCTCATAACCCCATGATATCATGCATACGTGTCTTAATGAAATGGCCAGCGCAATCTATTCGAAGACTGTAAGTTTGATGAAAATTAGTATACCATAAAAAGAATTTTAGCTCTTCTATCAACTTCCGAAGTAACTTCAGAAAAAGAAAGTAAGTTTGTAAAAATTGGTGTACCATAAAAATAAGGGATAATTACACTTTACCCCTACTAAAATGATCACTTTTGCATTTTACTACAACTAAAAAAAAATTTACATTTTACTATCTCTAATTTCGTTTTTTTACGCTTTGCTCTAACAATGTTAGATTTTTGATGGAAAAATTTATTTTATAAAAACAAGACCAAAATACCCTTAGGATTTCTTCCCTAACTAAGACCAGCCTCCACTCAAATCCGGTCAGACCCGGTTTAATTATTAATAATTCAAATGATATTAATTAATAATTAAAATAATATTACTTATTAATAATATATTGAAACTTTCGAATTGCATGACTCTCTCATACGAACTCCATTTCGGGCTCATAGTGTATCAAATGGAAGAGAACCGAAAGATCAACAAATTTAATGAAAGATTTCTTTATTAATACATAATATTATTTTGATATTTAATAATTAAACAATATTAATTATTAATAATATGGTGAAATTTTCGAATGACATAACTCACTCATACGAGCTCTGTTTCGGGCTCATAACATATCAAATCGAATAGAATCATAAGTTCAACAATTTCGAAGAAATAAGTTTTTGTCTAAAATTCCAATCAACGTCGACAAATTAAAAAATATTCGTCCAACACTTACCAGTGTTAGAGCAAAATGTTAAAAAACGTTATTAATAATTAATTATTTATCACGTAGAATTAAATCAATTATTAATAATATATTGACAAATACTTCTTTCTTCAAAGTTGTTGATCTTCCAATTCTCTTCGATTTGATATAATATATAAGCCCAAAACAAAACTCGTATGAGAGAGTTATGTTATTTGAAAGTTTCATTATATTATTAATTATTATTATTATTATTATTTATAATTAGTATTATTATTACTATTAATTGATATTATTTTAATTATTACTAATTAATTTACTTTTAATTTTTATTATTAATAATAATAAATTATTATTTTTATTAATAAATATTATTAATAGAAATTATATATTATTAATAAATATTATAATTTGATGAATAATAGCATCAATTTGAAATTTTGATGAATAATTGAGGGCAATTTCGACTTTTCATACAACATGAAAATTTTCAATTCAAAATCTAACACCGTTGGTACAAAGTGTAAAAAATACGCAATTAAGTGTTGTAAAAACGTATATAATCGCGCACGACATGACCCCGCAAAAAAATTATCATATACATCAAATTGTACATACATTTACAATGAAGCTCTCAAAGCCTTGTTGAGAAATTAGTTTCGTTTCGTTTCAGATCAGATCATTGTATATACAATCCTCCTTCATCCAGTCGCATGGCCTTGTTCTTCTACACTGCCCCATCTTTGAACCAGCATCTTTGGGATGATAAGTTAGGCTTCTTACTGTTACCACCTTACCTTAAACCATCTCCATAACTTTTATGCAACCTGTTGAATTGGCGGCTATAACCATATCTGATTTCTCCCTCCAACACACACTTGACACAAACTGCCCATTGTCATCGTCTGTCTCTTTTCCAGATATAGGATCAATGGATCCAAATTTGTGACAAGTCATTGGCATAGGAAGAGATCTATGATATGCATACACCTAAGGACAATAAAAAACATTTCATATAAATAAAGAAATTGCTGCAACATTAGAAGATGTTACAAAACAAATATTACTTTTCTACTGAGGATACTGAACATCCTTTTATGAGTTAGCTAGTTATAACCACATCAATGTATAGTGTGGGAGCACATGGGAGATATGGAATAGCGCCAACTCTGCCAATTCTTAAATTCCGCCAAAAATGAAACAGAACCTTTTTCATTTTGTAATGGAAGGGTAACTAAATAAACTTAAAAAAAGTTGAAACGATCATTGGAAATCCTTATGTACCTCATTGGTTTCTGAACCGCAGGCTATATAACCATCAGCCACTGATAGACCCACAAAGTTCTGAGAAAGCAGACAAGTTGAAGGCGAGGCAGTGAAAATAGAAAAGTAAATCAGCAATCATGTTCTTTCTATGAAATCAGAATGCACATACACAAAACAACAGAAAACAAACCTTCTCATTAGTGTGCCCCCCAAGGGTTAAGCTGCAAGCATCAGTGGATGGACCGGTAGGATTTGTTCTGTTGAGATCCCAAATCTTTAATGTGTTGTCGGTGGATGCAGATACAAGAGTTTCAGAGTCCAAGAATTTCACATAGCTTACGGCTTTGTCATGGCCAGTCAAGACACACCAGGGTGTTTTAACGTTACGAAGATCGTAGCAATAAGTTCTGTAATCTGCAGACCCAAAAGCCAGTAGATTCGAAGAGTGAGGCGAGAACTGAACACAGCAAACATTGGCAATGTTTTGGATTGTGCCTAAACAGTTTTTCTGCACAAACAAATCAGAGCAAATAATCATCCAATTAACTAACAATAGAAATGATCTATATTTATAATCGTGTGACGATACAAACAAATATAACATGCGCCTAATTTTACAATATATGTAGGATAAATTGACCAAGAGTGGAAAACAAAAGAGAAAGTGAACATACCTCATTGATGCTCCATAATTTCACAGCACAGTCATCGCTTCCACTAGCAAATTTTGTTGGATCTACTGGACAGAAGTCAACAGACCATGCTCTTTTCTGGTGCTCAATGTACTGAGAAAACCCTTGACCAGTACTTGCATCCCACAACTAATATCCAGGGCAAATCATGTCATGAGCAATATAGGAAAGTAATTAATACCAAGAGCAATAGAGCAACACTGATGCTATCATTACTAATCTACAAAAGGTATTTGCCCGTGTAAGACTTACGCACTTTGACAATACCATCATAGTCAGTTGAAGCTAAGTAGTTCCTGATGTAGCTATTCCATGAAACACAGCTGAGCCTTGATTTGTTTGACATTTCAATTACTGGATAATGAATATCAACAGAATCATTCAAGAGAGCATTGAACTCAAATATCTTTATTTTCTTTGATACCCCAGCAGCAGCAAAATAGTCTCTGTCCCGGTCAAAACTTAGAGAGCAAACTACATTAGCTGAATTGTTGAAATCAACATTTCTTAGGATCCCGCGTACTTTAAACTTACTATACCGAGCATACTTGCACACCCCATCAAAAAAAGTTCCTAGGGGATCGCTGTAATGTTCTTCATCCCTTTGTGGGGGATGCCAGCTGTCACAATTTCTAAGTAAATCCTTATCCAGATGCTTTGTTGCATCACTCTCACACAGTTGAATTTTGGATCTCATGGAGAAGTAAGCACTTTCGAGCTGATTGATATTCTGCATCAACTTTGATTCATTTATATTCTGAACGTGGGATAATCTAGATGGCAACTCTGAACTTGACGGTTCTTTAAATGGCAACTCTGAACTTGATGGTTCATGAAATAACATTTTATCATTTTGCAAAGAATAATGAACTGAGGGGTATTTTGATAAGCGCCTTCTCTCGACCTCCTCAATATCTGATTCCAAGCACCTAAGAACTGCTGCTAACTTGAAGACATGCTTTTGTTTTTGCTCCTGTAATGCAGTGAGGAAATGCAACAATACCTCTGATTCAGATTCAGCCTGGTCAATGGATGATGACAAATCCTCTGTGCAGACCTCGTGTTGTCCATTCACAACTCCTGATTGTAGAATTTCCCTGATATGGAGCAACAATCATATCAAGAGAATAGCCAACTGAAGTAAAAGTTGAAGCACAAAAATATAACTTGCATGAAATAAGAAATAGAATCATTCAGCTTTTATTTTGAGTATAGAATCTGATGCTTAAATCTATAGTCAGCAACAGAGCAGTATGAGCCAAAAAAGACATTTGTTCTCCAAAATGTTGCTTCAACTCATAGTATAATGGTTTTCAGACTGCAAATAACCATACCACTATGAAAGTGTAATTCTTATTCAGCTGCCTGATATTTATGGGTCTTGGTCTTCGTGGATGAGATCAATAACTGATATGTATGAGACATGCTTAAATTCCTACAATTCATAGTTTTCTCTATCTATACATTTGAAACTTGTGGGAAAAGTAATTGACCAGGTGATAGACAGTGAGGCATGTAACTACTTAATGCAAAGATCCACCAAAACATTATGTTTACCAAACCTTACCATGTACAATAAATTTAAGTCCTGCATTACCTCGTTGTAGGGCGTGATGAAGGTTCGGGATGCAGAAGCCAAAGACAAAACCCAGCCTCCTTTAGATTTTCTGATAAGAAATTGGAAGGAAGAATTCTGTTGCGCAGATCCAACATTGCTGCAGCATGTTCTCTTTCAGAAACAAAGTGACCAAGTAACTGGCAAGCACAAGCCAAGTTATTACATTGAATTTAATGTGTCCATTCAATGTACGGGCAAATTAAAAATTATATATTACTTAAAGAAAAAGAATCATCTTCAAGCCACCACATTCATTTTAATCAATTTTCTTTTCAGAACAATAGTTGTTCTTTCTCCTCAAGTCCAATAACCTTATAAGCTTAAATTGACAAAATCTGAGGTAACCATGTAGGACGAATATATTTTTAATAGCTTCTCCTATATTGAATGTAGATCCCAATAATTTTGGAAGATTTTCTCTAACATTCAGTATGCTCTTTTTTCATTCTAATTTAAGCTCTTAAGAACAGTAATATGACAGAAGAGTAACAATTTACAATTGACATATGTGTAAGCAGTGTTTCTAAATCTTAACATTAAGGCCATCAAGCTCAGTCCTTCATGTCAACAATCATACGTCACTCAATTTAGGAAGAATATGAACATGCAATAAATGATGGGCACTTCACATCAGAAAATTGAAACAGCACTATTAAACTAACTTCCCACCTCAAAAAGCAGAACCCCCAGAGAGTAAATATTTGATGACATAAGGCAGCCCCTTCCGCTAAGCTCCTCCGGACTTCTATACCACGGATCTTCCAACTGATTACTTAAACAAATCAACTGTTGAACTGTATTTGGGATGGGGGCACTTCTTGGCTGATATTGGGCTCCATATTCCATGCCTTGATCATGCCCACTGAATTCCTTAAGAGAAGCTTGGGGATCATTGATGTTGCCATCATAATAAGTCCCCTGTCTTAACCCAGATCTTGAAGAGAACAAAGGCCAACGCCTGGCAATGTTTAGATTCTCACCAAACCTCTGCTTCTTGTCACAAAATCCCATTGACCGTGATACTTCCTCCTCCATTGTTCTTTTCCGAATCATATGATGTCCTGTGTGAGATGTATCTAGATCCATGATGCTTTCAATCATTTCCTTCTTGGCAGGTGATCCAAGGTACCTAACCTGATTTGATGGCAACAACTTGAAACGGGAAGGCCTGATGTCATAAAGGGCAATCCCTTGAGCATGAGAACAATCCACCAGATCCAAAACCTGCCTAAATATATACAAACTCTCCATCTTATTCACTTTACGGCTGCCAACTTTGAGCCAATCTCTCATAGTGATACCGTCCTGATCAGAAGCATGGATCCTAGGCTCAGCAATACCAGGCAAGGAAGGAATAGAAGTTTTGGTACATAAAATTGGCGCCACACTTGAAGCCACCACAGTACCATCAGTAGACATTGAGTTATTTTGACCCCTAAGTTGAGCATGATGGACTTCTTGAGGTGGGGCTCTACATATGACCCCTTTACCCTTCAGTGTACTTTTCACAAAGAACTTGGCAAATCCCGATTTAGACAAAATCTTTGTCCTGATGCCTCCATGGGAAACATCATTGGCAGCAGCAACCTCTTCATTTTCAGTATTTGTTAACTGCTCACTGGTCTCATTCGGATCATCACTGGGTAGATTCTGTGCCAAGAAGTCAGTGAAAGCCATGTCACCTGCGTCTTCCTGGGCAGTTGAGATTGCTTCCCCCCTGTCTCCAAATGCAGTGTTGAGAAATGAACTCCCACTTCCTGACCCACCCATCAGCGGATAAATACGTTGCCAGTGGCTTTGCCGTGGCTGCATGTTATCTTTATTATTTGAGGTACCCACAATGGCTAAGCTTCCATCATTACAGTTCCTGACAGTTAACTCTTGCACCATGACCCCTGGATCATCCATAAGGTGGTGACTAGCAGAAGGGGGATCTGACGCATCTGCAAAACTTACAGACCTAATTACCTTCTTACCATCTCGAATATCTGTAAACTGCCTGGTCCTGGAAATTTCACCCTCACTGGGTATAAGAATTTCTTGTGGTTCTAGCCTGTTGCAGTTTCCAGGTCTCAAAGAAAACTCTATATCTTTGCTTTGAATGTGTCCACCTTCAGCTGCATCACCCAGTTCATTCATATTGTCCACACATTCAATGGATTCGTTTCAATTGATCACTGCAAAAGGAGCAGTCCAGTCAGAACCCACAATCCATTTACACTTATATCAGCAGTATGCATCAAGAAAGATAAAATGAATGGCAAGCATGCAATTCAAGGACAGGAAAGTTCTATCCAAAATGCCCATCACCATACCGATGTTCAATAGCAATCATTATGTGCTACAAAGAATACCAAACAGAAAACTCAAAACCAACCATAAATCCTAATCCCATGCAATACATATTAAACAAATTTCATACAAACTGCAATAACAAAATCAAACAGAACCTGGTGATAAAAAATGGATCAAAACCAACATATGATAGCCACTAATCCATTTATTTGCCAAGGAAAGGTCCAAAACAGCAATAAATTATTTTTATTATTATTAATATTTTTAAAAATTCAGCTCTAGTTCTTACCTCGCAATCCATCAATCAATAAAATCCCAACAAAGAAGCAATCTCTACTGATGTTGAGTCGAGCTCGGCACTTGAGGGGAACCGAATCATCACCACAAAACGCAAAAACACAATGAACCCAACCTCCTCTCTTCTTCTCTTCTCTTGAAGGAAAAGAAGAAAAAAACTTCCCCAATTGCCTCGACGGCCAGAATTAAAGCCAAGTAAATGCAGAAAATAGCAGGATTTGTGACGTTACCGGTAACGGAACACCCGAAGTCGAGAGTGCAGAGTCAAATTCGGTGTCAAAGTAGCAAATTGGGGGAAACTTGAAAACCCTAAGGAAACCAATACAATACTTGCCTCAAATGGCAAAAATCTTGTCCGGTTCAAACCCGGTTATATTTTGAGCACAAATAGAATTTCATTTACGTTTTAAATTCCTTAATTATTTCCTCTTCTTCCAGATCCAGAAATTTAATTTTAGTAGTTAGTATTAATTAATATTAGTTTAACAAGATTCGCACGTGGACTGAATTGTGACCACGAGTATCAAAATACCAGCCCTCGTAATTATTTGAATTCGTAAAGTGTTGATTTAGATATTTATCATTTATTATTAATTGATATAGGTGATTACGAATACATAAAAATAAATAATAATAATAATAATTTTAAAGTTGTAATATAGATAAACTAATCGGTAGATTTTTCACCGACAACGTTTTTAGTTGAAGGTTAAAATAGGTGTCCAAATTCAAATAATATTTTTTAATATTATTTGAGGCTAATTATAATTTAGATTATAAAATTGATTTGATAAAGAGTATGACAGTATATTGGGAAGTGGAAGGCATGGTCATGGACAGGCCACGTCTGCATAATATGGAGTATATCACGTGCCCCGAGCCACGTTCTGCTAAGCTATTGGCTGATGTGCTGCCCCGTCATCCGCAGTGGGACCATCAGCGATTCTCAAAGAACTTGAGTTTTCATCCTAGTTTGAGAATTCCCCGTCGGTATAGTACGACCTAGGGCTGTTCATCGGGTCGAGTTGGGTAGACCCGACACGAGTTGGGTAGACCCGACACGAGTCGGACCTGACTCAGTTTGAGTCTGGTGATGAAACCCAGACCCAATACTCGACTCGGTTGAGTAGTTCAGTTCGGGTAGACTCGGGTCTCGCGTGTGTCGAGTACACCTAGAAAACTCGACACAAAATTTCCAATTTGTATTGAAGCTAAAATTAAAATCAAACTTTTTTAATTGAATCTGAACTCTAACTCTAATCCCCAAAACAAAATCCCCAATTTGTAATCATAACTCTAGCCCCTCAATCTAAACCCCTAATTTAAAATCCCAAATTAAAGTTAAATTCATTCGGAAATGAAAATTCAAATCAAAACCCCCAAATTATAAGTTCAAACAAAAATTAAAACTGAAATCGAAGCCAAACCCTAACCCTAACCCCAATTTCAATTTGAAATCAAAATTCCCAAAGTTTTGAATGAAATCAGAAACCCCCAATTTGAATTTAATTTTAAAATCCCCAAACTTTTTATTCAATTTAGAAACCTTAAGCCCCAAATCGAAAACCCTAATTAGTAATACCAATTCAAACCTAAAATCGAAAACCTAAAATCGAATACCCAAAATCAAAACTGAAATTGAAAATAAATTAAAAAATTGAAACCCTCGAACAAACCCAAATCCTAAAACAAACTTACTGAAGTTCAAGACATGTCGTCGCCGTCCACCTCTATCGGCCGTTGTGTGAAGTGAGTCTCCATTGGAGAATCGAGTCGTTGGACATTCTCCTCTCCACCGATTTATAGTGTGGTGGTGGAGAAGAAACTCCTCCAACGACTCGATTTGCAACGGTTACTCATCACCTAATCGAGTTGTTGCAATTGTGAGATGGATGGACATGTATTGATCGTGGCTGAAGACGGCGAGGCGAGAACTTTTCTTTGTTAGGGTTTTCTTAGTTCGGGAGAGGAGAATACGAATGAGTCATTACCGCGACGAGAGAGAGAGAGAGAGAGATGAGAGTTCGAGCTGTGGAGGAGAAGTAACCACGTCGACATTAACGGACGATTGAGATCAAACCTGTGTTCATGATGGATGGTCACGGAGGCGCCACGTCTCCAGTTTGAACGCGAGCTCTTTTTTTCTAATCTTCGTCATGTTGAAGTTGTGCCCTAGCCAAATATAATAAGTTATCTCTGTGTAATGTTTTATCATCTTTTGGAATAAATAAAACGACATTGTATTACTAATGTGTTGTAGTGATATATTAAATGTGAATTTGATCTATATCATTATGTGTGTTAGCAATAATAGTAGATTTGTATATCAGAAAGAATCACATTTAATGAATCCCTAGTCATATAAGATTCTTTAGAAGCGATCAGTTTAAGGATAACTTTATATGATCGTGCTCTACTGATCATGGCAAGACAGTGCCGGAGTTAGATCATGGATATCATTTGAGGAATGATATTGGACGATTCAATGGTGAGTATGCAGCATTGATGTTGTCATGAGCATACTCACACATCGTAGCTTGTCAAAGTATCCTTAGACCAATGAGTCATTGTAGTTATTATGTGATCACTAACTGAGTTTGACGTTGCCTAGCATTATTTATAAAATGGTAGTCATAAGGGCAATGATGGCTTAATTATGGATTACATGAGGGAACACGAAAGACGGCTAATGGATTTATCCCTCATGCTCTGGCATGGGAAAGATATTTGTTTGGGCGACTTGATGAGAATGACTGAAAGGAAATGCATGACTATGCTAGTGATACACGGGATCAGGATTCAGTTATCTCACAGATCAAGAAACAATGGTTGATTAAATAAGGATGACGACTCTATGCCTTATGATCAATCTGGATATCTAGTGATAAAAGGATAATAACTCAGACGATATGAGGTTAAGTCGAATCATCGATAATCATGAGTGTTGGGTAATCATAATGTCTTACTAGAGGCCACTTATGATGGAAAGGGCAAAATGATAATTTTGCGCTGATTTGCCAACGTGTCATGAGCCTGTAAGAGCTTGTGCCCTAGTCCAATTCTTTTCTATGTAATCTTCTGTTTAGCAATAAAAGGCATTTTCATCATTATTGTGTTGTAATAATGAGTCAAGCGATAATTTCATCTAAAGTTAGTGAGTGTGTCATCACTAATAGCAGAACCTTTAGATGCTATAAAATTATGATTGACGAATCCCCATTCGAATACTTATCCATAAGTGACTAGCATGAGGATGAATTAAGATCAAGTTCTGCTGATCTAGGTAATGGGATTACCAAAGTCATATCACGAATATCATCTGAGTAATGTTATTGGATAACCCGACTTGGAATATAGCGCATCGATTAAGTCACCAACGCATACTCCGTCGTTGTGTGATCACTGCCTTAAAACCTTGGAGCGAGTGACTCACATGCACATCACTCCTATCGTTCGACATGCTCCAACTTTGCCTGTAACAGGGTAGTCATAACGGGCATCATTGACTATTGGACAGACAGTAGTGGGAGCGCACATTGCGTCCGAAGGGATTTGTTTACCCACGGTGAGACGTGGTGAAGGGTATGGTTCTGGGCCCCTTGATGAATATGACTGGTGAAGTGTGCGGCCACACCAATTACGTATAAGTCATCCCAGAATTCAAGGAACTAGATCGAATACATGAGGATGACAACAAACTGTTAGTGCTATTAGTGATGGCACACTCACTGACTTTAGATGAAATTATTGCTTGATACAGATGACAGAGAGGAGATATCGAACCGATTGATACCTCGTGGACATTGGGTAATCACTATGTCTTACTAGAGACCACTAGTGATGGATCAAGTGAAATGACGTTTCACGCTGATCTGCCAATCGGCATATAGACTTGGGTGGTGTCGATCAACACCTTGGATGTCTGAAACACTACGTAACGAATACCTAAATATGCAACATAGATATCATCAGGTCGATGATATCGGACAACCCGATTGTGAGTATGCAACATAGATACCGTCATGAGATACTCACAAATCGTAGCTTGTCATTATATCCTAAGACCAAGGAGTCTTTGTGTACACTAAGTAACGAATACCTAAGTTTGACCTAGTCTAACGTTATCTGTAAAAGGGTAGCTATAACGGATTCGATTGGCTTGAATATTTATTGTATTAGTGAACTCGAAAGGCGTCTGAGGGATTTATCACTCATACTTCTTTATGAGAAAGATATCCGTTTAGGCCACTTGATGAGTATGACTGAAGGAATAGCACGGTCGTGCAGGTGATACCTTAGTATCAGTTTTCAGTCATCTCAGATATAAAGAAACAGTGATTGTTAAATTAGGATGATGATTTTATGCCAATTGATCTATCTGGATATTGGTTTGATAAAAGGATAGTGACATGTAGGATAACAGGTTAAATCGAATAATCGATAATCACGAACGTTGGGTAATCATAATGTCTTGCTAGAGACCACTTATGATGGAAAGGGTAAAATAGTAATTTTACCAGTCTGCCAACTGTTCGTGAGCCTAGAGGGTCACACGCATTAAGCATGATACATGACAAATAAGCATGGATGGAAATTGGGAGAATCAGGTTTTCAATTTAGTCAAATTGAAAACGATTCGGTTGATTTCTGGCCTAGGGTTTTTATCTAGGCGGTTGAAGAAATCAAGTTGAGGAAATTAAACCGATTTATCTAAACCGAAATTAGAACTCAATTTAATGGGTTTAATTTGGTTTTAGTTAAATGGGCTTAAAGCCCATTTAGGGTTTTAAGTGATGAATGGGGAAAAGTGCAATTAAGAGTTTAAGAGAGTAAAATATGTAATTATTTTGTTTTGAGATTCAAATCAAATTTTTGATTTTAATTTCAAATAATTACAAAATATTTTCTTCATAATTCTCTCTCTAATTTTTGGCAACCTCCCCCTATTCCCTCTCCACTTTGCCGACTCCCTAATAACTAATTTCTCCATTGTTTTTGTCACATAATTCTCAAAACATTCAATAGCTTAACGGCGTAAACTTTCTCGATTGGGACCGGAACTTGAGACTCGTTCTCAAGCATGAACGTAAGGATTATATCCTTACCCAGGAACCACCTACTGAGCCAGCACTGAACGCCGCAAGGGCGTTATGAGATGCCTACCATAAATTCCTTAGCGACCGAATTGACGTGCAGTGCATCATGATGGGCAGTATGGTGCTTGACTTGAAAAAACAGTTCTTGGACATTTTCGATGATCCCAAAGCCTGTATGGCGGAGATTGAGAAAATGTTCAAAGAGGAAGCGCGTGTCGAAAGATACAACACTTTCAGTGAACTGATGTCTTGCAAGCTGAAGGCTGGAGCTCTTGTCAGTCCCCATGTCCTTAAGATGAAACGTCTTTTGGAACACTTGACCAGACTCGGTCATCCTGTGGATAAGGAAATGTTTGCAGACTTTGTGCTGCATTCACTTCCAGAGACATATCGTGATTTCGTTGGAAATTACAATATGCATGACATGGATAAGACAGTGACAGAGCTTCTTGGTATGCTCGTGACTGCTGAAAAGAATCTCAAGGGAAAGTCCAAGGAGGTTCTTATGGTCAACAAGTAAGTGAGCTTCAAGAAAGCCAGCCTGGGCAAGGATAAGGCCCCTATGCACCTAGCGGGGAAGATTCGACAACCTAAGGGTCTAGCAGCTCCAAAGGCTGTTGAGAATCCTAAGAAGGATGTCGTTTGCTTCTATTGCTAAGGACAGGGGCACTAGAAGAAGGATTGTAAGAAACACAACCAGTTTCTTAGGAAGACTGGAGCTTCCACATCTTCAGGATCAGGTATTTTTGTTATTGAGCTCAATCTCAGTTTATCTACTTCATATTCTTGGGTACTTGATACCGGTGCATAATCTCACATTTGTGTTAATGTGCAGGCTCTGGGAAGTAGAAGAGACGTGGGCAGGGGCGAGGCGGACCTACGAGTTGGTGACGGCAATCATGTCTTGACAACTGCAGTAGGATATATTAGTCTCAGTTTGCCCAGTGGGCTAGTTTTATTATTGAACAATGATCATTGTGTACATGCGTTTCGTAGGAATATTATTTCTATTTCCTTGCTAGCGGTGCGCCATATCGTACTTCAATTGACAAATCAGGGATCTTGGTTTAAAAATTTCAAACCTTAGAATCAGATGGTTGGTGTTTAATTCGGATCTTCGTAAATTTATTCAACTTTTCTGATTAAATTTACTTTCTTCGTGTAGAAATGGCTAGTAATTCAACAAACTCGTCTAATTTGTCATTGAGGGCTATACTTGATAAGTGTAAGCCCAATGGAACAAATTATCTGAACTGGGACAGAAATTTGCGAATTGTGTTAAAGTTGGAACGTAGGAAGTACGTCCTAGACAATGCTATCCCGGAGGAGCCAGCTGCCAATGCAACGAGGGTCGGTAAAGATGCGTACCAGAAACACCTTAGCGACTCTATCGACGTTGCGTGTGTCATGCTGGGCTATATGGAGGCGGACCTCCAGAAGATGTTTATGGAGTTATCCCATGATCCTTTTGTAATGTTTGCACAGATCAAGGATATGTCAAGGAGAAAGTACATATTGAAAAATACACTGTTCTCCGAGAACTCATTGCCTGCAAAATGTCAGCAGGCAGCTCCGTAGGTCCACACGTCCTACGCATTAAGGGACATCTCGATCATCTAACTAGTCTCGGAATGACTATGGAAAAGGAGATGGATGCGGATTTTATTCTGCAATCCCTTCCTCATGCATATGGTGGATTCGTCATGAACTATCACATGCATGACATGGTTAAGACCGGATCGGAGTTGCACAACATGTTAGTGACTGCCAAGAAAAGCATAATTGGCAGTGCGCCCAAAGGTGTTCTTATGGTGAAGAAGGGATCCGGCTTCAAACCTGGTGGTGATAAGGGTAAAGGCCCAATGCACCTGGCAGGGAAGAACATACGACCTTTTATTCCTAAACCTTCCATGCCCATGAAGGGTAAGGGGAAGGTAAAGGAGTCGGTCTGTTTCTACTGCCAAAAGCCTGGTCATTGAAAAAAGGACTGTCAGCAGCTGAAGGAAGATCAGAAGAAGGGCGGTGGGGCCGCTACTTTGTCAAGTATTCCATTAGAGCTAAATCTTTCTACTATAAATGCTTGGGTACTAGACACTGGAGCTGAGTCTCATGTCTGTGCGGATGTGCAGGTACTGCGTAGTAGAAGATATGTGGGCGAAAACGAGGTGGACCTAAGAGTTGGGAACAACGTGCGTGTTGCCGCAACTGCTGTGGGTTCGGTTGATCTTGTTTTGCCCAGTGGGCTTGTAATAGAACTCCTAGATGTGTTTTGCGTACCTGCTTTCAGTAGGAATATTGTATCAATATCCCTTCTTGAAAAAGAAGGTTATTATTTTGATATTAAGAACGAGTTTTTTAATATTATGCTCAATAACATGTATTATGGAAATGCTCACACAGTTGGAGGTTTATACATATTAAATATGAAAAACTCGAAATCCAACATGCTCTATAATGTTAATGCTAAGAGGTTTAAAACTAATGATTTAGACCAAACTCTAATATGGCCTTGTCGTCTAGGTCACATAAATGAGAAACGCATCTCAACGCTTCATAAGCGCGGACTTTTAAGTCAATTCGAATTTCAAACGATTGAAAGATGTGTGGCTTGTTTAATGGGCAAGATGACTAAAGCGCCCTTCACCGGTATAGGTGAGAGGGCAGGTGATCTATTGGGTCTAATACATTCAGACGTATGTGGACCAATGAGTACACCAGCCAGAGGTGGTTTAGGCTACTTTATCACATTTACTGATGATTTCAGTAGATATGGTTATGTCTATCTCATGAGACATAAGTCCAAAACTTTTGATAAATTCAAAGAGTTTAGGACTGAAGTAGAAAACCAACTCGGAAAAGTATTAAGGCACTCCGTTCTGATCGGGGTGGAGAATACTTATCCGAAGAGTTTCTTAGTCATCTTATAGAAAGTGGAATACTATCTCAGTGGACTCCGCCAGGAACACCACAACTCAATGGTGTGTCCGAGCGAAGGAATCAGACATTGTTGGATATGCTTCGATCAATGTTAAGTCACACTAATCTCCTGATCTCCTTCTGGGGTTACGCTATACAAACGGCCGCGTTCATAATAAATAGGGCTCCGTCGAAAGCAGTGGAAGAGACATCATTCGAGAAATGGTACGGGAAGGAACCCGTTTTGTCCTTCCTGAAAATCTAGGGTTGCGAGGCTTTTGTAAAATGGTTACTTGCAACCAAGCTCGAACCAAGATCAGATAACTGCATTTTCGTTGGATATCCCAAAGAAACAAAGGGATACTACTTCTATAAACCGAGCAAAAACAAAGTATTCGTCGCCCGAGGTGGGATATTCTTGGAAAAGGAATTTATTTCCAAGACAGTCATTGGGAGGACTATTCATCTTGAGGAAATTCTGGATGAGATAGTCGCTCAGGAACCACTAGACGACCCCTTAGAAGAAGTAGAGTCAGAAGTAGTCGTTGAGTAAGAACCAATAGCTACAGTTAATGAGAACGGTCCAAGGTGGTCTGAAAGGACAAGTCATGCACCTATTAGATACGGTTTTCTAGTAACAGGAGGTGATGATTTGGTGTTAGTGGACAATGATCCAGCTACCTTCCAAGAAGCCGTGGACGGAACCGACTCTGAGAAATGGCTGGAAGCCATGAGGGAAGAAATGCAATCCATGTCAGATAATCAAGTGTGGGACTTGGTGGATCAAACCCCTGGCGTAAAAGTCATTGGGTGTAAATGGATCTTTAAAATAAAGATAGACATGGATGGCAAACCTCATACCTATAAAGCAAAACTGGTAGCAAAAGGTTATAGACAAGTCCACGGAATTGACTATGAGGAAACCTTTTCTCCAGTAGCTATGGTCAAATCTATTCGCATTCTACTTGCCATAGCAGCTTATCATAATTATGAGATATGGCAAATGGATGTTAAAACTGCTTTCCTTAATGGTAGGTCAGCTGAGGATGTTTATATGTCCCAGCTTGAGGGTTTTGAGGATCCAAAGAATAAGGGAAACATTTTCAAGTTGCTCAAATCAATTTATGGTTTGAAGCAAGCATCTCGGAGTTGGAACCAACGTTTTGATGAAGCTGTGAAACAGTTTGGCTTCAACAAAAACGGTGATGAACCTTGCGTGTATAAAAAGGCAGATGGGAGTAAGGTAGTCTTTTTGGTGCTCTATGTCGATGACATATTGTTCATTGGAAACGACGTCCCTACCTTGCTCTTAACAAAGGCTTGATTAGGTGAGTGTTTCGCAATGAAGGACTTAGGCGA
This sequence comes from Geranium rotundifolium, assembly GCA_963920655.1. Lineage (NCBI taxonomy): Eukaryota > Viridiplantae > Streptophyta > Magnoliopsida > Geraniales > Geraniaceae > Geranium > Geranium rotundifolium. The sequence goes on along the minus strand of OY987318.1, from coordinate 16,738,711 downwards.
GGCTTCTTATATCTTGGGGATCAAGGTATATAAAGATCGTGCCAAGCGGGTATTGGGCTTAAGTCAAAACACCTATATAGACAAAGTGATGAGAAGATTCTCAATGCATAATTCCAAGAAAGGACTGCTGCCCATGCGTCATGGCATAAAACTTAGTAAGAATCAGTGTGCTGAGACACCTGAAGAGCTAAGAAGAATGAATGAGATCCCATATGCTTCGGCTATATGGTCCATAATGTATGTCATGATATGTACGAGACCGGATGTCTCATTCGCCCTAAGCAGTACCAGTAGACATCAATCCAAACCCGGTGAGGAACACTGGATTGCAGTCAAGGCAATTCTCAAATATTTGAGAAAAACCAAAGACGTTTTTTTGTATACGGGGGAAGAAATGATGATGATCTAGTCGTCAAAGGATATGTCGACGCTAGTTTCCAGACAGACCCTGATGACTTTAAGAGTCAGTTGGGATATGTGTTTATGTTGAACGGTGGAGCATTCAGCTGGAAAAGCAAGAAGCATGACACCATAGCCGACTCTACAACTAAAGCTGAGTATATTGCTGCATCGGAAGCAGCAAAGGAGGTTGTATGGATCGGGAGTTTCATGGCTGGGTTAGGTGTAATTCAAAACCCATCTAACCCAGTAGAATTATATTGTGACAACACCGGGGCGATTGCGCAAGCTAAGGAACCCAGGGCACATGACAGATCCAAGCATGTACTCAGGAAGTATCACATCATCCGCGACATAGTTGCTAGAGGTGACATGAAGATCCACTACGTTGCATCTGATGATAACACAGTCGACCCCTTGACCAAGGCTCTTCCTCAAGCAAAACATTATAAACATGTTAGGTCAATGGGGATAGACTGAGACTTAGATTGGAACTAGGGGCAAGTGGGAGATTGATAGCATTTTTGTGCCTTAATCCAATTGCTAGTAGTCTATAAATGTCTATGTATAGTAATCATCGTTTGTAATAAATAAAACGGCTTTGTATTACTTATATGTTGAAGTAATATGTTAAGCATGATCTGATTTATGACCACTAAAGTAGTAGAACCATAAATCTGTACGGATCACACTTAACGAGTCCCTAGTCAATATACACTTCAATTTTAAGCGATCAGTATAAAGATGGTTCTCAATGATGTAGTTCTGATTATCATAGGGATGTGGGATCCCGAAATCATATCATAGATATAATGAGGTGATTGATATCGGACGACCCGCTTTGAATAGTATTTCATAGATTAAGCCATGAACATATTCAAATGCGATAGCTTAACACGATATCCTTAGACCAAGAAGTCTTTGTGATCGCTATGCGATCGACGTACGACTTTAAATTGCGCCTAACGCTTTCCGTAACAGGATTGCAATAACGGGCATGATTGGGTGGCGGAACGGATTGCATGAGTGACACGAAAGACGGCGATCTGCCAACGGTGGCATGAGCCTGGAGGGTCACACACATACAATATGGATAACTTGAGACAAGGAAACATTGGCGTTTCTTGAGTAGCAAGACATGGCTAAAACTGAGGGTTTTAGGGCATGGGTTTGGTTTTGTGAGAATAATTAGCGAATTGAGAAAACTGAGTTTTTCGTCGATGTCGCGTCGGACTTTGTTTGATAAGTGACAACAAAAGGGTCGGATAATTTTTTGACACGGCACACGACCGCATGGGCGAGCCCATTGGGCTCGGCCCATGAGGTCACCAAGCCGGCCCAATAAAGGCCCAAACAAGGCCAAATAAGCCTTCATGGCCGGCCATCTTGGTGGGTCCAAGTGTGGGGGCCACACACCATGGTTAGTTGGTGTTGTTGATTAAGAGGATAGTGATTTAAGAAGATTAGGTGATGACTTGCCTTTAACCTATGCTTTCATCATTTGTTGCTTTAATCAACCATGCCTTATTAGTTGATGAAGTAGACAAATATCAAAACAATTAACTCACACTCTCTCACTCTCACCTAGCTTGGCCGGCCACTATACTCTCTCTCCTCTCTTTGCTCTCTTGTTCTTCACACATTAGTTCTAGTAGGCTAAGTGTGAAGGATCTTAAGGATCATCCTCTTGGTGTAGACTTGCTCTAGAGAAGAAGATCATCTAGCTCTTCTTTATTGATTCAACAAAGACTTAAAAGGTAAACTCTTGTGGAATAGATTTTGCCTTGAGATTCAATGGTTCATGTTCTTGGACAGTTTTTGGAGTTCTTAATGTTTATGCTTCCGCTATCTCGATGATCTTGAACGCTCCAAAACCCTACATTATTATATGCTTGATATTGTAACGGCCGAAAAGAACATCAAGGTCACTCAAGGCAAGGATGTTCTAATGGTCAGAAAGGGAACTAGCTGAAGGAATTATTTGAGGGTTCCAGACAATTAATTTCATGCCCATACAAGAAATTAACCTCAAAGTTCCATGATTAAATACGGATCTTGCATGATCATGAATTGATCATGAGATCTAGACTAGATTAAAATTAATTGTTACCTTGAATCAAAAATCTCCTTGTTACTAAATTGGACTTAGTAACCTCTAAAGATCGTCCACACAGGAAGAGCAATCCAAAGGATACTTGCAACGAACCTTGCTAGAAGATCGAAGCAAGCAAAACGGACGGAGCACGGGGAGGGGAGGGGCCGGCCGAAACTTGGCAGGGAGAGAGAGAAGACGGCTAGGGTTTCTCAAATATAATTGTGTAATTTTCAGATCTGAAAATTTCCCTTTTATAGACCTTAATTGGGCTTTTAATTAATTAAAGGCCTTAATGGGCTTAAAGCCCAAAGCTTTTAATTAACTGTGTAGAGAAGCCCATTCTGCCTTAGCCCATTCTAGCTAGGCCCAGTTTAGCTAATTTAATTAAATCTATTTAATTAGATTATAATTAATTAGTCTTGCTAAACCGTTCTTGATTCCGGTTTAATCCTAAACCGAAATCGGTCTAAACTGGTTTAATCCAAAACCGGATTTTGTCTCTCTCACGATTCCTCCATATGAATCCATCAGTTTTACTCAACCTAAAGTGTGTGACCCTCTAGGCTCACGACACGTCGGCGGACTGGTAAAATTACCATTTTACCCTTTCCATCATGAGTGGCCTCTAGCAAGACATCATGATTACCCAACGCTTGTGATTATCGAGATTTCGACTTAACCTTGTCGTACATGAATCTATCCTTTTATCCTCTTGATATCTTTGACAACCACGAGGCATAGACAAGTCATCCTCGTTCTATTGTCCTGTTTCTTGATTTTGAGTTAACTGAATTATAACTGATACTACGTATCGTCTGCATGGCCATGCTATTGTATTTCAGTTGTACTCATCAAGTGGCCTAAACTGATATCTGCTCATACGTCCGTATGAGGGATAAATCCTTCAGCGATCCATCTAGTCAACTTATGTAACTTGTGATCGAACCAATCACAGCTGAGTCAAACTCGTCACTCATTACATATTGACCTCAATGGTCCTTCGGTCTGAGGATGTGATTTCATGATCCGACATATGAGTATGTTCATGACTGTGTCTATGTAACATACTCATGATTCGGGTCGTCCTATATCACCCCTGACTGGTGATACTATGACCTAACTCTGGCCCCCTTCTGGCCATGATCAGTAGAGCGTGATCATTTAGAATTAGCCTCATACCGATTGCTTCTTATGAAGCTATTCTGATTGGGGACTGCTTAAGTAAAATTTTATCTGATCTGTAGATCTACTATTATGTGTTGTCACATCAATGATACAAATCAAATCATACTTAAGATATTACTACAACACTTAGTAATATGAATGCCGATTTTTATTCAACGAATAATCTTTATTACAAGATTAGATTGAAAATACATTGTGCTAGGGCACAAATCCCAACAGTCTCCCACTTGCCCTAGACCCAATTGGTATTCCAATCTAAACCCATTCCCCTGACATGTTCCTCATGCTTAGGCTGCGGTAGCGCCTTGGTTAAGGGGTCAACTAGATTATCATGCGTTGAAATATAGCTTATCTCTACTTCGCCTTTATCAACCATCTCTCTGATGATGTGATACTTTCTCTCGACGTGCTTGGTCCGGTTGTGAAATCTGGGCTCTCTAGCTAGTGCTACGGCCCCCGTGTTGTCACACCTTAAGCTCACGGGATCAGACGTTCGCGGCAGTACATCTAATCCTCTCAAGAAGCTCCTGACCCACACCGCTTCTTTGGCTGCTTCCGACGCAGCTATGTATTCCGCCTCCGTGGTGGAGTCGGCTATTGTCGCTTCCTTAAAGCTTTTCCAACTGAAAGCTCCCCCGTTCAACATAAACACAAACCCACCTTGAGACTTAAAGTCATCTGGGTCTGTCTGAAAACTAGCATCAACATATCCAGTGACGCTTAGCTCTCCTTCTATCCCACCATACACTAAGAAGGCGTCATTTGTTCTCCTCAGGTACTTGAGGATACACTTGACGGCAGTCCAGTGATCTTGGCCTGGGTTAGACTGAAATCTGCTGGCACAGCTGAGGGCAAACGATACGTCAGGCCTTGTACAGATCATGGCATACATGATAGATCCCACTGCCGAGGCATACGGGATTCCATTCATTCTCTTAAGCTCAGCAGGTGTTTTAGGACACTGTTTCTTGCTTAGCTTAATGTCATGTCTTACCGGGAGGTTCCCTTTCTTAGAGTCAAGCATCGAGAATCTCCTCAACACTTTATCTATATAGGTGCTCTGACTTAGACCTAATATTCTCTTGGATCGATCTCTGTAGATCCTGATCCCCAGAATGTAAGCGGCCTCTCCTAAGTCCTTCATGGAAAAACACTTCCCTAACCAAGCTTTGGTCTCAAGCAAGGTTGGGACGTTATTTCCCCATGATTAGTATATCATCGACATACAGTACCAGGAACACTATGTTACTCCCACTGCTCTTCTTGTAGATACAAGGTTCATCTGGATTTCTGATGAACCCGAACTCTTTTACGGCTTCGTCGAAGCGTAAGTTCCAACTCCTGGAAGCTTGCTTCAATCCATAAATGGATCGTTGCAGCTTACACACCTTTTCGGGATGTTTAGGGTCGACAAAACCTTCTGGCTGGGTCATATAGACATCCTCCTGCGAATTCCCGTTAAGGAATGCGGTTTTGACGTCCATTTGCCATATCTCGTAATCGAAATATGCTGCAATGGCTAACATCATCCGAATTGACTTAATCATAGCTACTGGCGAAAAAGTCTCATCATAGTCCATACCTTGGACTTGACGATAACCTTTGGCAAACAGTCTTGCTTTGTAAGTCTGAGGCTTTCCGTCCATATCTGTCTTTAACTTAAATATCCACTTGCAACCTATGGGTTTTATCCCAGGTGTGCTGTCTACTAAGTTCCAGACCTGATTGTCTTTCATGGACTTCATTTCCTCATCCATGGCATTCTGCCATTCTTTTGAGTTGGGACTGGCCAAGGCTTGCTGAACTGTTGCAGGGTCATCCTGATCTACAACTATCAAGTCATTACCCTCTGTGGCTAAGAAGGCGTATCTGACTGGGTTTTGACGAGATCTTTCAGACCTCCTTGGTCCTACAGGAGTTTCTGTTGGAATAGGACTTGGATCATTTACCTCATCGGGTACCTCTACAATATCTGCTGGATGTTCTGTGTTTTCTCGAATTTCTTCAAGAAGCACAGGACTCCCACTGGGTTTCTTGGACAAGAATTCTCTTTCCAAGAAAACCCCACCTCGAGCAACAAAGACTTTGTTTTCCTCGGGTTTGTAGAAGTAGTACCCCATGGTTCCTTTGGGGTACCCTACAAAGACACACTTATCTGCCTTGGGTTCGAGTTTATCACCAAGCAACCGCTTGACGTAAACATCGCACCTCCAGATCTTGAGGAAAGACAACTTGGGAGCTCTCCCTTGCCAAGCCTCAAATGGAGTGGTCTCCACTGCCTTTGTAGGTACTCGATTTAATATGAATGCGGCTGTTTCTAGGGCATGGCCCCAGAAAGATATTGGAAGGTCGGCGTGACTCATCATGGAACGAACCATGTCTAGCAGGGTTCTGTTCCTCCGTTCGGAAACACCATTCATCTGAGGGGTTCCTGGCGGGGTTAATTCTGAGAGTATATCGTTATCCTTTAGGTGACTGAGAAACTCTTGATCTAAGTACTCGCCACCTCGATCGAAATGAAGTGCCTTTATACTTTTACAAAGCTGGTTCTGTACTTCATTCTGGAATTCTTTGAATTTATCAAAGGACTCCGACTTATGTCTCATTAAATAGACATACCCAAACCTACTGAAATCGTCGGTAAAGGTTATGAAGTATCTGAAACCTCTCCTGGCTTGTGTACTCATGGGCCCACATACGTCTGAATGTATTAGGCCCAAGAGATCACTTGCCCTTTCACCTAAGCCGCCAAAAGGCGCCTTTGTCATCTTGCCCATAATGCAAGATTCGCATCTCTCGATTGGTGTGAATTCAAACAGGCTCAACAGCCCACACTTATGAAGTGTCGAGACGCGTTTCTCGCCTATGTGGCCTAGACGACAGTGCCACATCACTGTCTGGTTTGAGTCATCCGACTTTAACCTCTTATTTACGTTATAGTTTGAACTGTAGTTAGTGTTATCAACATTTAAAATATATAATCCACCAACCATAAATGCAGTGCCGTAAACGATATTATTTCTTGATAAAGTAATTAAGCCATTGTCTATGGCAAATACAAAACCAAGCTTGTCCAAACTGGACACTGGAATAATATTCCTACAAAACGTAGGTACACATAAGACATCGTCCAAAACTAATACAAGCCCTGTGGGCATCCTAAGACTAACAGAACCGACAGCCGTCGTTGACACCGAACTGTTGTCTCCGACTCTTAGATCCCGCTCGCCTTTCCCAAGGAGCTTTCTACTTTCCAAAACCTGCAGATTAACACAAATGTGAGATTCTGCTCCGGTATCAACTACCCATGTATCTGAGAAAGTAGCGTTGAGATTATACTCAACAACGTAAATACCTGATCCAGGTCCTGAAGGGTGTCCTCCCTTCTGCAAGCTCTTCACATAATCCTTGTGCTGCCTGCAATCCTTCTTCCAATGACCTGGCTGCTGGCAGTAGTAACAGACCACCTCTGAGGCCGAAGAGCTCCCTTCAGTTCTATGAACCGCTTGGATTCTCGGACCTCTAGGTGCCCTTATTTGCCCAGCTAGGTGCATTGGCGCCTTACCCTTACCTGACACTGCTGGTGCCTTGCCCTTGTTTGGTTGTCCTGGTGACTTGGTATTAGGTTTGCCAGCTCTTTTGAAGCTTACAGCCTTATTGACCATCAGGACCTCAGGGGTTTTGCCCTTGAGGTCTTTCTCTGCTGTCACCAACATTCCATGAAGTTCCTTGATGGTATTTTCCATATTATGGAGATTGTAATTTGTGATCACATCTCCATAAGCCTTTGGAAGCGACATCAGGACTATGTCTGATTTCAGCTGCTCTGTGAACTTATGACCTAGACTGGCCAAGCGATCAAAGAGCCGCTTCATCTTTAGGACGTGTGGGCTAACTGCCTCACCAGCGTTGAGTCTGCAATAGAATACTTCCCTAAGAGTGTCGTATCTTTCGACACGGGCATTCTTTTGGTAGTATATCTTGATTTCCTCCATCATCTCCTGGGGTTCTCCCATGAGATGCATGAACTGGTCCTGGGTCTCATTTTCCATGGACCCGACCATGAGGATGCCAACGTCTTGTCGATCGCTTTTGTATTTCTAAAAAGCACTCTTATCGGCATCGCTGGCATCATCAGCAGGCTCTACTAAAGGCTTGTCTGTAAGGATATACTCCTGTCTGTCATACTGAAGTGCAAGTTTCAGGTTCCTCTCCCATTGTAGGAAGTTGGTCCCAGTCAGCCTGTTATTCGACAGAAGAGACTTTAAGGCTTCACTGCCAGAACGTGTTGCTTTGGGTAGCGAGGTTGCCATCTAATCTATACATGAAAACAAACTCGATCAGATTCTTAATTAAGTTGAAGTAAGAGACACTTGACTATGAATATATCTGATTCTTGTGTCTGAATCTAAACCAAGATCTCCGCATACCCAAAACTAGAGTGAGTTAATCTCATCGCCCCAGTTTTGGACATCGGAGTAGGACAGTCCAGTCCTTTCACAATTCCATGTGATTCTTGGCTAGGGCTTATACATTGTGTGTATACGGCATTGCCCTATATCTGATACCCTGGCTCAGATCATCTGAGAATCGCAGACAAGTCAACCAATTTTCAACGCATGGTCCAATCTGCATAACTACTACGCTAATGCGCACGCAACCATGCAAACTGGTCCATCTTCTATTAGAACCCTTTCTCATGGATCCACGTTAATCGTATCTACCCATGAGTCCGAGAGCTAATCAAAGTGATGAAAAGTGGGCGCTATCTAGCTTGACTTGAAATTATTTGCCTTTAAATATTCGTTATCATTGATCATAATTTGATCTTAATATGAATTTACCATCTACAAATCCATGTAGAGATAATTTCAATTCCGGTTTACATGTGCGTGATTGACTGATTATTAATCTTTACACATGTGGGTGATGATCTAATTAACATGAACCTATGAAAATTAAATCACACATCCATCCATACATTCATAAACATAAATGTAAATTTGCTTTAGCTAGCCCGCTAACCCTACTGGAATAAACTAGAACCTATACTAGGTCTCGTCTTTCCTCATTCTCCTGGACTCCCACTGGCTCCATGCCTCCTCGGGATTACCGTCCTTCTCTTCGGTTCTTCTCATCTTGGGTCTTCGTAATTACATTTAATTTTAAATAAAATAAATGATGTGACACGCAGGTCACTAATAAATTACAACCCATAAGCAACTCGCAGGTTGCAAACCGAAATTAAATCCTAAATTCGGGCTAACTTAGCAATCATGTTGCAAACATCGTGTTATCAAACAATCATGTTATCAAACAAGCATGTTATCAAGCAAGCATATTATTTCAATTTTATCTTGATTTAAATCATAAAATACGGTTTATTTAAACCGTTTCTTAAACCGGTTAATTTCTGAATTAAATCGGTTCACGCGCTGGTTTATCGAAACCGAACCGGTCTGAAATTTTAATTAATATTTGCTGGGAAAATTCTGGATTTTCTGGGTCGGATCTTGACCCAAATCCACCGGGTTTGGCCGAACCAAAATTGACCCGAGGGCCAATTTTGGTTTGGCCGAAACCCTAGCCGCCAGGTTAGCCGCGCCGTGGCCGACCAGCCCGTGAGGGCTGGCCGTGGCGGGCTGCCTGGCCAGAACTGGCCGGGCCGAGGCCCTACCCTGGCCGGAGCCGAGGGGCTCGGCCAGATCTGCCATGGGCAGATCTGGTCGGTCCTTCCCGGCTGGCCGATCGGCCCGTGGTTCGGCCGGGGTTGGCCTTTCGGCTAGCCTCGGCTCTCCACGGGTCTCGATCCTGATCATGCTCGATCAAAATAATTTTTCCAGCAACATTAAAAAATTCCAGCAATTAATTCATCAACAAAAATCTTAAAGTTTGCAATTTTCAAATTCACAATACCGAATTAAATTGCAAAATTAAATCTAGCCTATCATGCTCGAATACAAAATCATGCATAACCAAGCCTCTGATACCACTGAAGGAATTATTTGAGGGTTCCAGACAATTAATTTCATGCTCATACAAGAAATTAACCTCAAAGTTCCATGATTAAACACGGATCTTGCATGATCATGAATCGATCATGAGATCTAGACTAGATTAAAATTAATTGTTACCTTGAATCAAAAATCTCCTTGTTACTAAATTGGATTTAGTAACCTCTAAAGATCGTCCACACAGGAAGAACAATCCAAAGGATACTTGCAACGAACCTTGCTAGAAGATCGAAGCAAGCAAAACGGACGGAGCACGGGGAGGGGAGAGGCCGGCCGAAACTTGGCAGGGAGAGAGAGAAGACGGCTAGGGTTTCTCAAATATAATTGTGTAATTTTCAGATCTGAAAATTTCCCTTTTATAGACCTTAATTGGGCTTTTAATTAATTAAAGGCCTTAATGGGCTTAAAGCCCAAAGCTTTTAATTAACTGTGTAGAGAAGCCCATTCTGCCTTAGCCCATTCTGGCTAGGCCCAGTTTAGCTAATTTAATTAAATATATTTAATTAGATTATAATTAATTAGTCTTGCTAAACCGTTCTTGATTCCGGTTTAATCCTAAACCAAAATCGGTCTAAACTGGTTTAATCCAAAACCGGATTTTGTATCTCTCACAATTCCTCCATATGAATCCATCAGTTTTACTCAACCTAAAGTGTGTGACCCTCTAGGCTCACGACACGTCGGCGGACTGGTAAAATTACCATTTTACCCTTTCCATCATGAGTGGCCTCTAGCAAGACATCATGATTACCCAACGCTTGTGAATATCGAGATTTCGACTTAACCTTGTCGTTCATGAATCTATCCTTTTATCCTCTTGATATCTTTGACAACCACGAGGCATAGACAAGTCATCCTCGTTCTATTGTCCTGTTTCTTGATTTTGAGTTAACTAAATTATAACTGATACTACGTATCGTCTGCATGGCCATGCTATTGTATTTCAGTTGTACTCATCAAGTGGCCTAAACTGATATCTGCTCATACGTCCGTATGAGGGATAAATCCTTCAGCGATCCATCTAGTCAACTTATGTAACTTGTGATCGAACCAATCACAGCCGTTATTGTAACCCTTTACAGGAGACGTTAGACTGAGTCAAACTCGTCACTCATTACATATTGACCTCAATGGTCCTTCGGTCTGAGGATGTGATTTCATGATCCGACATATGAGTATGTTCATGACTGTGTCTATGTAACATACTCATGATTCGGGTCGTCCTATATCACCCCTGACTGGTGATACTATGACCTAACTCTGGCCCCCTTCTGGCCATGATCAGTAGAGCGTGATCATTTAGAATTAGCCTCATACCGATTGCTTCTTATGAAGCTATTCTGATTTGGGACTGCTTATGGCATTGAGAGAATTAGGCCACATAAATGAGAGACGTATCTTTATATGGCATTATCGGCTAGGCCACATAAATGAGAGACGTATCTCATCACTTCATAAGTGTGGGCTTTTAAGTCCATTCGAATTTCATTCGATTGAGAGATGCGAGGCTTGCTTAATGGGCAAGATGACTAGAGCGCCCTTCATTGGGAGAGGTGAAAGGGCAGGTGACCTCTTGGCCTTAATACACACGGATGTGTGTGGACCGATGAGTTCACTTGCCAAGAGCGGTTACTGTTACTTCATCACTTTTACTGACGATTACAGTAGATTTGGTTATGTCTATTTAATGAGGCATAAGTCTGATGCTTTTGATAAACTCAAAGAGTTCAAGACTGAAGTACAGAACCAGCCCGGGAAAAGTATAAAAGCACTTCGTTTGGATCGAGGTGGAGAATACTTATCTCAAGAGTGTCTCGATCATCATGTGGAAGGTGGGATATTATCAGAGTTGACTCCTCCATGAACACCTCAGTTAAATGGAGTGTCCGAGCGAAGGAATCGAACATGGTTGGATATGGTTCGATCCATGATGAGTCACGCTAATTTACCAATATTCTTCTGGGGTTATGCTCTTGAAACTGCCGCATTCATATTGAATAGGCTCCAACGAAGACAGTGGAAGGTACACCTTTTGAGCAATGGTACGGGAAGAAGCCCGTTTTGTACTTCCTCAACATTTGGGGTTGCGAGGCTTTTGTGAAGTGTATGCTCTCAAACAAGCTCGAATCAAAATCAGACAAATGCATCTTCGTATGGTATCCCAAACAAACAAGGGGATACTACTTCTACAAACCGAGCGAGAACAAAGTTTTCGTTGCTCGCGGTGGGGTGTTTTTGGAAAAGGAGTTTATTTCCAAAACAGACAATGGGAGGACTATAGAACTGGATGAAACTCCAGAGGATGAAGTCTCTCAAGAAGCACCTGAAAGCCCAGTAGAAGAGTTGGAGCCGGAGCATGTAGTAGAGCAGGAACCGTTGACTACAGTTCTTCAGGACGGTCCAAGGCGGTCTGAAAGGACCAGTCATCCACCTGTGAGATATGGGTTTTGTGCGACTCAAGGTGATGAGCTGGTGTTGGTGGATCAAGATAATGAGCCTACCACCTTTCGAGAAGCCGTGGTTAGTACCGACTCCGAGAAATGGCTGGAGCCATGCAGGAGGAAATGCAATCCATGTACGATAATCAAGTCTGGAGCTTGATTGATCCAATCGCTGGTATAAAAACCATTTGTTGTAAATGGGTCTTCAAGAAGTAGACAGACATGGATGGCAATCCTCAGACCTATAAAGCACGTCTAGTAGCAAAAGGTTATAGACAAGTTCAAGGGATTGACTATGAGGAAACCTTTTCTCCAGTGGCTGTGGTCAAATCTATCCGAATTCTTCTTTCCATCGCAACATATCATGACTACGAGATATGGCAGATGGATTTCAAAACTGCCTTCCTTAATGGGAACTTAACTGAGGACATTTACATGGCGCAACCTGAAGGTTTTGTAAATCCAACAAATAAGGGAAAGATTTGTAAGTTGCTCAAGTATATTTATGGATTGAAGCAAGCTTCGAGGAGTTGGAATCAATTTTTTGATCAAGCTGTAAAACAGTTCAGCTTTATCAAGAACGATGATGAACCTTACGTTTACAAAAGGGCGGATAGAAGTAAGATAATCTTTTTGGTGTTATATGTCGACGACATATTACTCATTGGAAACGACATCCCAACCTTGCACTTGACAAAGGCTTGGTTAGGCAAGTGTTTCGCAATGAAGGAATATGTCCTGGACTGGGCTATCACTGTGGATGTAAGCTTTTTGTGCCCTTGTCCAATTGAATTAGTCTGTAAATGTCTGTATATATTAATCATCGTTTGCAATATATAAAATCGGCATTATATTGCTTATGTGTTGAAGTAATAGGTTAAGTATGATCTAATATATGTCCACCAAAGTAGTAGAACCATATATCTGTACGGATCACACTTAACGGGTCCCTGGTCAAATATGCTTCAGTGAAGCAACGAAGTATGAGAATGATTCTTTATGGTATAGTTCTATTTGCCATTAGGATGGGATCCCAGAATCAGATCATAGATATCACTTGGGAAGTGATATTGGACAACCTGCTTCTAATGGTGTTGCACAGATACAGTCATGAACACATTCAGTTGTGGTAGCTTGTCGTAGTATCCGTAGACCAAGGAGTCTTTGCGATCGCTATACAGTAAAGATCCGCGTTTAACTTTTTCCTAACGTTGTCCGTAACAAGACAATCATAATGGACATGATTGACACGGGGACGGACTGCATGAGTGATGTGAAAGGCGGCTAAGCGATTTATCCCTCATACTACGGTATGAGATAGGTATCTGTCTAGGCCACTCAATAGATATTGATTGAAGGGAGTGCATGGTCATGCCATTGATACGGGTTATTAGTATTTAGTAATCTCACAGATCGAGAAATAGAGATTGATTAAATAAGGGTGACGTCTCTATGCCTTATAATCAATCTAGATACCGGCGATAAAGGGATAACGACATGTACTACATGAGGTTAAATCGAATCATCGATCATTATGCACGTCGGGTAATCATAACGTCTTACTAGAGGCCACTTATGATGGATCGGGTAAAATGGAATTTTACGCCGATCCGCCGACGATGGCATGAGCCTAGAGTGTCAAACATAGGATATGGATTATAAGAGACAAGGAAAGGTCGGTGATACTCGAGAGGGAGGCATGGGCAAAACTGGGCGTTTTGGGCAATTGATATGTGTAATTAAATGTGGCACGCAAATCGAGAAAGACTAAATCTTTCGTTCATGTTACATTGGACTTTGTGCGATAAGTTCGGGGAATTGTTAGACACGGCACGGGACCTCATGGCTGAAGCATTGAGCTTCGTGCCACGAGGCCCTAAGTGGCCGGCCCAACAAGGGCCCAAATGTGGAGTAAAGGGTGGGCCCCTTTCTCCACTAAGTTTGGTTAAGTGGATGATGACTAGATGTGCTTATCGTAATCTATGCGTGGGTAAGTGTGATCAATTGGTGGCCACCCAATCACCATCATCATTTCTCTTAAACTAATACTCATCATAACACATCATTCATTACAACACTTCACAAAATATCACAAGTTTTTGTGGCTTACTCTCTCCCTCCTCTAAGTTTCGGCCGAGCCTCCTCCCTCCCTCTTCTCTCTTGCTCTCTCTTCTATTCTAGTAGGTAGAAGAGTGTATGATCAAGTGTAATCATCCTATCCGCCTGGACTTGTTTAGAGTTGAAGATCTCAAGTGTTCTTCAAGATACGATTCGAACAAACCGAAGGTAAAACTTGTGATTTCGTTTTTGCCTTGGGATTTAATGGTTTAATGATCTTGGACAGACTTTGGGGTTTGTATATTGTTGCTTCCGTTGCCATGCTGTTCTTCGTAGCCTCAAAGTTCCTACAAGGCACTCACCCATGTCTATAAATAGAGGCCAAGGGTGAGTGCCTACACAATGCATTCTTGCTATATTAGTTATTTCTCCTAAAAGTCTCTAGTTGCTACATTTGGGAGCTAGAGAAAGAGTGTGAGTGGGTTCTTTGGTGGCCTAGTAGCCACTAATTAAATTCAAGCTTCGTGTTGGTCGAGCTCCGGTGTGTGCGAGACGTAGAGGACGAGCTCAAGAGCACGTCTTTGATCGGGAGATTTCACGCTATGAGAGGTAAAAGATCGGATCTTTCCTCCTTCTTATGATTTATCTATTGATTGCAAACTTTCATGTGGCGGGTTCTCGGTTAATTATCGTTGCTTCCGCTGTGCTTGAGATCCCCGGAACCCCAACAACCGCAACACGGAAATTTGTTCTATTAAGGCTCGTCTAGGCACTCACAAACCAGTTGCATTCACACCCTAAACGTCGCACGACCTGGATTAGAATCTAGATCCTTCCAGGTCGTGACACTTAGACTTCTTTCTTGATGATACCATCAGTTGAGATTCATACTCTTTCAATAGCGGTTTCAATAACGGTTTTGAAAGTGATTTCATTTTCATGCAATTTTATACTAATGAACTCTTGTGACTAACTAAAGAAATGAAACATGTTGAAAAAACATGGACTCGTGTGGGACTAAAACATACAACTAAACAAACAAAAATTAGGTGCATGAAAATGAAATTTGCATCATGAAAATTTTTGTAAAAAATGATGCAATCTCAAAACTAAAAATATTAATTTTTTTGGAAGATCATGAAATCGTGGTAACAAAACTCTTTTGTAAATCATGTAATCTTACAATTAAAAACATGAAATCGAAAATAATGAAATAATAAAAATAATAATCGTACCATTAACAACATGAAATCGAAGAGAGTAAAATATATAAAAAAGTTTGTGTAAATATATAATTAATTGGACAAACAAAATTATGAAGTAAAAAATTGAAATATTATATCATGAAATAGTAAAAAGAAAGTTTAAATCTTGGAATGCAGGGAAATCATAAAATTGCGTTGTATCTTTAAAAATAAATCATGAAATCCTTAAATAGAAAATAAATTTTATTTAATTAAGTAAATAAAATCTTGAAATTAAAAAGAAAATAATTTAATGATATAAAAATAAAAATATACCCTTATATTTATATTTAGGGAAAATGACACTTTTGTGCACCTGAATATACACTTTTGACACTTTCATACCATAACTTTTTTTTTCTCTTTTTTCATACCTTACTTTCATTTTGGACAATTTACCCCTAAAATTCTCAGAATACCGAAATTACCCCTGGTCTAATGGAGAGAACCGGCTCATTTTTTTGAAGAGTGTGAAAAGACGAAATTACCCTAAACTATTCATCAAATTTTCAAGTGAATGCCATTGGACCCTCCTACTTCATCAAAACAGAGCCTCCTGCGGCGACGATGGCGATATGCCGGGAGGAGGCTCGGCTCCGCCAGAGACTTGCGGCGGCGATGGCGCCGGAGCAGCAGTCATATGTTTTGTTTTCTAATTAGAAAACAGAGGCGAGGTGACGAAGCTTCTGGGCAGCGAGCACCTCGTCGATCGCCGAAGCATCGTGATCATCGTCGATCGCCGGAGCTTACTTGCTGGGTTTCGTACCTGGTGACCGGAGTGACCGGAGTTGGTGGAGGTGACCAAAGTTGTGCCAAAATTTTCACTCACCGGAAAGTGTGCCGGAAAATATGTTCCGGCACACTTTCCGGCGAGTGAAAATTTTGAATTCTTGAACTCATTTCTTATCCCCTCTCTTCCTCTATCTCTTTTCCGGCCATTCTGTGTCGGAGACGACTGTCGGATCACCACATTGTACCCTTTTGGTCGTTGCCCATTGCCCACCACGTCGATGCTCGCCATTTTGTGTTGTGGAGGCTGCAGAGGAAGAACCATGGCCGGCTCCGCTGAAGATCACCGGAGAAGACGAGAAGGAGGGGTCGAGGACGATGGGGTTGAGACGGACACCTTGGCGGAGGTGTTCTGGAGGCCTCATCGGTACACCGTGCTCCCCACATGCCGGAGAAACCCCGGCGATGGATGCTGGAAAAACGCCGGTGAGGAAGGGGTGGCGGAGGAGGAGGAGAGGAATAGTTGAAATGGTGGCATACCTTTGAAAATTTGATGAATAGTTGAGGGCAATTTCGTCTTTTCACAATCTTTAATTGGATCAGAATTAAGCTAGATTTAATTTTGGTTTAGTTCAGTGGTAATTTGGGTATTTTGAAATTTCTGAAGAAAGTTGTCCCAAAATGAAAGTAAGGTATGAAAAAAAAATGAAAAAAAGTTAGGATATGAAAGTGTCAAAAGTGTATATTCAGATGCACAAAAGTGTCTTTTTCCCTTATATTTATGTTAAAAGACAAAAACAAATATCCATCTGTCATTAATGAGTCAGCACAAATCCAAGTTATCAATATTTTAATCTAATAATCGTAATTGATTCTTATATTCTCATCTAATATGGTTATTTTTACTTATATAAATTCTTTATGAAAATTTAAATAAGAAAATAACATAAATACTCTTGTGTAAAATTTAAAATATTCGTAAGCATAAACAAAAGAAACTTCAAACCTTGTCCAAGAACATGAACCATTAAATCTCAAGGCAAAAACTATTCCACAAGAAATTTACCTTTTAGTCTTTGTTGAATCAAGAAAGAAGAACTATATGATCTTCTTCTCTAGAGCAAGTCAACATCAAGAGGATGATCCTTAAGATCCTTCAAAAAGAGCCTACTAGAACTAATATGTGAAAAATAAGAGAGCAAGAAGAGAGGAGAGAGAGAGGTGGCCGGCCACGAGAGAGAGAGAGAGAGAGAGAGAGAGAGTGACTGAGAGTGAAAAACAATTCAATTGATATTTGTCTACTTCATCAACTCATAAGCATGGGTCATTATAGTAACAAATGATGAAAGCATGGGTTAAAGGTAAGTCATCACCTAAACCCCTTAAATCACTCTCCTCTTAATCAACAACACCAACTACGCATGGTATGTGGCCCCCACCCTTGGACCCACTAGGTGGCCGGCCACTTGGGCTTATTGGGTCCTATTTGGGCCCTTGTTGGGCCGGCTAGGTGACCTCATGGGCCGAGCCCAATGAGCTCGCCCATGTGGTCGCGTGCCGTGTCCAAAAGTTATCCGACCCTTTTTGTCGTTACTTATCAAACAAAGTCCGACGCGACATCGACGAAAATCTCAGTTTTCTCGATTCGCTAATTATTCTCTCAAACCGAACTCATGGCCCAAAACCTTCAATTTTGTCCATGTCTTGATCCTCAAGAAACGTTAATGTTTCTTTATCTCAAGTTATCCATCTTGTATGTGTGTGACCTTCCAGGCTCATGCCACCGTTGGCAGATCGGCACAAACGATCTCTCTTGCCTGATCCATCATAAATGGTCTCTAGTAAGACATTATGATTACCCAAGGTGCATGATGATCGATGATTCGATTTAACCTTGTGCGTACAAGTCACTATCCTATTATCTCTAGACATCCCGATTGATCACAAGGCATAGAGTCGTCATCCTTGTTTAATCAACCATTGTTACTTGATATGTGAGATGGCTGAGAACTGATAACCCGTATCACTGGCATGGCCATGCTCTTTCTCTCAGTCACTCTCGATCAAGTGGCCTTAACAGATATCTTTCCCATACCGTAGTACGAGAGATAAATCTCTTAGTCGTCTTTCGTGTCACTCATGCAATCCGTTCTGCCACCCAATCATGCCCGTTATTGCAATCCTGTTACGGAAAACATTAGGCGCAAGTTAAAGCCGTACGTCGACCGCATAGCGATCACAAAGACTCCTTGGTCTAAGGATATCGTGACAAGCCATCGCATGTGAATATGTTCATGGCTTAATCTATGAAACACTATTCAAAGCGGGTATCACTCTTCATCAAAATCAACAACACCAACTAAGTTCTCTAGGTAGGGCGATTTCCGGCGAGCGTTTCCGGCCAGCTCCGTCGACGCTGTTTCGAGGCGCTTTTGGCCTCGATTTCATCGCCATGGGCAGGAGACTTCGTTGGGGAGTTGTTGATCATTGACAACAGCTATGTTCCAACAGTTTCGGCCCCTTAACCGATCTGGAATTTGAGCTGGATCTGGATGATCGCTGGAAAACTTGGCGACGGCGCTTGGGTAGGACGGGAGGTGATGCTTCAGACAAACCGAGGCAAGGGAGAGCCACTCACGATGCTAGGCGGGGTGAGGAGAGGCCTCGACCCTCTAGATCGCCAATGGCGTGCCCGGGTGGCCTGGCCGAATCCAGATCAGAGAGGGAGCCTCGGTCGCGAGGGCCTTTGCAATTCTCCGATAGCGAACTGAGGAGGCTCACTGAAGCGATCGACACCAGCTCCAATCCGATCGGACGTCAAGTGAAGGCTTAGACTTTTTCAAATCTGCAGGTGGCTGCTAGGGCGAACGCAAACCCTAGGCTGCTTGTCTCGGTCAACGATGAGGGCGACCAGGCCGTCAGATTGATCAAACACCTTTCGGGCCGAGTCTGGGAGGCGTTGGGAGGAGGAGCTAGTTCAAACGATGAAGAGACCATAGGCGGCGCATCAAGCAGCGCGACGGTGCAGCCCTCTGGTTTGCTGATCATGGTGGCTCTGGAGAAGGAGGGTGCAGGCGGCTCGGGAAAGACTCACCGGTCGGTGATCAGGAGAGAGGGAGGCGCGGCCGTGCCCTGTTCCGACCTCACACCATGGGACCCTACGTCTAGGGCCCCTGCCTCTCGCTTGGAGAGCATGGGCCGACGAGAGGGGCAGGTCCTCACCTCCAAATCTCAGGCGAGACCAAACTCCTCGGGCAGACAACCCTATCAGGCCGGACAAGAGCGGAGACGACCGCGGGACGTCCCCGGCGCCGCATCCCGAGTACCTGGGCACGAGCAGAGACGACTGCGTGGCGTACCCGGCGCTGCATACCGAGAACCGAAGTTTCTGGTGGCCACGGCGAAGCTTCCGGCGAATAGGCGAGGGACGGTCTGGGGGAGAGACGCCCTTGCCCGAACACAGACGGACCGCCACGATACACCAACGATCTCCTCAACAGCTACCGCGGGACGTTCGGGGGCTTGCGAACTAAGGAAAAACCCTGGGCCGGGAACGGCCCATTATTCTGCTGTTGGACCAGACAAGCTGGCCCAAGCTGGTGGGCGGCCCAACAAGCCGGTGATGGTTCACACCCCGGTTAACTCCGGGTCATTTTACTCGGGATCCACCATGCAACAAAAATCACCTGACTCGTCCACTAAGGTACACAACCCGGCTTTTGGTTCAGATAATTATACTAGTTTACTTGAATCGGTTGAGCCGGTAAATTCGGTGAAGCCAGCCAGCCCTTCACTGGTCGATCTGAAATGCCCTTCGGATTGTAAGCTTAGAGACATTAGAGAGGGTAAGCGTTTGATGGACAACCTAGGTGCCCCGGCTCAAGCCGATCTAGGTTGGATTTCTGAGACGGATTGAGGAGGATGCCAAGGAGGGAGAGTTTTCGGAGTTGGCAGAGACCTCGAGGAGTGAGAAGGAGGGACTTTCGGCTGCGAGCATCACCGCAGCAGATGTGGAGAGGGTTGTTGATTTGTTGGGAGGCTCTCTTCCGATTCAGAGTGGAGCTGTCGCTCTTCCAGCGGTCTGGGCTCGGTTCACAAGTGTAGACTCCTGGCAGACACTATCACGACGCACCGCCCAGTCTTTGTGGCTCTATAGGAGTTCCGGTTCGCAGTGGTAGATCCGATGATCATCATAGCACTAGGTTTTTCTTCCCAGTTTGAGTTTCAGTTCAGTCCAGCAGTGCCAGGGTCGGGTTCAGGCGAGATATCTATATGGGACACTACAGTACTTCCCATGACCAGCTGCGACGTTGTCCCAAGGCTGATCGTGTGGGTTGGGGAGGTTTTGGCTTCTGGAGAGACAGTTTCTTTCCTCAACCTCCACGCCCCTTCTGTTCCCGCCGAGAGGAGGGATTTTTGGGGCATTTTGAGACAGGTGCATCACTCGGTAGGCCAAAAGTTTTTCCTCTTGGGTGACTTTAATACGATCAGGGATCCGAATGGGGTAGCCAATCAGGCAGTGCAGACAGATTGGAGAGTTTTTGATGTTTTTCTTACGGACTTAGGCCTTGTCGATTTCCCTATGTCGAACAAGGATTTTACTTGGTTCGGGCCACGCTCGAGAGCGAGCAGACTTGACCGCATCCTTCTCAGTCAGGATATGTTGGTTATCTTCGCAGACCCAATCCTCATGGGGCTAACGAAGATGCTCTCGGATCACAGTGCCATTCTTATAGGCACCCAAGAGGCTGATTGGGGACCGAGACCCAGACGGTTTCTCAATGCCTGGTTGGATCATAGTGATTTCAAGAGCTTTGTGGTAGCAAAGTGGACATCTTACACTGGCGTTGTGGGCTACCCAAACTACAGGTTATGGGTGAAGCTCAAACGTCTAAGGTCAGACTTAGCCACCTGAAACATTGAGGTGTTTGGTCACGTAGAGCACCAGATTTCCAGGACCACGGCCAGTATTGAGGCTTTAGACTCTTTGGGGGGGGGGGGGGGGTGAGACCGCTTACTAAGGTCGAGGAGGAGGATCGAGGCAGACTACGGACCGAGCTTATGGGTTTGGCAAAGACTCGTGCGGACATTTGGAGGCAGAAGTCGAGGGTTCGCTTGGCTCTGGAGGGAGATAGGAACACTCGGTTCTTTCACAGATGTGTCGCGACGAGAGGTAGGAGGAGTCGTATCGGGGTATGGTTATCGATGGTCAGGAGCAGACACAGCCAGAGCCGATTCGCAGAGCTGCAGTAGATCATTTCCAGGCGAGATTCCGGCCCGATTTTATCTCGAGGCCTAGTTTGTCGTCACTTCCGTTCCGGACGTTGTCACCGGGGGGTTCAGATTTTTTAGAGGCTGTTTTCACTGAGGATTTTCTCCATTTCTTTCATGATTTTCATCTGACAGGGAGGATTGGGTCGGGTCTCAATGCTTCTTTCATAGCATTGATTCCGAATATTGAGACCCCTCGCGTCTTCGCGCAGTTTCGACCGATTAGTCTTATCTCGGGGCCTTATAAGCTTTTGGCTAAGGTTCTTTCCATACGAATGAGACGGTATATTGATGATCTTATTAGCGAGGTTCAGTCTGGCTTCATTCGGGGTAGACAACTAGTTGATGGGGTCCTGGTGGTGAACGAGTTGATTGACATGGTTCGCAGGACACACTCCAGGACGACAGTAGTAAAGCTTGATTTTGAGAAAGGTTTTGACCGGGTCGATTGGAGATACCTTTGGAGCGTTATGACTGCCATGGGCTTTGGCCCTAAGTGGAGACACTGGATTGCTTCCTGTCTGGGTTCCTCTGCTTCAGTCCTAGTCAATGGCTCCCCCACGAGCCAGTTTGACATCAGGAGAGGAGCCAGACAGGGGTGCCCCTTATCCCCGCTCCTATTCATTATTGCAGTGGAGGGGCTTCACCTCCTTCTTCAGCGTGGGGAGGAGGCTGCACTTTTCAGGGGGATCCGGGTGAGTGATGAGGAGAGAGTCTCACACCTTCAGTTTGCAGATGACACCCTTTTATTTGTTGAGGCCAAGCCGTATCAGTTGTTTCAGCTCTGATTGGTATTACATTATTTTGAGTGGGCGTCAGGCCTGAGGATTAACTTCGACAAGTCGGTCTTGTTGGGGTTGAATCTGGAGGAGGGTGGTGATGGACGCTTAGCTAGAGCTTTCGGCTGTGTGGTTGGACAACTCCCTCTACCTTACTTGGGTTTCAGCTTGGGGGCAGACTACCGTCGGGTGGTGACTTGGGAGCCGATTGTGGCTAAGTTGAGATCCAGATTCGCTTTGTGGCAGGCGAACACACTCTCTTTTGGTGGACGGATCACGCTGATTAAGACGCTCTTTCGAGCTTGCCTATTTTCTACATGTCTCTCTTCCGGGCCCCTAGGACTACTATTGCTGTGATGGAGTCCATTATGAGGAGGTTCCTGTGGAGAGGCAAAGGTGGACGCAGGGGGTTTGCGAAGGTTAGGTGGGAGTGTGTCTGTAGGCCGATCAGACAAGGAGGCTTGGGCATCCGTCGCCTCCAGGAGGTCAACAGCGCTCTGCTGTTGAAATGGTGGTGGCGATTCGTGTTAGGTTTGTGCCCTAGTCCAAAATAATTCCTCAATCTATATTGAAACGGACATCATTATTCTACATAATATTACTAATGTGTTGTAGTAATATATCTAATGTGATTTGATCTATGTCATAATGTGTGTAACCACTTGTAGTAGAACTATAGATCAGAAAGAATTGCATTCGATAATGTCCCTGATCAGCTAAGCTTCTTCTGTAGCGATCAGTATGAGACTAACTCATTGTGATCATGCTCTACTGATCATGGCAAAGTGCGTGCCGGAGTTATATCATAGATACCATCAGGTCGATGATATCGGACAACCCGATTGTGAGTATGCTGCATAGATCCAGTCATGAGATACTCACATATCGTAGCTTGTCATTATATCCTAAGATCAAGGAGTCTTTGTGTACAATATGTAACGAATACCTAAGTTTGACCTAGTCTAACGTTATCTGTAAAAGGGTAACTATAACGGCTTCGATTGGCTTTAATATTGATTGCACTAGTGAACTCGAAAGGCGTCTGAGGGATTTATCACTCATACTTCGGTATGAGAAAGATATCCGTTTAGGCCACTTGATTTGTATGACTGAAGAAATAGCACGGCCGTGCAGAGTATCAGTTTTCAGTCATCTTAGATATCAAGAAACAGTGATTGATAAATTAGGATGACCATTCTATGCCTATTGATCAATCTGGATATCGGTTTGATAAAAGGACAGTGACATGTACGATAACAGGTTAAGTCAAATAATCGATAATCACGAACATTGGATAATCATAATGTCTTGCTAGAGACCACTTATGATGGAAAGGGTAAAATAGTAATTTCTTCGGTTGTTGTGCTTGTGTGGACCTAATAGAGAAACATTAAGCTTGTGTTTTCATTGATTAGAAGAGGTAACTTTCAGATTTAATATATATATATAACATGTTGAATTTGCATTATGATCAGTGCTTCGATCACCACGGTTACATAACGTCCGCTGCATGATATTTATCGAATGGAACCCGTGGTGATCTCTTTCAATTCGCAACAGAGCCAAATCCATTGTGCAGGAGGATTCTATGTGCGAAATACGGATGGGACAGGTCGTCATGGGACTTTTCGTTGCTCCCTTTCTCTGGTCACTCAGGGTCGAGGGCTTTGCGGGATATTCTTGGTCTCTCGTCTCATCAGGCTTTTCCTAGGATTTTTGGATCTGGGTGTGTCCGTTGGAGGCTTGGAGATGGCAGACAGATCAAATTCTGGGATGATTGCTGGTTGGGATATTTTTTCTTGAAAACCAGATTTCACAAATTATACAGCCGCGTGAGTCACCCGGGCCATTCAGTTCACGATGCATGGGTTCTTTAGGGATTGTCTATTCCTTTCCGTGGGGTGCTGCCGACCAGAACAGAGTTATAGTTTGCAGAGCTGTTTACGGTACTTGGCACGGTCAGACCGACAGATGGGATTCGTGATCAGATCTGGTGGACATCTGATACGAGAGGATATACTGCGAGTAGAGACTACCACATGTTGTTGGGCACAGATCAGGCAATTCTGGTAGACTGGGCTTCGAGACTGTGGGATACGCCAAATCCCCCAAACTTCAGGAGTTTCGGGTGGCTAGTTCTTCAGGGTAGTTTACCGACTAGAGGCGCTCTCACTTTCATGGGGGTCATCCCGATTGGTCATCGCATGTGTGCTCAGTGCGGTAGGAGGGAGGAGACGACAGAGCACCTTATGCTCTCCTGCAGGTGGACTGGGAAATTCTGGGGAGAGATTCGCAGATGGTGGGGTATCCAGCTTCCTTCTACTCAGACAGTTCATGATCTCTTCATGGGGTGGAGAGCCAGAGTCACAGACAGATGAGCGAGGAGGGCATGGAGTAGACTCGTCACGATGGGTTTCTGGTACATCTAGGTCACCAGAAACGGCAGGATCTTCAGGGATGAGGAGCGATCTCCTAGAGAGACCCTCAGACTTCTTCAGATGCGTTCTTATACTCTGGTGCAGGCAAACGAGGGACGAGACATCCAGTCTTGGACGGGGGAGCGCACATTAGCCGCCTGGTGCGCGAACCCGAGGTTGGTACTCCAGTCCATTCTTTCTTAGCTTTTCTCTTTTTTGGGTTGTTCTTTTGGGGATCTGTATTCCCTTTTTTGGATTTGGGGGCACAGTTTTCCCCTTCTTTGTTCTTTTGTACTTTTCTCTTTCCTTCTATACTATCTTTTATTGCTGATAAAAAAAACTATTCAAAGCGGGTCGTCCGATATCAATCACCTCATGATATCTATGATATGATTCCGGGATCCCACATCCCTATGATAAGCAGAACTACATCATTGAGAACCATCCTCATACTGGTCGCTTCAATTGATGCGTATATTGACCAGGGACTCGTTAAGTGTGATCCGTACAGATTTATGGTTCTACTACTTTAGTGGTCATTAATCAGATCATGCTTAACATATTACTTCAACACATAAGTAATATAAAGTCGTTTTATTTATTACAAACGATGATAAATATACATAGACACTTATAGACTACTAGCAATTGGACTAGGGCACAAAATGCTATCACATTTATCTATGGCAAACACAATGGCCATCAGCTCTTTTTCATATATGGGTTTTGATCGGGCATGCTGACCCAGGGTTTGACTATAGTATGCCACGGGTCGTTGCTCTTGCATTAAAACTGCCCCTACTCCATACCCTGATGCGTCGGTCTCTACCATAAAAGGCTTCTTAAAGTCTGGTAAGGCCAAGAATGGTACGGTATTCATTGCCTTTTTGAGGCCCTGAAATGCTTCTGTCGCCGCCTCGTTCCACCTGTACTTATCTTTCTTGAGTTGTTCCGTTAGTGGCCACACCAACTCACTATATACTTTTACAAATTTTCGATAATATCCGGTTAGCCCCAAAAATTCTCGTAACTCTCGAATATTACGTGGTTCTGGCCAGTTCAGCATGACTCGTATCTTAGACTGATCGACCGCCGCTCCTTCTCCCGAGATCACATGACCTAGGTAATTCAACTTTTCTCGAGAAAATAAACATTTCTTACTATTAGCATAGAGTTGATATCGTGACAACATGAGCACGATCGTTAAGTGGCGAGCGTGTTCGCTCACACTGCTGCTGTATACCAAAATATCGTCGAAAAATACTGGTACAAATTTGCGTAAGTGGGGGCGAAATACCTCATTCATCAATGATTGACAAGTGGTCGGGCCATTAGTGAGACCAAAAGGCATTACCAAGAACTCGTAGTGACCGTCATTGGTACGAAAAGCGGTTTTGGGAACATCTTCGGGCTTAACACGTATCTGATGATATCCTGTTTTGAGGTCGATTTTTGAGAAGATTGTAGCCCCATGGAGCTCATCCAGAAGTTCCTCAATCACCGGGATCAAAAATTTATCTGGCAATGTTTCCCAATTTAATGCCCTAAAGTCAACACAAAATTGCCAACTTCCATCCTTTTTTCGAACCAACAAAATAGGGCTCGAAAATGGGCTAGTGATGGGTTGTATAATTCCAGCTGCTAGCATTTCTTTTACCAACAACTTGATGGCGTCCTTCTGTATTTGTGGGTACCTATAAGGGCGAACATATACTGGTGTCGAGCCTTCACGCAGGATGATTGCGTGATCTCGGTCACGAGACGGGGGAAGAGTATTAGGTATGTCAAAGACATGTTGAGATTGTTGTAGCGTTGCGACTATTTCGGGTGGCATTTCATCTTCGATAGTTTCCACAGCCGCAAGATTCCCCAACTCGACCAATATTCCTTCTCCTTCGCGCCTGATGGCCTGCATTATAGCCTTCAGCGAGACTTGAGTCTTATACATTGCTGGATCTCCCTAGAGATGTATTTTCTTTCCCTCTACGTTAAATTTCATTGAGTAAGCCTTCCAGTTGATACGAGTGTCACCAACAGTTTCCAGCCATTGATATCCCAATATTAGATCTGAACTTCCCAATGGCAGGGGTAGAAAGTCTTCTATAACCTCTAAGCTTTGTAGGTTTAATGCCACTCCCTGGCAGACCCCTTGAGTTCAAGTAGATTGTTCATTCCCTAGTTCAACTCCATATGGGGTCGTCTTGGCAACAGGTAAGTGTAACTTCTTGATGATTTCTGGGCGAATGAAGTTATGTGTTGCGCCACTGTCGATTAAAACTACCATTGGTTGGGCTCCGATGTGCCCTTCTAATTTCATTGTTTTGGGAGATGTTAGGCCAATCACATATCTGAGGGATACCTCTACCGTTTTGCTTTCTAGACCAACATCATGTGCCCCCACCTCTTCTGATTCGATGTCACCGTTCACTTCCCCTACTTCATCCGGGGGGTAGTCCTGTAATATCAAGAATTGTAATTTTTTCTTCTTACATCGGTGGCATGGAGTGTATTTTTCATCGCACTTGTAACATAACCCCTTAGCCTTTTTCTGTTGTAACTCCGCCTCTGATAACCTACGAAAAGTTGGTTGTTCCCTGGTGCTTGTCTGGCGCGGTGGAACTGAGCGTGTGAAAGGAGTTCCAAAGTTGGCCCCATGGTTGTGGTTGGGTCGGGGATGATATTGTTCCAATAGTTTAGTATCTACCTTGCAATCTAGTTCCATCGCATGCTCGAACGCGATTGGCCCAAGTAAGGTAACTTCTGAGCCGATCTCTGGCTTTAAACCATTAATAAAGGCAGACTGCAACACGTGCTCGCTTATTCCTTCTAGCGACGAGGCTAGCCATTCGAACTTCTTACGGTATTCACGTATTGTCCCTTCCTATTTCAAAGCGACGAACTCGCAGTACAACGATCCTGTGGGTAGTGCCCAAAACCTCTGGATCATCTGTCTCCTTAAATCCACCCAGCTTGTGAACGGCCTCCTTCGATTTTCCCATTGAAACCATATAAGTGCTTCACCCTCAAAACTCATGAATGTTGTTTCCACGCATTTGACATCCGTCAGGTGGTGTATTGCGAAGTATCGTTCAGCCTTTAAAATCCACCCATCAGGATTGTCTCCATCGAATACGGAGAGCTCAATCCTTCGAGGTCGAATCTCCCATCTGGGATTTGGAAGAGGAGAGTAATTTCCATCTTCCCAACCGATCCCTGTCGGACCTCCCATTCTGGCCATGGGTGCCCTTGGGTTCGCGCCTCGTCGTGTGCCTGTAGGACCTGCTGTTGTCTGTTGCCCATGGACGAAGACTTGCCCCTCAGTTCCGTTCATTACTTGCTCTTGGTTTGCTAATTGCTCTTGTTCTTCCTCCGAGATTTCCAATTGTTGATTTCCTTGAGCTCTGACTATTTGGGCCATCTGTCCCGCCATTGTTGTGATCTGTCCTGCCATTGTTGGCATCTCAATTTTTATGTTTTCCATGTCGGTTTGAAGTTGGGTTACTGCTGCTTCCGTCGCTTCTGTTCTTGCTTCAGACCGTGTCACCATGGTTCCCCGAATCGTGCTCTGATACCAATTGATACACTAGAGTAGTGTATCAGTTGATACAAGATAGATATAGAACGAAAAAGGGAGATTTTATTGAATAATTTCAGGTAATTCGAGAGACCTTGTTTCTCTCCAGCCTAGGGTTCAATTACAATATAATTCTATGATATTAACCATATGTTGCTCTTTCAACCAAACTAACAGGAAAGACAAAAATAGGAAAGATAACAAAAGCATAAATTTGTTGGGCAAGTAATCTTGACCCGCACTGCTACTTTGATTAGATTTTCTAATTTTCTAATTTGCTGCCCCACAGCCCACCAACCTTCTTTTCTTCTTTCTTGAATATTTTAGATGAGTAGGCCCTGCATCATCTTCATCATCAAATTCCACAGCAGATTAAAAGCAAATTGTGTGTGTAAACATAAAAAAAACAGTGGCTCCCAATTTTTATGGGATCCTGTTAAAGAGCTCATGACTTCTTCTTTCTTTTACTTTTATTGCAAATCAACTCTGATTACTTTTTCCATTAAACCTCCAACAGTTAATGTATTTGATAGATGCCAAAAAATAAATTGCATATTCTCTCCTTACCTTTTGTTAGAACATTGTTATTCCATAAACGCAAATTGAGAATTCAAGCATATATTAAACATGTAATATAAAGAAGAGACGAACAGATGAAATATAAAACTTTTATTGATTCAACATATGAATAAAATTACAGATACGTAGCACTTGACCTGTGATTCGGTATTGGACTGAAAGAGGAAGAAAAGATTATCGTCGAGGCACGGTAATCCGCTTTCCTTAAGACAATATTGGCCCCGTATGGTCAAATTGCTTCCAGGATACAACGACGATCGTAGTCGAACTCAGAACCGCGATATAGAGAGAATCAGAGAAGAGTTATCTAGAGAGAGGTGGTCGGGTACGAGAGTTTTCGTGCTTATTTCGTCTCTAGAGAAGGTACGTATTTATAAGCTCAGGGAAGGTCAAAACCTAAACGAAGAAAAGGAAAGAAATAATTACTGATTTCTTTCTTGCGGAGAAAGTCACAAAATCTTGGAATATTTTCCAATAAAGAAAAAATTTCCTTTTAATGGCATTTGACCACGTTTTTAATTCCGAAATATTATTTAGAAAAATTATTATTTCCGAATAACATATTCGAAATTAAAATATTCCCGAAAACGAATTATTCCGAAAATATATTTCCCAAACGCATATAATTTGAGAATATTTATTTTCCAATTCAAGTGTATTGGAAATAAAATATTTCCCAATTAAAGTTTGTTGAGAAGTCTTGCGGGCCAAGGCAAAAAATATGGTGGGCTTCTGGCCCACCAATTTTCTGCAGCATTCGCGACCCGCACATTGTGCGGGCGCACCCAATGTTCAAGCCCGGAGCCCGCTCGCGAGAGAGTCTTACTTCTAGTAATTCTTACAAGTCCATGGAAGTGTCATGGTATATAAACCATGTGAAAAGTTCATCCACTTCCAATGCGGGACTTTTAAGAAACAACACAAGTTCTCAACAACACCATTTCAAGTGGTCATGTTCGAGGTTCAATTTCTCATTCACCTCTTGTCCGTTTATGGCTCGTGATATACCGTTGGAAAGCTCTTATACCCTAGATTATGTAAACGAGTTTCACATCATTCAAGGTCGAGTCGAAGCGTTCCAAAATCACGGCTCAAGTTGACCCATTGACTAGTTAACACATGTCAATTTTGCCATTTTAATCAATTTTGTCCAACACCTTTTAAATCACATTTTTTCCTTTTGTCGTGCAAACTCACAAATCTCAGAAAAATTTACACAATCAGTTATGTCTAAAATGCACGAATACTGCAGGAAGCAACATAAGAAAAGTGTGTTTGACACAAGAATGTTCATGAAATTTGTGTAATAGTGCTGCTTAAATTATTTTTTATACATATCTTATCATTCTGTCTTCAGAAAATAAAGTTAGATTTTCAACCCAAACCAAAAATGAGCATAAACCCAACTTAAAAAAAATTCATACTTTAAAATAAAAAGCATATTAGACAGCATTAACTGAGAGGATCGAAGTAATTTAGTACACCATTTAAATGCCTTACAACCATTGAGGATACGTAGGAGTATACACAAATCCACCTAGGACCTTATATCTTATAATATCACCTATTAGTATTTTAGATCACGACTCTTATTACATTAAATTCCTATTATACATCCTATAAAGAACAATAAAATAAATGTTTTGATCTTATTTCTTCAAGTGCATAAAATGCTAAAAACAACAATTGGGGCTACAAATAAATTACAACTTACCAAATCATAGTAACGATTGACTGATGAAGGGAAGACTTTCAAAATGGTGCATAATAACTGAATTGCACCTTCCAGCCGCATGCATGATAGAACAACCATTGCACTTGAAAATAAAAGCCAAGATGTATGCATTAATTGAGAATGTCAATTAAAAAAAGGGTAAGTTGTTCAGGGCATATTCCACTCAAATTTGCAAAACAACTTTTGAATAATGATTTTCATGTTTACTCTGTTTAAAAAAGAAAACACCATTTATGGGTACAAAAATGAGCATACAAGAAATATATTTTTCTTCTTAAGCAATCACAGAGCTGACTCCATCAACAGTTACCGAAATTCATAATAGCTTTAGTTTACTTTCAGTTTTGATGAACACGTGGCAGAGTTCTATGAGTGAAGGAGGTAACCTTCAAATACCTAGACTTCCAATGTCATGTATGTTCAATATGTAAAAAAATAAACTCCATGGATTGCAAGAACAAGAAAATAAATCCAGACGGCTACTAACCCATACAACTTCAGTGTTATCATCATTTAGCAGCTTCAGAACTAGTTGAATAAGTTTACCCGCATGAGAATTCCCATCTTTCCTTATATTTAGAAATCCACCCAACCCAATCCAATAAAGAAAAAAGATTCACAAATTAGAGAGTTCGAAAAGTTATAGATAATGACAAGTTGAACTATTATAGTCAAATTTGTTGGGTTGCCGGGATCTCAAGCACAACGGAAGCAACGAATTTAACCAAGAACCCGTCACAAGATTGTTTGCAAACAATAGATGAATCATTAGAACGAGTAAATATCAGATTTTTACCTCTCGTAGTCTAGCGGAAAACTCACGAATTCAATCTCGAAACAACTCCTTGGACTCATTCTGTACGAGTACACACATATCGAGCTCGACCTTGTGAAGCTTGAATCCTCACCAAAACTACTAGACTCCGGTAGCACTCAATCACTCGATTTCTCTAGCTCCTAATGCAAGAACTAGAGAATTTTCTTTAGTAGTGTAGCTAATATTGCTCAAGAGCCTTAGTGAGAAGCTCTCAACCAAAGCCTCCTTTTATAGGCTTTGGGGAGGGCCTCTAGGTTTTCATAATCCGGCATAGGTGTCGATCGACACCCTTCCTGCGTGGAAGGTGTCGATCGACACCCCCCCCCCTTTCGGTGCCAGATGTGAGTGTCGATCGACACCTCGACACCTCGAAGGTGGCGATCGACACCCCACTGCAATTATTCCCATACCACTTACTTTGGACCTCTTGAGTCCATTCGAGTCGCTTCGGTCTTGCTCTTGGCGTGTGACCCAGTAGGCCCATGACCCATTGGCAGATCGGCGTGAGAACCCATCTCACCCGATCCATCACCAGTAGCCTCTAGTAAGACGTGGTGATTACCCAATGTCTATGAGTGTATCGATCGGTTCGATATCTCCTGCCTGTCATCTGTATAACCAAACCTTGTTTGCTTTAAGGCGTATGAGATCGAATGAGACATAGAGCAGTCATCCTCATGTATTCAATCTAGTTCCTTGAATTTCGAGATGACTGATACGTAATTGGTGCGGCCACACACTTTCTTAGTCATGCTCATCAAGAGGCCTAGAACCATACTCTTCACCACGTCTCACCGTGGGGAAACAAATCCCTTGTGACGCAATGTGCGCTCTCAGTACAGTCTGTCCAATAGCCAACGATGTCTGTGACAGGCAGCGTTAGGACATGTCAAACTAAAGGGTGACGTGCATGTGAGCCACTCGCTCCAAGGTATCAAGGCAGTGATCACACGACGACAGAGTATGCGTTGGTGACTTAATTTATGCGTCATACTCCACCGCGCGTCATCCAATATCATCCTCCAGATGGTATATGTGATATGACTTTGGTAGTCCCACTACCCAGATCAGGAGGACTTGATCTTAAGTCATCATCACACTAGTCACTTATAAATAAGTATTCGACTAGGGACTCATCAAGCATAACTTCATAATATCTAAAGGTTCTGATGTCCTTGTGTAAACACTAACGACTTTAGATGACGTTATCGCTTAATACATTATTACAATAGAATAATAATGTAAATGTCCTTCATTGCTTAACAGAAGAAGATTACATAGAAAAGACTTGGACTAGAACACTAGATTTAACAAAATTTTGATCTTTTGAAACTATTATAATTTTATATTAGGTTGCATAACACTTTAGCTTTCCATGCTAAAAGGTCTGCCTATTAGTTGGTTTGGGTCTTGCCTTCATATGTACCAATGTTTTTCTCCATTTAGTAAACTTCGGACTTTCTGTATATTTGGAAACTACACATAAGGGCTTAAGCTTCCCACACTAAAGGCCGACCTATTAGTTGGCTTCAGCTTCCATCTTTATGTGTACGGATGTAACTATTTTATTCTCTATTTAGTAGATGTGAGAGTTTCTATTTCACAACAGAAACAAGTACTTAGGATTGATGTCTGTCAATCAGGGTTACTAAGGTTTCCTATTTAGGGTTTCCTAATTTGGATTAGTAGATACTTTCCGATTTGTAATGTGTATTCCCTATATAAAGGGTTGCTCTCATTGCATTATGAATAACAACAATCATCAATAAAGCTTGAGATTGACATGGTATCAGAGGGTTAGGTTCGATCTTATCGCGTGTGGCTTTGCCCACTCGTTAATTAAGTTTTAACAAGTGGGCAAGGCAAGAAAAAGAGGAAAAAAAATACGAAATATTGTTCATCGAATACTATTTCGAGCATTGTTCATAAAGCGATCTCACTATTTACCGAATACTATTCACGCATATTGTTCATCAAAAAAAAAATTCCGATCGTCTCCCTCCCTCGTTCCTCCCAATGTTCTATAATTTGCTTCACTATCCCGTTTGCAACCATGATTTTTTCGGCTAATTTCCTGGTTTGTTGACATGATTTGGGTGTTTTCTCGAGACGCGCTACTGTTCACGCGACTGTTCACGCAATTTTTTTTTCTCTCTCCTTCTCTAGCTTGCTTCTGTGCAATTATTGTGGTACCTTCCGATGGACAAAATCGACAACACAGTTATCCGATTCACAGGTAAAAATTATTCTATTTGGGCGTTTCAATTTGAGATATTTGTTAAAGGTAAGGGTTTGTGGGATCACATCATTGCACCCGAAAAGACCTCAGGTGACTCTAGTGAGGTTACGGATCCTAAAACCGTAACTCAGGCTTGTCCCGCTGATTGGGGATTCAAAGATGCTCAAATTCAAAGTTGGATTGTGGGATCTGTGGACTCTCAGATTGTTCTTCACCTCCGTCCTTATCGCACGGCTAAGGACATGTGGGCCTATCTTAGACGGGTTTATTTTCAAGATAACTCCGCCCGTCAATTTCAATTAGAGCTGGACATATCTAATTTTCAACAAGAAACTCGCTCTGTTCAAGAATATTACTCAGCTTTCTTGGCCCTCTTGGCTGAATACATGGACATCGCTCTTGCAGAAGTACCAGTTGAGTCCCTTCTACCCGTCCAAACAAGTTTATTAAATCCTCAACGAACGCTATTTATGATGCGTCTTCGTCCGGAATTTGAGCCAGTCCGCTCATCCTTATTGAACAGATATCCGATTCCCTCCCTTGATATCTGCTTTGGCGAACTTCTCCGTGATGAACAGCGTATACTTACTCAAGGAATGTTGGAACGAGGGTCTTCATCTATGGCATATACTGCTCGGACTTCCTATGTCGCCCGATCTTCTCCTACCAACCAGGCACCACATACCAAGCCTCAAACAGGATCTCGAGACATGCGCACTGTGGAATGCTTTACTTGTCATAAGTTTGGGCATTACGCTAGTCAATGCCAGAATTTGCACGTATTGCAGGAAGCCCGGTCACACTATTAAGGATTGTCCTACCCGTCCACCTCGCCCCGTTATGTATCCCAATCAAGTCTCTCATGTTCCAGCATATCATGCTGCAGTCCATCCTCAAGTCTCATCAAGCCACCTCCCAACACCTCCTACACCTCAAAGCACAACGCTAACTCCTGATATGGTACAACAAATGATTGTGTCTGCTTTCTCTGCCCTGGGATTGCAAGGTAAAACTTTATCTTCTACACTTACTTGATTTATGGACTCTAGAGCTGCCATTCATGTTTCCTCGAAAATTCAAGGCTTGCATAATGTTCGTTCTTATGATGGCACTTCTCGAATAGAGACAGCGGATGGTAGTCAATTGCCAATAACGGCAGTTGGGGATGTTTCCCCTAAAATTAAAGATGTTTTAGTTTGCCCCAAATTATATACAAATCTGCTTTCTGTTGGTCAACTTATTGATGACAACTGTAATGTTAAATTTTCTTCGGATGGTTGTGTTGTGCAGGATCAGAAATCGGGGGAGCTGGTAGCGAAGGGCCCTAAGATTGGACGACTCTTTCCACTATGGTCTTCTCAGTTCAAGTCTGTTTTTCCTGTTTTCTCTTGTAATAAAACTCTAGATAGGATTTGGCATAGGCGTCTCGGCCATCCTAATTCAAAAATAATGAATCATTTGTTTCGTTCTGGTACTTTGGGTGATAAAATCTCTGTGTCTTCGTCTCTTGAGTGTGATGCTTGCAAAATGGGGAAGGGTAAAGCCTTGTTGTTTCCTTCACATGGTAGTCGTGCTTCTCAGTGTTTTGACATTATTCATAGTGATTTGTGGGGGATCTCACCAGTCCTTTCTCACTCGCACTATAAATATTTTGTCACGTTCATTGATGACTACAGTCGTTTCACTTGGATCTATTTTCTTCGTTCTAAAGATGAAGTATTCGCTAAATTTAAGGATCTTCTTGTTCATATAGAAAATCAGTTCTCTAGGCGCATTAAGATACTTCGCACTGATTTGGTAGAGAATATATGTCTAATCCATTTTCTAATTTTTTAAATGAGAGGGGGATTATTTTCCAACATTCGTGCGTTGACACTCCACAACAAAATGGGGTGGCAGAATGCAAAAATAGACATCTATTAGACATTGTTCGCACTATTCTTATAGAATCTTCTGTCCCTCCTCGTTTTTGGGTTGAAGCTCTGTCCACCGCCGTTTATTTGATTAATCGGCTTCCTTCACAGGTCTTAAATCTCGAGTCTCCTTACTTTCGTCTCCATAAGAAAACCCCTTCGTACTCCTATCTCCACCCTTTTGGATGTGTGTGTTTTGTTCTCCTTCCTCATGTTGAAAGAAGTAAATTATCTGCTCAATCAGTTCGGTGTGTGTTCTTTGGGTATAGTACTACTCAAAAAGGGTTTGTATGTTTTGATCCAAATTCCTGTAAGATTTGGGTGTCTAGAAATGTGGTATTCTTTGCAAACCAATATTTCTATCATAAGTCTTCCACCGATACAAACCCTTATGTGAACTTGCCTGAGTTTGAACATGTCACTAGTCCAGCTCAATTGCCTATTCCTACTGATCCTCCCTCTTTCGTCAAATTCCGACCAGGTGTGGTTTACACAAGACGTCATCCTCAAGCTACCACAGACCCCCCGATTCATCCTGATCCAGAGGTTATTTCCCCTGCTCTACCTGATCATCGCATCTCTGAGGTACCACCAGATATTTCAGAGGATACAGGGGTCCCAGTAGACAATATAGGGGCTACAGAGGTCACAGACATTTCAGAGATACCTGATGAGACAGCGGTTTCTCTTCGTCGCTCTACACGACATTCAGTACCACCAGATCGGTATGGATTCTCATCTTCTACACGTGCTCTTGCTACTACATTAGCCTCTATTGAGGTACCCTCTGGATATTCCAAAGCTGTCAAATTGGATTGTTGGAAGATGGCGATGCAAGAGGAACTTAGGGCACTCGAGTTGAATCATACTTGGGACATTGTCTCTTCTCCCCCCGATGTTTCTCCTTTGGGATGCAAATGGGTATACTCGGTTAAAGTCCGAGCTGATGGGAGCATTGAACGATACAAAGCTCGATTAGTGGCATTGGGAAATCGTCAAGAATATGGTATTAACTATGAGGAAACTTTTGCTCTTGTCGCTAAGATGACGACGATTCGTACTATATTAGCCATTGCAGCCTCCAAAGGATGGACATTGAGTCAAATGGATGTTAAGAATGCGTTTCTGCACGGTGATTTAAAAGAGGACATATATATGAGGGTACCACAAGGGTTGTTTTCTACCCCGACGTCTAAGGTCTGTAAACTCCGACGATCTCTCTATGGTTTGAAACAAGCTCCCCGGGCATGGTATGAGAAATTTCGGTCTGCCTTACATGACTTCTCTTTCCAGCCAAGTAAGCATGATACTTCCTTGCTTCTTCATCGTTCGATAGAAGGGATCGTCATCCTTATGATATATGTGGATGATATTGTCATTACCGGTACAGATGTATACTTAATTACCCAGTTAAAACTTCATCTACATAATTCGTTTCATATGAAAGAACTTGGGCATCTCAAGTATTTTCTAGGCCTCGAGGTCCACATAGGTTCGACGGGTATCTTTCTTAATCAAGCTAAGTATGCTAATGATTTACTTGACTCTTCGGGGATTCGAGGCAGTTCCCCAGTTGACACTCCAATGGAGCTTAATGTCAAGTTACGCAAAGAAGAAGGTGATCTTCTTCCTGATCCGACGATGTATCGTCAGTTAGTGGGTAGCTTGGTCTATCTTACTATTCGTCGGCCGGATTTATCATTTGCTGTTCAGCAGGTTAGTCAATTCGTGCAAGCACCGCGACATTTGCATATGGCAGCACTACGTCGTATTTTGCGCTATCTGTTAGGTACCGTTACCAAGGGCATTTATTTTCCATTCTCCACCTCTCTGGCCCTTTCAACGTATAGTGATGCGGATTGGGCAGGTTGTGCAGACACTAGGCGTTCCACGACTGGTTGGTGTGTGTTTTTGGGTCCTGCTCTGATTTCTTGGAAATGTAAGAAACAAGATCGTGTCTCCAAATCTTCAATGGAAGCAGAGTATCGGGCGATGTCTCAGGCGTGTTCAGAGATCATTTGGCTACGTGGATTGCTATCTGAGTTGGGATTCTTGGTTCCTGGTGCCACTACTCTCCATGTTGATAATACCAGTGCCATTCATATCACAGCTAATCCTGTCTATCATGAACGCACCAAACATATTGAGGTGGACTGTCACTTTATTCGCGACGCATATGATTCTCATATGTTGACACTTCCTCATGTTCCCTCAAATCTTCAAGTAGCGGACATTTTCACTAAATCTCTCCCACGACACAGACATAAGTTTCTTGAAGGCAAATTAATGTTGATTGATCAACCCACATCAATTTGAGGGGGGGTGTCAATCCCCTATATTATTAGGATTCTTATTTCCTAAACTAATTAGGATTCTTTCCTATTTTCTGTAAATAGGTTTCCTTTCCTATTCTTTGTAACCCTAGTACTATAAATATAGGATCTTGTACATGAATTAGATCATCGAATACACAAGTAAATTTCAGAGATTGACAGCTTCACTATCCCGTTTGCAACCATGATTTTTTCGGCTAATTTCCTGGTTTGTTGACATGATTTGGGTGTTTTCTCGAGATGTTAGAATCTTTGTTTTTGTTTTTGTTACGATCTTAAATCCCTCTTACTCAAGAATGTGAGAGAATATGCTGAAGGCGTTGCGCACTCCGTCTCTGTCTCCGAGGTATGGGTATGAATCCCCATGATCTCTAAGTTGGGTATAAATCCCAGAGTCTCCGTCTCCGAGGTATGGTTCTGAATCCCCATGATCTCCAAGTTGGATATAAATTCTCAAAGGCTCCTGTCTCCGCCTCCGAGTTTTGAGTATCTGAAGTCCCGAAATCTCCAAGTTCTCCGAGTTCCGAGTTCAAACACCAAATCAAATTCACTCCACCGACATAGCCGTCAAGTGCCCCCACCGTATCAGTTTTTTTAAATAGTCAAATTGATGTTGGTCGACCCACATCAATTTGAGGGGGGGGGGTGTCAATTAGGTTACTAAGGTTTCCTATTTAGGGTTTCTTAATTTAGATTAGTAGATACTTTCCTATTTGTAATGTGTATTCCCTGTATAAAGAGTTGCCCTCATCGTATCATGAATAACAACAATCATCAATAAAGCTTGAGATTGACACAATGAAATTAATACTAAGGACTTGTAATAGACATAAGAAGGCATTATGAATAATTAGAAGCCACATATACCTTGACAATAAATCTGATACTGAAGCACAACAAGCCACCTTCACAAGATAAGAATCTGCTGGAAACTGCTAAAATATAAGACATAAACAAATTTACATTTTGAGACAACAGAACTAACCTTAAGTTTGAACCTTTTAAGTTTAAGTAGCAAAATTAGTGCATATACATACCAGTCAAAATGATTTAATGCAAGAACATATCATTATCAAATTATGTTAAGGGTAACAAGTAGAGACAATAAACGGTTTCATTTTACATTTCCTCGAAAATATCATGCTGCTTATCTAGACTTGAGCTGGCACCCATTGGTCAAGAACCTTGTACAGTAATAGTATATTAGCTTAATAACTTAGGTGTACATACATGCTAAATTATTATTCTCATAATGCATGCAAATATTTCCCATTCAGAAATTGGTCTATCATGAAAAGCATCTTATTTCGATCCTAGCAAAATATCCTTCTTCCATGCTCAGAAATAAATTTCAATTATCCTTCATAGAGAATGAATGTTGAAAAGCAAGGCTAAGCTAACTCATCTAAGGATTGTTCTCTTTTTTACTAAGACAGTTAAGAAACTTGATGCATGATCTATAATTTGTGGACAGTATTAGCATTGTGTTCCAACATGAACACACAAAGTTGTAAATAGAAACTCCAAAACATTATCCACAAATACATGACAGTATGAATGCTTCTTGACACGAATGGATAAGAAATCACCAAAGGGCTGCATACTCATTTGGGGTGAATCAGAATGAGCTTTTCTAAACATATCCAAACAAGTGAACATGGGTGTTCTGAAGTGTTTAATAAACCATTTTATAGATAGAAAATATGTGTCATACTTATAGTTAATACACTAACATGTCTGAAAATACTATTCCAAGTTGATGAATGTGTGTTAAACAGAATTAAAAAGTAGTAACCAATATGCTATAAGTTCACTTTTGCAAACCTGAATATGTGATAAAAGCTTATTGTGCCAAACAGAATATGACGACAAGAAACGATCAGAGCTGCATTCTTGACAAGTCACCCCCAGCAAGCGGATTCCTGCCCAACATTTATCTGGCTATAGCCACATAATACAATTAGACAAAATAAAAACTTTCAACAACTTTTTTTGAATAATATTATAACGATAAGCACGGCAATTGTTTACATTTTATTTTCTTCACTCCGCCTATAGCAGTAAACATAACATATTTTAATAAAAACGATAAAAGAATCCTGCTCTTCCTACAAAATTTGATCCCACATGCCAAAGAAGCTAACTTGATAGACAATTAAGCAAGATTGTAACCCTTCCTGGTTCAAAATCAGGTTTGGTTTTTCAAAGACTTTGTCAGTTTTACTGATGAACTTTACTGGTCAGAAACAGTTGATATCATCAAATATCTCTGCCCATAACTTAGATTGTAGGTTAGATGCAAATGATCAGTTGCAGTTTACTTTCTTGGCACTAAAATATTTGACTTATTTCAAGGCTCCAAGGGGATAATCATATGACTGACCATCCCCCAAACCCAAACCCAAACAATATCAATTCTACAAAATTACCTTCTAAGTAGAAATTACTTTGTAAAAATGGGATGATCACCACCCAAGATTCAATAGTTTCATCACATACACAAAAAGTGAAATGCCCCAATTTCACTATAAAATGAGCTAAAATGTCTGCTACTTCACAAACACCCAAATAAAATATCAATAATAAACACAACTACAACACTATCAATACCAATGGTTGAAGTAACTTGTGGAGACTTAAATTGTGAGCCAGCGAAAAATATCGACCCTTTACCTCTAAGGACACAATAAAACAGAAATTAAACATAAGAATTCAAATGAAGAATTAAAACTCAGCTAACGCGAATCGGTTCTGGAGAGCACCAATACATACAAAATTGCAGTGTAAGGACATTGATAATCAAAACAACAATAAACCAAACTGATGGTACTTTTATAGATTTTGGGTATAAATCTCAAGAGGGCTATGAACCCTAATGAGCCAAGGCACTGAGGCCAATTACACAATTCATAAACGATGATAACCCTACGACTGTCGAGCTATTATTTATACCCTGAATCGCGACAACTTGCCTCCACTGGCTAGCAGCACCTCAGCCCGCGCATTCGTTCT
This sequence comes from Geranium rotundifolium, assembly GCA_963920655.1. Classification (NCBI taxonomy): domain Eukaryota; kingdom Viridiplantae; phylum Streptophyta; class Magnoliopsida; order Geraniales; family Geraniaceae; genus Geranium; species Geranium rotundifolium. The sequence goes on along the minus strand of OY987318.1, from coordinate 16,697,877 downwards.
TCTGGACAACTCCAGCTCAACAACACGATGAGGATGAAGTCACGTGCTTCGCACACGGGCTCTTGCTCATAAGAGGCAGTAACCAAAACGACACCGCGCACCTTACTGAGGCAAAAGGACAATTTTATCCCTTTGTTTTCATCAATTTCCTGACAAACCATCCTCCTTAAATAAAGCTTGTCCTCAAGCTTTAACTGTGAAATATGTTCCTTGGACTTGAAGTCACCAAGTTGCAGCTCAAGGATATTCGGGGCAAGCACAACAGAGCAACTCTTATCCCCATTTTGTCTATTGACACCCTTGCTGGTCCAACACCAATAATTGGGTTGCAGAGGGACAAGAATTTCAGCTGTGTCTAAACCTTTGTCAGCAATGATTCCGTCATTATGATAACCTGTAATTGTCACCTTGTACCACAGGAAAATCATTCCGCTTCCTTGTCTTAAACCACCCTTGACCTTACGATTGTAACCTTGAACCCCATAACCTGATTTAAAGGAACCATAGCCTATAAGAACAATGGTTACCCCTGGATTCCACATCATCCATAAGAATAGCTTCACTATTTCTTTAAGGCACCCAGTTAGGACATACGCAAGTATGGTAGTAGCCTGATAACCCATTCCAGCAGCCCTTTTGATTTCACAGTCGTTCAGAGGAACCCATCATGTCCTCAGATTTTCTTTTGCTTCCCATTGCACTAGCATGGCCATTATATAAATTGCTGCCTTCATATTTATGTCACTTACATGTGTCCACTCAAAACCGTTGTACCTATTTCCAATAGTAAGGAAGTCCACAAGCCCCTCATTGTTGAGTTTATCATGGTTACTAATAACGAGCATTTTGGATGAGAATATCTTGCCCCATTTTAACTCCGCAGACAATCGAACATAAATGAATTTCAATGAATGAGTACCTGGATCCATCCCAATCAAATTGTGAGCTACATCTTCACCAATATCTTTGTATCCCTGGCTCCTCGAACCATGAATTAAGCTCATCCAGATCGATATGCTTATCTCCATTGGCATATTGTCAACGGTGCTCTTTGCCTCTTTAAGAAGTCCAGCTTTGTATAGATTGTCAACCCAGCAACCATAGTGTCCATCCCTTGGTTTAATTCTATCATCATTCACCATAATTTTTAAGTTCCAGAAGCCATCACTAAACAGTCCTAAATGACTACAAACACCCAGAACTCCAAGACAAGTTACATCGTTAAGCTTCTGTCTCATTCCTCGCATCTCAGTAAGTAATAATTCAACCATATCATGCATTCCCAAGCCAATATTTATAACATTCCAATGCTCTAGCTTCGTTTTTAGTATTACTCGAAAAACTGTTTGAGCACTCTCAATGCTTCTCGTCAAATAAAAATAAAGTTGCTTAAGGATGAATAGATACCTTATAACCTTGATCTTTATATTGGGATCTGAATTAGCCATAAGCGATTTGAGATGATGCTCTGTAAGGGATTGAACCTTTGCTTTACCAACAAGTAGTGCCACTAACAATATAGGATAAGCTCGCAACTTTTCCTTGCCACATCCCCATTCCCTTGTTTCATTGCGCTGATGTGATATCATCATAGACTTGTTTGCTGATGCCTTATTCGGAGCCTCTCCCTCCATTGAGCAATGAACAGAGATCCATTTGTCTCCACGTCGACATTCCTTATCATTTTTCTCCCTCTCTTCAATTTTAACTTTGACCTCAAGGTTGCTACTTTGAAACCCCTGTGCTAGTTCGCATACACAATAATGCACTTGAATCATTGCTATTCCCGGCCTCCGCATCATTTGTATGAACATCTTCAACGATTCTTTAAAACGCCAACTTTGACACAAGTCAGCCAAGTTTAACAAATAATTATTTCTCGCTGTCCCCATAATAATAACGCTGCTAAGAACAGCCCATCTTGACATCAATTTTTCTTTTGCATCCCATTGCAAGGATATTTCCATTTTATAACCACTCCTCTTTATCTTACTGGTTTCTTGAACTTCAGGGAACACACTCGTAATCACACCATATTTATCAAGAGGAATTTTATATGCTGACAGTCTTTCAAGATTCCCCATACCAACCGTGTTATGACAATCAGCACCAGTGTAAGCTGAAATTGAGTAAAAGGTGTTTCCATACCAGTAACTTTCATTAAATCTCCCCATGGTCTTTATCCTCATAGCTGCGACTTTAACCCTTCTCTTAGCAGTAATTTGCAACCTCCTTTTTGTGGCCATACACACCATGATGATATTGTTAACGCCTCCCATCTGTCCATATAACTTGCTCAAGGAACTGCTACAATCATTAAGTGAGTTCTTGTTCTTCCTCAATTCCACTATAATCTCAAGCATCAGTTCAACCACATTCTGCTCATAATTACTACCCAAATAGAACCACTGCCAGCCTAATTCAATACATGGTAACTCTCCACAAGCTTTTATTTCGCATACCAAATCAAACTTATCAGGAGGTACTTTCGAAACCGGCATCAGGAACTTAAGTGACAACACAAAATCATGCTTATCAATTCTATCTCCCTCCCAACCTGAAAAGATCACAATCATCATCCCATACTTCTTTAAATAAGGCAGCAGGGACAGTTCATACACAAACCTCTCCAAGCTTTTTAAACAAGTATCATGGCAGCACTTACTAATACGCCCCAAAAAAATGCATGGTTTAAAAGATCTCAACCAACATACCAACTTGTTTCTTCCATACCAGCATGATTCATGAGAGCCCATAATTGTACCAATGCTCGTCGGCCAATCAATAGTTCCATAATACTCCTTAGCCATCATATCTATTCCTTTCTCCAACCTCATAACATTCCAAGGCCAGGCTGCATCAAGACTATCAAACTCAACCCAATTTTTTCCGTCACTAGCAATTAAAACTCCAATGCCCTCTTTAATTCTAGTGAGCACATCAAAGTTACCCATATCAATTTCTTTAGCCCATTAAAGCTCACAGAAATGACTGATCCTTATCCCAGCCATAACCAACTCTAGGTATGGTTCAACCAGATTCAGAGGGTGCCAACTTAATGACAGTGAGATTACCTCTGTTTTGCTGAGCATTTTCATCTTTGGCATTTCATCGAACAGGTTGAATGCATCAATTTCTCCATCTTCCCCGACTAAGCATTTGGGACTTGTCCCTCACCATATTCTCCTCTGGAACTACAAATTTTTCAAACAGCTTGTCAAAGCCTTCTAAGAACCGCTCATATCCATTGTTGTACGGTTGGACTACAAACAGCTCTCGGATGGCACACAAAGCATGATTTCTCCCAACCCTTGCACGAATTTCCTCGAACCATTTTGCTGCTGATACTTTGGAACCGATTGAGCTCACTTTGCTCTTGATAGGCTCGATCTTCTCCTCCACAAGGAATTTGATCTCCCACGTACCCTGGTGAATCAGCTCACCCGTTTTGCTCTTCGACTTCAACAGGTCTGCTTTGATGGACTCCCAAGGAGCACGCATCTCTGCAATTGTCGGATCCTTCTTCGTCATCGATCGGTCTGTCCTGAATTCAGAAACCTGCAACTCAGCTCGAATCTGATTCAGCGTAGCTATCGGTTCCGCGATGGATTGCTCGGTTCTCTTCATTGGTCGGAGAATCGTGGCCTCTGATACCAATTGTAAGGACATTGATAATCAAAACGACAATAGACCAAACTGATGGTACTTTTATAGATTTTGGGTATAAATCTCAAGAGGGCTATGAACCCTAATGAGCCAAGGCACTGAGGCCAATTACACAATTCATAAACGATGATAACCCTACGACTGTCGAGCTACTATTTATACTCTGAATCACGACAACTCGCCTCCACTGGCTAGCAGCACCTCAGCCCGCGCATTCGTTCTTCTGGACCACTCCAGCTCAACAACACGATGAGGATGAAGTCACGTGCTTCGCACACAGGCTCTTGCTCATAAGAGGCAGTAACAAAAACGACACCGCACACCACCGTACTGAGGCAAATGACAATTTTATCCCTTTGTTTTTGTCAGTTTCCTGACATGCAGGAAAGGACCGCCAACAAGCGGTCGACCCAGTCGTCGATGAGCTTCTGGTTGATTGGTCGTTATGAAGACTCGGAGAGAAGAGAGTGCGTTTTGATGAGAGAAACGACGTGCGAGAGCTCGCTGAGGTTGTGAAATGGATGCTTAATGTTGGGGACGCGCTCCTTCAGAAATCGGCGCCGTCTGGACCCTCTTCTCGCTGGTGCCCAAGGACGGACACGTCGGTGATCACACAGGTCGCCGGGTGCGAGGAGAGCGAGGACGCATTCTCGAGGGTCTCCGGGATCGGCGCTGCTGAACATGGCGACGTTGGGCGGAGAGGACCCCGCCGCTACCGTGAGGGAGATGGGGATGGGGTGGTGGACATCGGCGACGGAAGCAATATTTTTCTCCTATAAATCAATTGAACGGATTCAAAATCTTTCATTAGCATTCATTCATGTATCTGTACCCATTAAAATGGGAGCAGTTAAAATTTAATTAACTGCCTCACTACGTGCAATGTGTAATATTTGGCTACTCATTTTATATACACTATTGATGAGAGGACCCTATATTTATTAGTATTTTGGATAAAATATAAAGTAAGAAGGCTCACAACGAATAAGTGTAGCTTTGGGAAGAAAAAATTAGAAAAATACGGATCCAAAGAGTTTCTTGCAAAAGAGCGATAATGACACTCCCTTCTTTAGTTAGTCTTCATTTTTATTTAAACATAAATTAATTATTGTAAATACCCTTTTACTCAACTAGATCACGACGCTGAATATTTTTATGATTATAAAAGCTGTCTAAGGAGAGTTATTACGATGTAAATTAAAAACTCATCACATTTGTTTGAATTCATAGAAATAGTTAGGAATATAACACAATATTAATGGTAAATCAATTTTATCAAGTTAAAATTTGTCAAATTGTATATTTTTTATCAAATGAGATTTAACTTCAAGTATGTATTATGTAATTTCAAATATTTATATTGGTTTTTATTTTGCATTATAAAAATAATATTTTATACATCAACTCAGAGAAAGTGTCTTAACAAACTTACAGATACTTTGTGAGATCTAGAGATCGAATATCCATTTGTATTTTCAAATTATATCATTTCAAAATTTCAAACATGTATTTTTATTATTGAAACCCGAATAATATACTTTGATTTTTCTCTCCAATTGTCATATTAGAAAGTAAAGATAAGACAGAGAGTATTACTGTAAAACTGGATTGTACATATCGAGTCGGACTTCACAGTTAAAAGCTCCGGGCTAGGATCTATAACTAAAAGTTCAAGCTTATTAGTTAAATTTAATTGTTTTTTTTATATACAACCCTTTAATCTAATATTGTTTCAATGTGGGACTTTACTTCTCCTTCTCATACTTATACACGTAGGGCTTATTTTCGTTCACGCCTCGTACACATGGACTTCTACTTCAGCCGTTACATTTATTTTATTAAAATATAATTGAATTGCTATTTGTCATATGTTTTTAGAAAATCTATACTAGGTCATTAATTTTTAGTATGATTAGAAAACATTGTTGGATTTAATAAGTGAAAATTAATGTGTTATGAGAAGAATTAAATATATTTGTAAATGAAATAAACACAAATATAATATGCCTTCCTTCCGAGTAACACTAAGTGAATAGTCCAAAAAGAGGGCAAGTGTGTCCGAACTGAAGTAGTCAAAATGAGACTTAAATAAAACTAATTTCTTGGAAGTATAATGACACTTTATTTTCACCTAATACTACCCTTATTTATTTGAGAGAAAATGTTGTGTATTTAAATATACACTTTTAACAGTACATTAATTTTTTTTTTGGGATAATACTTTAAAATACCCATGAATTCAGCCAAAATTTAGGATGCTTCCGGGCAATTTTCTCAAAATACCCAGAATTAAACCAAAATACTTATGAATTGAACCAAATACCCATGAATTAAACTAAAATTCATGGTCAATTTTGATAAATAAATAGCCAGATGTCCCAAAATGAAATTTAAAGTACTTCAAAAAATAAAATAAAATAAGAAGTATGAAAATGTAAGAAGTGTATATTTAGGTGCATAAAAACATCATTTATTTAATTAGTTATATATGTTAATAAATAAATAAAAAACTAGAAAGAGAAGTTTGTGTTTCATATATTTATAATATTAAAAATAAATAAGAAAAGCATAAGTATGTGTGATTTCATCTGTGTAGCGAGTCCACAATAGAGCAAAACCAAAAAGAAAGGTTGTGAGATCTGTTGTGTTGAGTTTGGATGTGGAGAAGGTGAATATGTTCAAGTCGGGAAGATGGAGAGGAGGAGACAAGAAAACGATCAAACAGGTGTTCAAATTGCAATTTCACGCCTCTCAGGTATCCTTCAATTCAATTCATCAAACATTTTCAGATTTCAATTTCGATTCTCTATTACGCCTTTTTGGAAATTGAAAATGTACACACAAACTGAGCTCCAAAGACTCGGATCCAGTTAATTTATCAATTCACCTTCAGCCCCACACTTTTCTTGAAACAATACTGATTAAATGCTGCTTTCATTCTACCCAAACAAGCTTCATTGTTGCCTTCATCTCCACACACACCTGAGCTTGTGAGTGAATGCTGTAATTTCTGCCTGCCTTGATTCCATTTTTTCTTTAGCCAAACAGCTTGCATGTTGTGTCATAAGAGTCAAGTATAAAATTCAGAAAATTTTGTCCTTTGTTTTGTTTTTCCTTCAATTTCTGCTCAACCAATCATGATAAAATGTGGGTGAGGTCCAATTTTTATGGGGGCACCCGATAAGGAAATTGGAAAACTGAGCAAGTTTTTTTTGTGTATTGTTGATTGCTTGATTTCAGGTGTCACAGCCTAGTGTTGATGCATTGTCAATATGGTTGGTTCTCGGAGATGTGGGAAAGCCAGCATTGAGGTTAGAGAAGGCTGTTGTTCAAGAGGGAAGCTGTAGATGGGAAAATCCCATATACGAGACTGTTAAATTTGTCAGGGAGCCAAAAACTGGCAAGATCAATGAGAGAATCTACCATTTTATTGTCTCATCGGTATGATCAATTCCCGAATTACATTCTGTTATGCCTGTTAGACTGTAGACTATCTTGACATAGTCATCTCAACAACTAGTCAAATAACGCTTCCTTAATTATAGGATAAAGACTAGGAACATTTGTTTATTCCTTGTAATTCTCATATTAGCTTTAGTTCCCTTATTATAGCATATTTGATATTTGTTGTACAGTATATAAACTCATCAATACAACAAGTAAAGGTACGGTATTCCAAACTATTTTGTCTATCTTTCTCTCTAATTTCTACTATGCCTTGTGATTTATTCGAGTGATCTGATTTGCGGTTATTATCATAGGGTTCGTCAAAGGCTGGTGTCATTGGGGAAGCTACAATTGACTTTGCGGATTATGCTGAAGCAACTAAAGCGTCTAATATCTCTCTTCCACTTAAGAGTTTGAATTTGAATTCAAATACAGTTTTGCATGTCAGTGTTCTTTCTTTCTCTCTCACTCACTCAAGTTTATAGTTCACTGATATCTGTTATTGGATTGTTTAATATTGTCCTTGACACGTGATCAGTAGTTAGTAACATTAACTCTTATCTGCATCTGTGAATAGGTATTGATCTGCAGGCTACAGGACTCAGCCAATGACAGGTAAACATGAATAATAACAAAGTAGATTTATTTCCTCTTCAAAGCTACATGGTTGTTATTTATAAGTTTTTGTTAGAGTCTTGGCTGGTTTGAGAAATGAAAACCTTTCCAGAGAGATGGAAGAAACAGAAGATGTAAAATTCAACCCCCAAGATCTGAGCTTGAAGGACCAGTTCAGCATTGGCAATGCAGATGATAGCATCAAGAGTAATTATACTGAAGTAAGGTTCCATTTTCTTATTTCTGTCCAGTATATCATTTGATTGCTCGTCGAAATTATGATCAATGATGGGTGTTAATTAATGTTTTTCCCTTGCTTCACAGGACGAGCCATTTAATAAACTGAATAACACGCCCAACATTCAGTTAAATGGTAACAGCAGAGCGTCCAGTGGATCGGACATTACATTGTCAAGTTTTGAGAGTAGCTCCGGACTCAACACTCCACGAGAACTCGCTTTGAGAAAAGGTAACATTCATCTAGATTCTCATAAAACAACTGAAGATGCTTCTTCAACAATCTATGAAGAGCATCAGAGATCACAGTGGGGATGGTTGGAAGGTTCTGATCCCGGACTTAGTACAGATGACTCAACGAGTGGTTCTCAAGATACACGTCCAAGGCAGAGCTCTCAACGGGTGTCGGATATCGAGACTGAAAAGCTGAAGGCCGAGCTTGCTGTGTTGGCAAGGCAGGCTGATATGACAGAACTGGAATTGCAGACTCTCAGAAAGCAAATCGTAAAAGAGAGCAAAAGGGGGCAAGATTTCTCTAAGGAAGTCGTTAGCTTGAAAGAGGAGAGAAATGCATTGAAGGTGGAATGCTATAAACTCAAGGCTTTTCAGAATCGCGGAGATGACAGAAAAGCTATAAATAAGTTACAGATTGAGGGTGGGGATGTGTGGGCTCTTCTTGAAGAGATCAGACAAGAACTCAATTACGAGAAGGAACTAAATGCAAATCTTCGAATCCAAATTAAGAAGACACAGGAAGCGAACACAGAGTTGATTCTCGCAGTGCAAGACCTTGATGAAATGCTGGAGCAGAAGAACAAGGGAATCACCAGCATTTCAAACAATGGTAACGAATTGAAGAGAATCTCCTCAAAATGTGAGACGGATGACGATGATGAGCAAAAGGCGCTGGAAGAGCTTGTTAAGCAGCATGTAGATGCCAAGGATGCATACATGCTCGAGCAAAAGATTGTAGACCTCTATAGAGAAATAGATATCTACAGGCGAGATAAAGATGAGTTGGAGGCACAGATGGAGCAGATTGCACTCGACTACGAAATACTTAAACAGGAAAACCATGATATTTCATATAGATTAGAGCAAAGCGAAATTCAAGAACAACTCAAGGCACAATGTGAATGCTTGAACTCGATTGTTGATGAAAATGAAATTGAAAGCCAGGTACATAGCTTGGAAAACCAACTCAAGAAGCAATCGAAAGAGTTTTCGAATGCTTTGGTGACTGTAAAAGAACTTGAAGGCCAGGTTGAGAGCTTAGAAAGTGAACACAAGAAGCAATCAAAAGAGTTCTTAGATTCTTTGGCCACTATAAGAGAACTTGGACACCTGGTTGAGAGCTTAGAAAACAAACTCAAGAAGCAATCACAAGAATTCTTGGAGTCTTTGGCCGCTAGAAAAGAACTTGAAAACCAAGTTGAGAGCTTGGAAAGTGAACTCAAGAAGCAATCGAAAGAGTTCTCAGATTCTTTGGCCATTACAAAAGAATTTGAATCCCATACCATGAGCTTGGAGAAAGAGCTGGAGAGGCGGTCACGAGGATTTGAAGCTGACTTGGAAGCTTTAACACATGCCAAAGTTGAGCAAGAGCAAAGGGCCATCCAGGCAGAGGAAGCTTTGAGGAGAACAAGATGTAAAAATGTGGACACAGCCGAGAGACTGCAGGTGGAATTCAGGAGGCTTTCTGCACAAATGGCCTCTATGTTTGAAGTAAATGAGAAGGTGACTATAAAAGCACTTATGGAAGTTAGTGAACTGCGTATTCAAAAAGGTCAAATGGAAGAAATGCTCCAGAAAGCTAATGAAGAGATCGGGTCAATCAAATATGTAAAACTTTCCAAGGTTTCCAACCATTTACATTTGCAAACCAATCAGATTGAACAGTTTTTGGAGAAAGAAGATAAGTCCAAGCAGTTAGAAAGTCAAATGAAGCACAAGGAAGAACTTAGTGGCGCTCTCTCTCAGGAGTTCTTAGGCCTCAAAGCTGAGATTGATAGACTCACAACAGAGAACAACATCCTTTTTCAACAAGCAGAAGAGCACAAAAACTTGAGAGCACAGTTAGAGGAAACGAAGACTTCAATTCAGGGGACAGAAATGTTTTTACGACAAGGAAACGAGGAAAGAAACAAACTGGTCAGTACAATTGTGTTGTTGAAGAAAGAAGCAAATAGTTCGACAGAAAAGCTTAAGAGCATAACCCGTCTCAAGGATGAAAAAGAGACTGAACTGGAATTTTTGAAAGTGGAGGTTATAATGCTTAAAGACCAGTATGACAACATGAAGGATTCTTTGTCTGCGGGTGAGGTAGAGAAAGAAAAACTCCAAAAGCTGGTGCTCCAACTAAAGAGTGACCTTAAGAAGAAGGGCGATGCAGTGAGTGTGCTCGAGAAGAAGTTGAAAGATCATAATGTGCGTCTACCGATTTCTGATGGAGTAAAAACCACTCCTAGAAACAGCAAAGCTGCATCAGTTCCTCGCAGCATGAAGGAGGTGGTATATATGAGGGAGACAATTAACTTACTTGAGGTATATTAACACCACCAATTAGCATATATAATTGCTGGAAATTGGTCTAGTTTGATATATGTTCATAATGCAGTTGTTTTAATGTGGATGATTTCCTTGACAGGGGCAAATAAAGTTAAAGGAGGCTGCTTTAGAAACATCTACACATCTGTTTCTGGAGAAGGAAAAGGATCTTCAGAACAAAATTGAAGAGTTAGAGAGCACAATGGAAATGCTCAACCAGAACAATGCTGCTTTTCGTGATAGTCTAAGTCAAAAGGTTGGTGACAATCTTTGTCGTGTCATACAAAATTCCATGCTGTAGAAACATTAATGTACAGAATAACTCTTACTTTCCTAAATTTAACGTCCCCAAATATGTGTAGTGTTCACTTACCTACTTAGGAAGTTATTTGCGACTGAATTACCATAGTATCATTTGTTTGAGTTAGCTATAACTCTTACTTGAGTGGCACATGAGAAGTTACCAGGGGCATCTGGGAAAAGTCTAAGATTAACTTCACTAGTTCTTAATTTTTGCTAAAAGTTACATAGGACATTTATTTTGAGAAGAAAATAGTAATTCGTACACATTCCCATTTTCCTTTTCGTTATTTTAGCTTCTTCTATGCCTTCTATATTATGTAATACAAACCTAATGGTTCCTGACGAGGGGCATACAGGAAAAATAAATTGCTAAAAGTCAATCTCTAATCCTTAAATTTTGCTATAAGTCAAATACGACACTTATTTTGGTATTAGTTTTAGTTGTCATTTCACTTATTTTGGTTCATATTGGGACACAGGATGAGCTGTTGGGTGAACTGACCTCACTGAACGAAAGGAATGCTTTGATGGAAAGCGAGTTGAAGGAGATGCAGGAGAGATATTCGGAAATTAGTCTCAAATTTGCTGAGGTAGAAGGTGAAAGGCAAAGGCTCGTAATGACGGTCCGCAGCTTCAAGAATTCAAAGAGAACCAAATAAGCATTGCCCACTCCTAACAGGTAAGAAGATACTAGGTTACTCATAATTGTGAACTCAGAATCTAACAACCACATCACTGATTCGGAGCGAAGAATAAGTTCATATGTAAATTGGTAATGTATATTTTTCTTTCGTCATGAAAATTCTGTCTGCCTTGTTTGGTATTATGCGAAACTACCTACCAATTTTCTAGTATAGGTGATGCACTTCATTTATTTAATTTGTCTTGTTTCGGTTTCTTAAAGAGCTTGACTTTATCATCGTTGATATATATTCTTTTCATTTTTCTTCTTTAAACCAGTAAATAAAAGTATTTTTTATGGTACATGTGCGACAGTGCGAGTTTATGCTCAGCAATTGGAAGGTGGAGAGAACTATACTAGGAATGTTTGCTTTGGCTTTACCTGCATGTTAATCCGCAAGTAGAAAATAATTTTATTTAATCGATTTGAATATTTGCAATAGGATGCACTCAGTCGTGTGTGACAATTCTAAAGGGAAATGCGAGAAAATGCAAGAAAATGGAGCAATTCTTATTCACAGAGAAAGCTTATTGAAAGGAATTGAAATTTTTGTTACTCAACAACCCTCCCTAAATCTCCATTACTTTCTTTATAATCACCGGCAAGCTTCGAGAAGAGGAATCTTCAAGCTGGACGAGTGGTAACAGCCTGAACAAGCGAACAAAATCTGTTAGAACTTCATCTACACCAATTTGATCTCGTGACGACACGTGACTTGTAACACATATCACTAACGTGGTGCTTCGTTGCATGAAACACTGTTGTTTCCTTTATTCCTTTATTTGGACTCATGACATTCCATCCCCCACCAAAACAGTCTTGTCCTCAAGATTGAGGATCCAAGGACAGTTCTGGGAAATGTTGACAGAGCCGTCCTCAACCGGGTCTGGGTTCCACTGAATTAGCTTATGGACGACGCCAACATTATCATGTCGCACAAAACGAGTCTCCAAGTTCTTGTAAGGATAGACTTTCAACTCATCCTTGGAATTGCCCACAGGCAAGGTTGTACTGAGCTTGTGATAAGAACCGAAGTGTTGTTTAAGGAGGGACATATGGAAAACCAAATGAACTCGCGAGGACTCCGGAAACAAAAGACGGTAAGCGACGGTACGAATCTTTGCTAGAATCTCATACGGTCCATAAAAATCAGGTCGAGAGCTTGAGGTTCACTTTGAGTTCCACAGAGGTCTGTCGGTAAGGCTGGAGACGAAGATAAACCCAGTAACCTACTTTGAAAGTCCTCTCTGATCGAATCTTGTCTGCTTGAGTCTTGGTGCGTTCCTAAGCCAGTAACTAATAGCTTATGATCTATTTGAGATTTTCATGTCATTATGTTTTGCTATAATTGTTTAAATATAAGTCTTTTGCTCTTTCAACCCTAGCTCTATGTTGATCAACAACCAACACACATTTTCTGTTCTTCTTCTGCTTATTAACAGTTTTTCCCAAAGCGATTCTAGTACAACTGTAGCAACCTTAGTGTGGCTATGCGTAGTGGGCAGTGGCGGTGGAATTAACCAATATGTCGCCTCAATGGGGGAAACTTTGAGCGTGGTATGGCGGGCCATTGGCTCGAGGACTTGGTTTTATGATGACACATCACCAGAAGATACTGCTCAATACATAGATTAGGCCGCTCGGTTTGACCTTAAGATTAGGGGTGATAGACCGATAAAAGGCTGAGTCAAGATATCGAAACATCTCTTTCCAAAAATCGCTAAGAAATACCTTATCTCTGTTCAAGATGATGGAATCCGGGAGACCGTGTAATTGGAAAATATGGTCGAGGAACTTGTCAGCTGCAGACTTTGCTGTATAAGGGTGTTTCAACGGGATCGAGTGTTTGTGCTTCGTCAGACGGTCGATGACGATGAGAATGCCATCAAAGTGACCGGAAGTCAGAAGATCATCGATAAAATCAAGCGAGATCGATTTCCAGGGACTCGTCGGAATCTCCAACACTTCAAGCAAACCTAGGTAAAGTGCCAACATTTTTGTATATTATAAATTCAACCAAATTATGCAAACTACTCATAATACTAAACATATTTCCAGAAACTTGAGTACGAAAAAAATTATAAATGAAGTCTATAAGACTGTAACGAAATTTAAAAAACTAGACTGAAAGTGAAATAAAAGCGTCTTCAATAATATCTCCATGTTTGTTCAGTCATCAACTTTTGAACTCTTCAAGTTTAAATACTAAATCAATTAAAACAGGTCTACAAGAACTTGAGTTTTAATTTACAGTAAACTCAAGAACATGAATATGTTAAATTACAGTAAGTTTAAGAGCATTTTAAATAGCAGTAAGTTTAAGAGCATGTTAAATAGAAATTTGTTTAAGAACATTTTAAATTACAACAAGTTCAAGAACATGTTAAATTCCAGCAAATTAGAACATGTTAAATTACACAAAGTTCATAAACATTAATGCACACCAGTAAGTTCAAAAAGATAAAATTTCAACTTAATGAAGTATAACAACACAACGAAAGACTAAATTACAGAAATCGATATTTAAAAAATACATAACATTAATGATTTACGACATTTGTAATCGTGGTGGGACACCTTTTTAATTTATAGATGACCATATTTCTGCAGATTTACATAAATTATATAAAAGTTAGTACTAATGTTAGATCTAGTGCCCTAGTTCAAGTCTTTTCTATGTAATCTTCTTCTGTTAAGTAATGAAAAACATTTACATTATTATTGTGTTGTGATAATGTGTGAAACGATAACTTCATCTAAAGTCGTTAGTGTTTACACAAGAACAGCAGAACCTTTAGATATAATGAAGGCTTGACGTATCCCTAGTCGAGTACTTATCCATAAGTGACTAGTGTGATGATGACTTAAGATCAAGTTCTGCTGATCAAGGTCGTGGGACCACCAAAGTCATATCACAAATACCATCCGGAGGATGATATTGGATGACCCGCGGTGGAGTATGGCGTATAGATTAAGTCACCAACGCATACTCCGTCGTCGTGTGATACCGCCTTAATACCTAGGAGCGAGTGGCTCACATGCACGTCACTCCATTAGTTCGACATATCCTAACGCTGCCTGTAACATGACAACCATAACAAACATCGTTGGCTATTAGACGGACTGTAGTGGGAGCACACATTACGTATGAAGGGATTTGTTTCCCACGCTGAGACGTGGTGAAGGGTATGGTTCTGGGCCCCTTAATGAGCATGACTGAGAAAGTGTGCAACCGCACTAAATACGTATCAGTCATCTCGGAATTCAAGGAACTAGATCGAATACATGAGGATGACGACTCTATGCTTCATGCGATCTCATACGCCTTAAAGTAAAAAAAATGGTTATTGATACAGATGACAGAAAGGAGATATCGAACCGATCGATACACTCGTGGACATTGGGTAATCACTACGTCTTACTAGAGGCCACTAGTGATGAGACTCAAGAGATCCAAAAGGAGAATAGGAATATTCGCCACGAAGTGTAGTGCTGATCGCCACCAACACTTGTGGAGGGTGGCGATCGTCATCTTGGGTGAGGCGATCGCCACCAACATATGTGGAGGCCTGATGGGAAAAACCCCTAGGTACTCACCCAAACCTATATATAGAGGCCAAGGGTGAGTGCCTCCACAATGCATTCTTGCAATATTAGCTATTTCTCCAAAAGTCTCTAGTTGCTACATTTGGGAGCTAGTGAAAGAGTGAGAGTGGGTTCTTTGGTGGTCTAGTAGCCACTAGTTGAATTCCAGCTTCGTGTTTGTCGAGCTCCGGTGTGTGCGAGACGTAGAGGACGAGTCCAAGAAGTCGATTCGAGATCGAATTCGTGAGTTTTCCGCTAGACTACGAGAGGTAAGAATATGTTCTTTACTCGTTCTGATGATTCATTTATTGTTGGAAAACGTTCCTGTGGCGGGTTCTCGGTTAAAACTCGTTGCTTCCGATGTGCTTGAGATCCTTGGAACCCCAACAACTACTATAAATTACAAACAATTTACATATTTGAAAAATAATCACATAAGTGTTTGAATTTTGAAATATAGATTCTTCAAGATTTTGTAGCTCTTCTAATTCTTTATCAGTTTTAATTCCACATGGAATCTTCAACTAGTCTTGTGTGCAAAGTAATGCTTGGACCATGATAGAACTCAAGGAACTCCTAAAGTATGTTAGCACTCTACCCCCGTACTTAAAGCTGATTGAGAAGCAACAGTGAATATAGGAATTGTCAAAATATCTCTAGCCATTTTCGAAATGACTGGATACCTACGGCGATTCATACTCCACCAGTTCAAAACATCAATAGACATCCCTTCTTCATCCTTTTTTAGATACCTCTCAAGTTCAAATTTCACAATCCACTCTTGAATACATTTTCGTCTCTTGTAATCAGCAATACTATTACTCATCCCCTCTGAAGTCAATTCACCGACGGAAGTGCCATCATCTGTTTGTGACCTTTTTGACTTACTAGTAGAGTCATATAAGTTCACATATTGAGCAAATAACTCATTTGAACAATCAATAACAGATTGTTGAACATGTGAAACTAATTCGGAAGGGTAAATATTGACAACAATATAGTTAACATAATATAACTTTTTCAAGGATCTAAAACAAAACAGGTGCAATAAATATAAACATATTAAGGTTTTTCTTATCAACAAAGTATTTGTCATACTTTGATTTCATCTTGACACACATGTTTTTCATATCTACATTTGCACTTGTTAATAAACCCCGATTAATTAAGTGGAAAAGGTCACTAATCTCATCCAAGTTAACATTAGACGTTACATACTTTGATCCAAGCACTTTAATAGTCATGTCATAGAAATGCTTCAAAAATGACATGAGCGTGTTCAGTTTTTCCTACTATTTATATGTAAGCATACCAAGAGGTTCAATTCCATCTTTACCAGGTTTCGTCTCCATTTCCATTCTAAGGGTAGGATCTACTTCATCATACATCTCAAAAGCCTTTTCTAGCCTACATGTTTCCTTAAGAACCAAGTAAGTAGAATTCCACCTCGTGGGTACATCAAGATATAGCAATTTCCTGCTATCCAACCCTGCTTGAGTTACACACAATTTGAATCTAGATAATCTTAAGCGAGATATTTTGATGAACCTTACAGCATACCAAACTCCCTTGACTGATATTCCTAACATTCCAATTCCATCACTATGATATGAGCAATGCATCTCATATGCATAAACC
Organism: Geranium rotundifolium; assembly: GCA_963920655.1. NCBI lineage: Eukaryota > Viridiplantae > Streptophyta > Magnoliopsida > Geraniales > Geraniaceae > Geranium > Geranium rotundifolium. The sequence continues at coordinate 16,681,157 of OY987318.1, read as the reverse complement.
TACCATCTAAGACATTGCTACATAGGAGATTCATTCTCCTACTAAGGTACCCAATGGCCACATCATTAGGAGTAGCATTGTCTAAGGTGACAGTCATGATCTTAGAGATTCCCCATGACTGAAGGAATGCCTCAACATATTTAAATAAATCACCCCCCTTATGAGAAACAATATGGTATAAATTAATTATCTTATGTAAAACCCAATCATTATCAAACAGAGTTAATTAATATTTCAAATTGAGGTCCACGTGTCTGTTGTTAGTGACACCCGAGGGAAAGAACTCTGAACAAAATATCGTAGCTTCTCCTTTCAGATTCATAAATTTCAAAAACATCCCTTGTAGATGATTTTCTAGATGAAATTTTGAAATTTGGGTATAAAACATAAAGGAATTTCCTAAAACCTTGCCCCTATACAAAGCTTAAAGGTAATTCATCTGCAACTAACATCTCAACTAAATCACTTTGAGAGGCTTGTTGATCAAAGTGCCAAGATGTTAACATACCCTCTTTACCCTTCTCAACAGACTTAAAACTAAGAGATTATTGTGAGAGCTTGGGCTCTAGTCCAAGTCTTTTCTATGTAATCTTCTGTTTAACAATAAAAGACATTTTCATTATTATTGTATTGTAATAATGAGTCAAGCGATAATTTCATCTAAAGTCATTGAGTGTGTCATCACTAATAGTAGAACCTTTAGATGCTATGAAATTATACTTGACGAATTCCTAGTCGAATACTTATCCATAAGTGACTAGCGTGAGGATGACTTAAGATCAAGTTCTACTGATCTAGGTAATGGGATTACCAAAGTCATATCACGGATATCATCTGGGAGATGGTATTGGATTACCCAACTAGGAGTATGGCGCATAGACTAAGTCACCAACGCATTCTCTGTCGTCGTGTGATCACTGCCTTAAGACCTTTGAGCGAGTGGATCACATGCACACCACTCTATTAGTTTGACATGCTCCAGCGCTGCCTGTAACAGAGTAGTCATAACGGGCATCGTTGGCTATTGGACGGACTGTAGTTGGAGCGCACATTGCGTCCGAAGGGATTTGTTTCCCCACAGTGATACGTGGTGAAGGGTATGGTTCTGGGCCCATTATGAGCATGCCTGATGAAGTGTGCGACCGCACCAATTACGTATCAGTCATCTCGGAATTCAAGGAATTAGATCGAATACATGAGGATGACGGCTCTATGCCTCATTTCGATCTCATACGCCTTAAAGCTAACAAAGTGTCAGTGATACAGATGACAGAGAGATGATATTGAACCGAATCGATACCTCGTGAACATTGGGTAATCACTATTGACGCGCCCGAAAAGTGTACTGGTCGTTCCAAGTAATATCAGGAGTATTACGTCCCGGAGTTATCGATCCCAAAGGAAGAGTGATGTCTAAATAATGTGAACACTAGGAGCGTAGGACCACTATGCGGGTCTAGTCGGTTTTGGTAATGTGGTGGTGAAGAAAAACAAACCAATCTCAAGCATGCACGAAATGAAAGTGTCACCGATCAAACAATGCACACTCACAAAATATGCAACAAAAGACACGAGACACCAAATATTATACGAGGGATCGGGGAGTTTGGATTCTAGGGGATACGTTATTTAACCAATTTTAGCGGATTAGGTTGTTAATTAAGGGAGAGCATATTAAGAAAAGGAATTAAGTGTCGAGAATTCCAAACCTATCCCAAACATATCTCTTGTTTGCAAGGGTTTCGTCCGATTAAAAATAAAATAGTTAGACCATTAACTAGATTACCTAATTGGATTCTTCTTAAAGGTTACGTAGGAATCTTCATCCTTCAGCCTGGCGCCCTATTGATGTAAACCGTACCCATGGTAAAAATACCCCCGTCACAGGTTATAACTACGAAATCGTCACAAGTCAAGTCACAACCCCCAAAGTACACCGTGTAGATCTGGCCCCCAAATGCTACAATCCACCTAGGTCGTTTTCTATTGCCTCCTTTCCTAGATTGGTTCTAAACTCAAGTCTTCCTGGGAGAGTTAGCATTAAGATCACATTTGGAGTCCTAATTCATTTCACAAACCCAATAATTCAACCATTAATCCTTTAATTAATCAAGCTTGTATCCCCGTTCATCCCTTTCCCCGACCTAAGTATTTAGCTACTCATGGAAAAGATTACACAAATCGTCATACCCAATTCATTTCCCATCATGTTCATTATGAAATTAACCATAAACACAAATCTCATTAATGAATAGACCTCAATTATATTTCTCAAAACCAAATCCAATACAAGCAAGCAAAACCTATCACCAAACTGAAATCAAAAGCACCTAATCACTACTACCAATCTCACGAAAGCACCTTGATCTCTTCTCCAAGTCTCCTCCAAGTTGATCACCAAAAAGCCCTAGCTTCCTCACACCTCTAACCTTACTAATAATTTGAATTTTCTCTCTAAATGGTCATATTTTCGTAGGTAGAGGGGTCGGGTATATATAGGAGGGGGAAAATCTTTTCAAAAATAAAAAAAAATCCCCTATTTTAGGAGCTGATTTTGTTGGGCTTCCCGGGATCTCAAGCGCAGCGGAAACAACCAAAATAACCGAGAACTAGCCACAGGATCGCTTGCATAACAATAGATGAATCGTGAGAGGGTGTGGAGATCAGATCTTTTACCTCTCGTAGTCTCTACGGAATACTCCCGAACCGATCCAAGACAAGTCATCCGGCCCATCCTCTACGAATGCACACACACCGAGCTTGACCTCCTTGAAACACGAATCTTCACGGAACTACTAGACCCCGAGAAAACCCGAAACCCGATTCTCTAGTTCTCAATGAGAGAAGTTAGAGAGAATATGGAGAAAGGTAGCAAATATACTCAAAGAGCTCAACCTTTTCCCCTAACGCGTCTTCAATTTATAGACTTGGGAAAAAGCGTTGGTCGCTCTGCCGCGGACCCCGCCACGGACCCGTGGTGCCACCGTGGCCACCCAATGACCCCGTCACGGTCCCGTGGCCCCTCCCCCTATCAATTTCTAGGGCGACCCAAGCCCGTCACGACCACCGCCACGGCCCAGTGGCAAGGAGTGTCCGCCGCCCGTTGCCAATGCTTGGCCACCACGGGCCCGTGTCCAAACCTATAGGTTTGGCCCCTTTTTCCATTGACACGTGCCCATGGAGCCTTGGACACGGTCCTGTGGCCTCTTTGCTATCCTTACCCATTTGGACCTCTTGAGTCCGATCGAGATGCTTCGGTCTTGCTACTGGCGTGTGGCCCTGTAGGTCTGTGACCCATTGGCAGATCGGCGTAAGAATCCATCTCACCCGATCCATCACTAGTGGTATCTAGTAAGACCTAGTAATTACCCAATGTCCACGAGTGTATCGATCGGTTCGATATCTCCTGTCTATCATCTGTATCACTAATCCCATCGGACGCAACGTGCGCTTCCACTACAGTCCGCCCAATGGCCAACGATGTCCGTTATTGCTGTCCGTTACAGACAGCGTTGGGACATGTCCAACCAATGGAGTGACGTGCATGTGAGCCACTCGCTCAAAGGTATTAAGGCAGTGATCACACGACGATGGAGTACGCGTTGGTGACTTGATCTATGCGCCTTACTCCATCTCGGGTCATCCAATAGCATCCTCCAGATGATATCCGTGATATGACTTTGGTAGTCCCACTACCTTGATCAGCAGGACTTGATCTTAAGTCATCATCACACTAGTCACTTATAGATAAGTACTTGACTAGGGATCCGTCAAGCATAACTTGATAATATCTAAAGATTTTGCTGTTCTTGTGTAAACACTAACGACTTTAGAATAAGGTATCACTTGACACATTATCATAAAACAATAGTAATGTAAATGTCATTCATTGCTAAATAGAAGATTACATAGAAAAGACTTGGACTAGGGCACAAGCTCTTACAATCTCCCGTTTGCCCCTAGTTCCAATCTAAATCCCAACGTAAACCCATTGAACTTACATGACCTTCATGTTTAGGTTGTGAGAGATCCTTTTTCAACGGGTCGACTACATTTTTTTATGTCGCAATCTTACAAATCTTCACTTCACCTTGTTCGATATATTCTCGAATCAAATGAAACCACCTCTGTACATGTTTGGATCTGGCATGCGCTCTGGGCTCCTTAGCCTGTGCTATGGCGCCAGCGTTGTCGCAGTACAAGTTCACCGGATCAGAAGAATTCTTCATTACGTCCAATCCTGCCATAAACTTCCGGATCCACACAACCTCTTTTGCTACTTCTCCAGCAGCTATGTACTCTGCTTCTGTGGTAAAATCTGCAACGGTCGACTGCTTGAAACTCTTCCAGTTGAAAGCTCCGCCGTTTAGTGTGAACACATATCCAAACTGTGACCGCGAGTCGTTCGAGTCAATTTGAAAACTAGCATCGACGTTTCCCGTCATCTTTAGCTTCTCATCTTGAGGTACTTCAGGATCGTCTTCACTGCTTTCCAGTGGTCCTCGCCGGGGTTAGACTGGAATCTCCTAACACAAGACAGGGCATAAGAGACATCAGGTCTCGTGCAGATCACAGCGTACATGATGGATCCTACTGCGGAGGCATAGGGGATTCCACTCATGCGCTGCAACTCATAAGGTTTTGTGGGACATTGGAGTCTTGCTGAGCTTCACTCCATGTCTCATGGAAAGGAATCCCTTCTTAGATTCATGCCTACAAAAATCTCTTCAAGATTTTGTCTGTTTAAGTGCTCTAGGTAAGCCCAATGATCCTCCTGATAGCATTTGTGCCCTAGGTTCCAATTGGAATAGTCTGTAAATGTCTGTAATAGTTTGTCATCGTTTGTAATGAATAAAACGGCTTTGTATTACTTATGTGTTGAAGTAATATGTTAAGCATGACCTGATTTATGACCACTAAAGTAGTAGAACCATAAATCTGTACGGATCACACTTAACGAGCTTCAATTGAAGTGACCAGTATGAGGATGGTTCTCAATGATGTAGTTCTGCTAGTCATAGGGATGTGGGATCCCGGAATCATATCATAGATATCATAAGGTGATTGATATCGGATGACCCGCTTTGAATAGTGTTTTGTAGATTAAGCCATGAACATATTCAAATGCGATAGCTTGTCACAATATCCTTAGACCAAGGAGTCTTTGTGATCGCTATGCAATGTACGTACGGCTTTAACTTGCGCCTAACGCTTTCCGTAACAGGATTGCTATAACAGGCATGATTGGGTGGCGGAACGGATTGCATGAGTGACACGAAAGACGGCTAAGGGATTTATCCCTCGTACTACGGTATGGGAAAGATATCCGTTAAAGGCCTCTTGATCGAGAATGACTGAGAGAAAGAGCATGGCCATGCCAGTGATACGGGTTATCAGTTCTCAGCCATCTCACATATCAAGTAACAATGATTGATTAAACAAGGATGACGAATCTATGCCTTGTGATCAATCGGGATGTCTAGAGATAATAGGATAGTGAATTGAACGCACAAAGGTTAAATCGAATCATCGATCATCATGCACCTTGGGTAATCATAACGTCTTACTAGAGACCACTTATGATGGATCGGACAAGAGAGATCTTTTGCGCCAATCTGCCAATGGTGGCATGAGCCTGGAGGGTCACACACATACAAGACGGATAACTTGAGACAAGGAAACCTTAACGTTTCTTGAGGAGCAATACATGGACATAACTGAAGGTTTTGGGCCATAGGTTCGGTATGAGAGAATAATTAGCGAATCGAGAAAACTGAGATTTTTCGTCGATGTCACGTTAGACTTTGTTTGATAAGTTACGACAAAAGGGTCGGGCGACTTTTGAACACGGCACGAAACCACATGGGCAAGCCCATTGGGCTCGGCCCATGAGGTCACGTGACCGGCCCAACAAGGGCCCATTTTGGGCCCAATAAGCCCTACATGGCCGGCCACTTTGGTGGGCCCAAATGTGGGGGCCACAACACACCATGCTTAGTTGGTGATTGTTGATTAAGAGATGAGTGATTTAAGGGGTATGGGTAATGACACATTTAAGCCCATACCCATCACCTTTTGACCCATGCTTATGAGAGTGATGAAGTAGAGAAATATCAAGTGAATTAATTACACAGCACACTCTCATCAATCCCTCTCTCTCTCCTTGGCCGGCCACCCCATAGCTCTCTCTCTTCTTGCTCTCTTGTTCTTCACTTAATTGTTCTAGTAGGCATTAAGTGTAGGATCTTGAAGATTATCCCCTTGGTGTGGACTTGCTCTAGAGAAGAAGATCATATAGTTCTATTTTCTTGATTCAACAAAGACCAAAAGAAAAAATGGAGAAATTGTCCAGATTGTCCAGTTCCGACGACCGACATTGCGTGAGACATAACCGCTTCTTCCGAGCTCCGATTGACCTGAAACTGGCGGCATTAGAAAGATAAGTCAAAGGGCTATAACTTTTGTGAAATACTGATTTTCCAAATGAGCTCTTGTTTGGGAGATACAAGGCCGAGTACCTGACTGGTCCGCAGAGTCTGTCCAGCGAGATGGGAAAAATGTTTTGCTCCAGAAGGAGGTCTTCTCGTCCGAACTGGGTTCGGAGCAAAACACAAAAGGTGTAGAGAATTGGCTGAGGTTTAATCTCCAAAAAGAACCGAAGTAATTGGAGATCTGTAACTTCAAAGTCTCGGTTTTTCTGCTGGGTAGATTCTGGTAAAATCCGAAAACTCGATTTCCAAAGGATCTAACTTGGTAGTCGATCTTGCGCAGGTTAGGGGCGGTTTATAGGTTGCTTCCGCTGCCATGAACGTGATTAGGATGTCCCGGAACCCAACAATTTCGAGTCTTCCTCTTGACTTGCTTCTTGCGTCGGTCTTCGTGATTACAAATTTAAATAAAATAAATCAATACAAATCACGACACGCAGGCCGTATTTACTACAACCCAAAATTAAGCAACATGCTGGTTGCAAAACCGAAATTAAAATGCAAGTCTAGAGGGCTTAGCTATGCATCATGTGGAAAACATCATGTTATCAAAGATCATGTGAACACTCAACATGCTTATAAAACAACAAAATTTTCCAAATTTTATCTTTCTTAACTGTGGAAAAAAATCCGGTTTATTGAAACCGGACGGTTTAATTTAATAACTGAATTTTGAACCGGTTCTCGCTGGTTTATCGAAACTGAACCAAATCTGAAAATTAAATTTTTAGGGCTTTAAATTATTCTCGCAAACCGGCCGGTTCAGCTCGAATCTGGTCGAGCAGAATCGGCCCAACCGAGGTCGCCCGTGGAGGCAACCACGGTGGCCCGCGAGAGCTGCCATGGTCGGCCCTAGGGCAAACCCTGGTCGCCCGCGAGGCAACCATGGCGGCCCGCGATGACTCCCATGGTCGCCCGCGTGGGCAGACCATGGTCGCCCGCGTGGGCAGACCATGGTCGCCCTAGGGCATTCCATGGTCCACCAAGGGTCTCGACCCTGGTTAGCCATGGCTCGGCCATGGCTAACCAGAAACAGCCCAAAAAATTATTTTCCTATTTTTCAAAATCAATTAAATCTGAATTTTTTTTTCAATTACATGCATACTCAAGTGATGAACACATAAACAAAAATAAAATTTCATAATTAAACATGTTGAATAAAATTCATAACAACTATGCTCTAATACCATTGAAAGAGATCACCATAGGTTCCAAACGTTAATTTCATGCAGCGAAGCCTTATGTAACCATGATGATCGAAAGAGATGAAGATCTTAATGAAAATTCAGCCTGTTCATAAGTTTTTCAATCTAAAAATTACCTTTGTCAATCGATTAAAACACTACATAGTGTTTCTCTATTGAGTCCACACAAGCACAACAACCACGAATCGGTTTTCTCTCACACTCTTGCTAATGGATGCTTTGAGAATTTTGACAAGAAAAACTATGGAGGAATGATGAATGAGAGGGTCGGCCAAGAGGAGAGGGAATGGGGGAGAGTTGCCGAAAATTAGAGAGAAAAATAATGGAAAATATTTTGCAATTAATTTGAAATTAAAACCAAAAAATCTGATTTGATTTTAAAATCAATTAATTACATATCTTACCCTCTTAAACTCTTAATTGTACTTTTCCCCATTCTTCACTTAAAACCCTAAATAGGCTTTAAGCCCGTTTAACTAAAAGCAAATTAAACACATTAAATTGAGTTCTAATTTCAGTTTAGATAAATCGGTTTAATTTCCTCAACTCGATTTCTTCAACCGTCTTCTTAAAACCCTAGGCCAGAAAACAACCGAATCGTTTTCAATTTGACTAAATTGAAAACCTGATTCTCCCAATTTCCATCCATGCTTATTTGTCATGTATCGTGTTTAATGCGTGTGACCCTATAGGTTCCCGAATAGTTGGCAGACTGGTAAAATTACTATTTTACCCTTTTCATCATAAGTGGTCTCTAGCAAGACATTATGATTACCCAACGTTCGTGATTATTGATTATTCGACTTAACCTGTTATCGTACATGTCACTATCCTTTTATCAAACCGATATCCAGATTGATCAATAGGCATAGAATCGTCATCCTAATTTATCAATCACTGTTTCTTGATATCTAAGATGATTGAAAACTGATACTAAGGTATCACCTGCACGGCCGTTCTATTCCTTCAGTCATACTCATCAAGTGGCCTAAACGGATATCTTTCTCATACCGAAGTATGAGTGATAAATCCCTCAGACGTCTTTCGAGTTCACCAATGTAATTCATAACCAAGCCAATCACAGCCGTTATGGCTACCTTTTTACAGGTAACGTTAGACTAGGTCAAACTTGGAGATTCATTACACAGTGCAGACAAAGACTCCTTGGTCTTAGGATATAATGACAAGCTACGATCTGTGAGTATCTCATGACGATATCTATGCTGCATACTCTCAATCGGGTTGTCCGATATCATCGACCTGATGATATCTATGATATAACTCCGGCACATACTTTGCCATGATCACAAGGAATTGGCCTCATACTGATCGCTTCATAAAGAAACTTAGCTGATCAGGGACTCATCAAATGTAATTCTTTTTTATCTACAGTTCTACTATTAGTGGTTACACACGTAATGACATAGATCAAATTACATTCGATATATTACTACAACACATTAGTAGTATATGCCGATTTATTAATTCGGAAAGATGATAAAACATTACATCTATAGATCACTTTTATATTGGACTGGGGCATAACTCTAACAAGAGCCCTTTTGGATCAAGACACTAGTAATCAAATCTTCTCCGTTATACCGAGTTGGTACGAAGACAACTATCATTGGTGTTGGGAAGCGGACAAGACGGGAGAATACTCCGTCGAAAGTGCATATCGGGCCCTATGTCAGATTGGGTCTATCTGGTCCCCGCCAGCACATGGGAGCAGTTGGAGATAAGAATGAAAGCTGCAAGTCCCCCCCAAAGGAAAAATCTTTATTTGAAGGGCTATATCAAACCTGCTTCCGAGAAGAACTCGCCTGGCGGAGAAGGAGCTTCCAATTGTTACCCAGTGCCCCCTCTGCGGAGACCCGGAAGAATCCACATACCACATATTCTTAAACTGTCTTGTAGTTGCTCCAGTATGGAGGGATGGATTACTGCAATGGGTCCAAGAAAGGATGGGGCTAGATCCAACTCTTTCGAATTGGAGGTCTTTGGTGGTGGGGGAAGGTGAGGCAAGCATGTGGGCTATCACGCTGTGGGCGATCTGGAGGGCTAGGAATCAAGTTGTTTGGAAAATGAAAACTTTCCTTCCAGCGAGAATGGTGAAAGAGATTACCACGGGTTCCAATCGATAAATATCATGCAGCAGACGTTATGTAACCGTGGTGATCGATGCAACCACTGATCTTAATGCAAATTCAACATGTTATATATATGTATATAAATCTGAAAGTTACCTCTTCTAATCGATGAAAACACAAGTATAGTGTTTCTCTATTAAGTCCACACAAGCACCACAACCGAAGAGGTTTTCACTCAATAATTTTGCTATTAATTTTTAAGAGAAACTTGACAACAATGGAGGATGAGAGGGTGAGAGTTTTCGGCATAGAGGGGGAGAGAATGAGGGAGATAGTTGCTGAAAAATAATAGACGATAATGGAAGATATTATGTAATTTTAATTTGAAAATTAAATTGAATTTCAAATTCAAATTGCATATCTATCCTTTATAATCTCTTATTTGCATTTGATCCCACTCATAACTTAAATCTCTAAATGGGCCTTAAGCCCGTTTAACTAAAACCCAAATTAAATCCATTAACTTGAGTTCTAATTTCGGTTTAGACAAAACGGCTCAATTTTCTCGAATTGATTTCTTCAACCGTCTGGTTAAAACCTTAAGCCAGAAAACTACTGAATCATTCTCAATTTTCATCCATAATTGTTGTCATGTATCGTGCTTAATGCGTGTGACCCTTTAGGCTCACGAACAATTGGTGGACTGGTAAAATTACTATTTTACCCTTTCCATCATAAGTGGCCTCTAGCAAGACATTATGATTATCCAATGTTCGTGATTATCGATTATTCGACTTAACCTGTTATCGTACATGTCACTGTCCTTTTATCAAACCGATATCCAGATTGATCAATAGGCATAGAATGGTCATCCTAATTTATCAATCACTGTTTCTTGATATCTGAGATGACTGAAAACTGATACTAAGGTATCACCTGCACGGCCGTGCTCTTTCTTCAGTCATACCCATCAAGTGGCCTAAACGGATATCTTTCTCATACCGAAGTATGAGTGATAAATCCCTCAGACGCCTTTCAAGTTCACTAGTGCAATAAATGCCAAAGCCAATCGAAGTCGTTATAGTTACCCTTTTACAGATAACGTTAGACTAGGTCAAACTTAGGTATTCGTTACATAGTGTACACAAAGACTCCTTGGTCTTAGGATATAATGACAAGTTACGATATGTGAGTATCTCATGACTGGATATATGCAGCATACTCACAATCGGGTTGTCCAATATCATCGACCTGATGGTATCTATGATATAACTCCGGCACATACTTTGCCATGATCAGTAGAGCGTGATCACAAGGAGTTAGTCTCATACTGATCGCTTCAGAAGAAGCTTAGCTGATCAGGGACATTATCGAATGCAATTCTTTCTGATCTATAGTTCTACTATAAGTGGTTACACACATTATGACATAGATCAAATCACATTAGATATATTACTACAACACATTAGTAATATTATGCCTTTTATTATGTAGAATAATGATGTCCGTTACAATATAGATTGAGGAATTATTTTGGACTAGGGCACAAACCTAACAAATGGCTGCGACCGCAAAAGTACTACGACGCGCTTGGACAGCAGCACAACCCCAGGGAGGGGCTTTAGGAGCATATCCTCTTGTGTCGTTATCTCCTGACGTCTAGGTCCCGCCAAACCCAGGAATACTAAAAATAAATCTGGATGAAGTAATAGATGGACAGGGGGGATACTGGAGTATAAGGCTGGTGTGTAGGGATTCAGGATGCAGAATCGTGGCTGCGTTGTGCAGACGATTTACGGTTTAACTCCAGCCCGAAGAGGTGGAGGCCGTAGGTGTTAGGGAGGCTCATTCCTGGGCAAAGGGCAATAATTGGAGTAGAGTGGAAATGGCGACGGATTGCCTACGGGTGGTGAACCACGCTGATAATAGAAAACACAAAAAAAAACATGTTCAGGGGCATCCTCTATGACTGCAACCGTTTACTCTCAGCTCCCGGGATTAATGTCTCATTAAATTATGCTCGTAGATCTTGTAATAAAGTGGCTCACGAATTGGCCAAGTTTGCGATAACTAAGAGTAGTTGAGATTATGGTGAGGGGTCTGTCCCACTATCTGTGGCTTCAGTTGTCCGGCTTGATGTTGGGTTAGTTGCTACTTGTTAAATAAAATTCGATTATACCTTAAAAAAAGTGGTGTTTTCTCTTAGTTTTCAGGATATTTTGAAGAGCCGAGGGAAGGGAAAAATTATATTTAATAGTGGCAGGTTGTGCTTAAACTTAAAGTCAAGGGTTCTTTCTTTTATCATCGCGAGCTCTCTCTCTCTCTCTCTCTCTCTGCTTCAACAATGGCCACCCGATCCGCAGCTTCAATATATGAATTCACTGTCAAGGTTCGTTTCTCAAATTCTCCTGCCTGCCTCTGGTGTGCTGATTTATGTACTATTGTGCTCTCTTTTTTTAATTATCAAAATCAGCACTTAATTTAGACCAAGTAGTGGATTGATTTTGCTTATTTAGTGACATACTTGTGGTGGGTGGTTTAATTAGAGAGAATATCATTTTTTTGGTAGGGTTTGTGTGTTTTCTTATAATTTTTGAAGCTTCAGAATGGCAAGGGAAATGATGTAGAGCTTAGCCGTTACAGGGGAAAGGTTTTGCTGATCGTCAATGTTGCTTCTGAATGGTCTGTTTCCATTCCTCGTACACATTTCATTTCCAATTAGCATTTAACCCAACTCAACTCAAGTTTTTGTTTTTCAATTTCAAGTGGAATGACCAACTCAAATTACACGGAGCTCAATCAGTTATACCACAAGTACAAGAATAAAGGTTAGCATTTTCTCATTCTTGTTTCAAGTGTGCGTGAGGCTGATGTTCTAGCATTTGATAATTCTGTATCACATGTGATGTGATGTGATAGGCCTTGAGATTTTGGCGTTTCCATGCAACCAGTTTGGGGATGAGGAGCCTGGAACTAATGATGAGATTTCCGAATTTGTCTGCACTCGCTTCAAATCAGAATTTCCAATCTTTGACAAGGTAGAGATGAAATTTATTTGGATTATATAAGATTCAATTAACATAATTGTTCAAGTCTATGAAGTGAAGATTATATTTTCTGTCACTTCACTTGGATATAGATTGAAGTAAACGGAGATAATACTGCTCCGCTGTACAAATTCCTGAAACTGGGTCAATGGGGAATATTTGGGGATGATATTCAATGGAACTTTGCCAAGTTCCTAGTTGACAAAGATGGCCAAGCCGTCCATCGCTATTATCCCACAACTTCTCCTATTACTATTATGGTAAATCATTCTTGTGCTTTCATGTGTATATCCTCTTACTATGTCTCCTCATATTGCTTATATATTTCTCATGTTATTGCAGCACGACATAAAGAAACTGTTGGCGATAAAATGAACAAAAAAGGAGTTTCAGGCAATTGAAGATTGTACTACAGAATATTTGGTTTCTCTGAATGTTGGTTTGCTTCATTCTTGGACTGGCTTGATGAGTGTGGATGTTAAGATTTAAAAGCTACCCGAAATACAAACATTTTAGTATATCCTTTTTCAATCATCACTACACTACTATTCAGGGTCTACAATTTAGTCTGCAGATGGTACTGCTAGTGACAGTTAAATTCACGATACAGAATGGAACTAGTTTCTGATGCTAAAATAATTGTTGTTTCTGTTACTGTTACATAGGAGCTTAGATTACCTAAACCCCCAACCTACAACAAGTCATCAGTCATTCGAGTACATTTACAACAACACAAAAAAAAGATGGATCATCCACGCATCAAGTCAATATCGACGGATTGCGACCCTGACCATCCATTCATGGGAGCGTCTGGGAAATTCCCAGTCCCGCTCCCGGGTTGAGGCTCTAAGGTCTTATCCATGAGCTGCTTGTTCTTACTAGCACCGCCACTGCCACCACCATATACGAATGTGCAGAGCACAACCTGCAACAGCCAAGCCAATTCGAACATAAAGACACTTGAGAATTACCAAAAACAGAAATGCTTCCAATACCTGAACTGGGCTTGCTGCAATAAGCATGTCGACGGCACCACCAACAATGTGACCTTCTGGACCAGAGAGAGACACGCTTACACCACCACTTCGACCACAGTCTTCTGCAACCAAGTAGGAACCAGACAAGCATAATATCTCGAAACGTCCCTACAAAAGCTAAATAAACCAAATCAGTTTCTTTCATGTAACCTAAATGACATTATCAACATCCATTTCCGATAACAACCACTTCACAAAAACTAACATGGCTTAACTACTTACAGTCACGTCATTTTCACAACTCAGCCTATATACTTAATCAATATCTCAGTTTCTCAAGCTCAAGATCATCGAACAACCAAAAAAAAAAACAATGTTCTGGTACCATTAACTGATATGACCAACAAGTCAACTCTCTCATTATAAGTAACATAGAAATCTATGGGATGGGAATAAAAAACACACTTTTCAGAAACTTCACAAAAAGGTATCTACTGAACCTGGTATGTGATATTGCCTCCAGAAGATGTGGACTGCTTCAATGTTACTGAAGAAACCAAGCCACTTCCCGACAAAATGCATACAGCCCTTGGCCTCTGTTGTGCAAATGACAAAATCCTTGCGGCAATATCCTGGAAAAGGAGCAACACAGCATGGAATTAGCTACAATTTAATATGCTTTTATGCATAGACATGACAGGCACACAAGCTGATATAGACATGCATTAACAAGTCACCAATCATTCTCACAACACAGGTTTGTTAATCCATCCTCATACACTCAGTATAAAAAAAATCTCCTATGTATATATGTATTCTAGTGTCCAAGAATGCAGTTATAGAGTTTGTCTACCTGAATAGAAAAGAAAAAGGAAAGCTTTCAATTCAAATATGACAAACAATCTTCACCCAAGTCTTCGAGAAAAGAAAAAAGTTGAATTTGATGACATGCACACGACTCGGAATCCATCCATGTACCAAATAGAATTATTAGAGGACCAAACAAGACCGAAGGCTGGTACAAAGCTCTAATACCATATTAAGGGACCAACTCTACTAAAAGTTCAATATGATAATTCAAGGACTAATTATAATATTATACTCTAACAAGAATAATAGCAAACCTCTCCAGGAACAGCATGAACAACATGTGGTGCAAAGGCAATTCCAGCTGAACTGTTCATCCATTCCCCTACAAGAACATTGAATAAACTTCAATTCAATAGAAAAAAACACACATATATTATCCTAGCAATGCAAAATAAAAGCCTGATGAAGTCATGCCTTGCTGCTAACAGGCTTTCACGGTCAATACAATAACATTTATGTAACAAAACATTATGTACAACGTTAACTAACAAAACATGCCAAAAACCTTAACAAGAGAAATACAGAATCAAACTTTATCTTCTTAAATGCTATTATCAGGAGATCCATCGAAAATTTCAGTCCCAAAATGAGTGTCATACTTCCCTAATTTGGATGTCCCACAAATAAGGGTCCATTTTCTTTCCGAGATGAGTGTCATGCCTTGCTGCTAACAGGCTTTCACAGTCAATACAATAACATTTATGTAACAAAACATTATGTACAACGTTAACTAACAAAACATGCAAAAAACCTTAACAAGAGAAATACGGAATCAAACTTTATCTTCTCAAATGCTATTTTCGGGAGATCCATCGAAAATTTTAGTCCCAAAATGAGTGTCATACTTCCCTAATATGGATGTCCCACAAATAAGGGTCCATTTTATTTCCGTGACTGTTAATTATGCATAACAAACCTTCTCATTAGTTAATTACCACAACCTTAGTGGGATTGTACTTAAAATAACACACAAGGACATATTAGAAAATCAACGCATATATTAACTAGTCCCTTATCCTTGCCACATAAGTAAATGGGATATTCGTTTTGAAGTTAGGGAGATCCAATACATTATGCAGCAGTTCAAACATAATGCACGTGAGATAAAGCAAACCATATAGAAAACTTTGACAAAAGAAACAAAGAAGCAAAATGTTAACTAGTCAACATGCAATCTCTAGGATATACTCAAAGTTCAATCCAATCAAACAGCAATTCAAATATAATATATGCCAGAAAACACAATATCTCAGCAGAACAGACATGTCATCACAAAAATTTGACTGCAACAAACTGAACAAACAAAAATCTCAAGGAAAACTAACCAAGAGCAGCCAATTGCTGCTTTCTCCCTGACCCGGGCGGCCTTCCTCTACTCCTCTTTGGAGTTGGTGTGTTCAAGCTCGAAGGAGGATTAGGGGCAGACATGGAAGGCAATCTCAATGACATGGATCCTGAGCCTGACCCATCAGGCGCATACTTTCTAGGCCTCCCTCTTTTCCTCTTCACAGGTTCACTCTGAGAGGACATTGCCACATTCATGCTGTGAGAGAAATTGGTGTGAGCATGAGAAGGCTCCATTGAAAATGATGAGCCGCCGCGAACATTGGACTGAGCCTGACAGGCGTTAGGATTGGAAATGTCTCTGAAACTAGGTGGGGAATGGAACCCACCAATACCTCCTCTATGCATACAGTATTGAGCTGACCCATCAGACATTGGCATTGCTTCTCTCCCATCCATGCATTCACTATTAGAAAGTGCCACTGAAAACTTGATTTCTAGTGTCTAAACACAAAGAAGACAACTTTCTTCAAACCAAGAAGGTTCTAAAAGCAGAACCCAACTTCAAAGCTTAAATAATGTTTTCAGAAAGAAAAGAGTTTCTCCAATTATAAAAATCTAAAAGAAGAAGAACTTGCTGTCTAAATCATACCAAAGGTGGTTCCTTTAACTATGGAAACGAAGAGAAGATCCCAACAAAGCCTTCATTATCCGGCCAGCAGAACTTGAGAGGCTAAACCATAGGAACAGGATTGTGGGAGAATTAAATCACAGGAGCAGAAGCAGACCAGCAACATCCACATGGCTTTGACCCATTTCTGGAAACTTGAACTGGGTAGAGAGCAAAACAAAACCCTAGATTCAAATCTAGGTTTTGAGAGGAAAATGCAGAAGACTAGGAGGGGATGGTGGGAAAGAGAGAAGAGGAAAAGACAAGGAGAGGTCTGAGAGTAAAATAGCAAAAGCTTTTGAATTGAAGTTGGGGTGGTATGAAGTAAAGAAGAGCTTTTTCTTTGATGGTATAGAAGTCGAGAGAGATTCAGACTGAGAACGAGATTGACGTTGGATTTGGAATTGAAATTGGAACCGGAAGGAGTGTCAAGGCCTACAAAGTACAAAACCGGAACCGGAAGGAGTGTGAAGGCCTACAAAAGTACAAAACCCTACAAGTTGTTCTTGTCAACTTCTTTGCTATTTCATAGGGCAGAGTCCTTTCTTTCCACCGTGTAACTCTTTGACCAATAGCTTGCCGGTTTCATCTCTATTACTCCCACGCAAATAAATTCACTCAATAGATGCAGATAGGTCTGTGTGGTCGTTCAAGATCTCGGGGACAAATATAACAAGGGGTTCACAGCTACAACTAATTAACGGAAAACTTCACTTATACTTGATTTTCACTTAACTTCTCAAGAAGATAAAAGTGGTTTGTGGAGTTTCTGAAGTTATCTATTTTTTCACTTAAGTCCAAAAGCTTTAACTCACGTATAAAAAAATTCAAAATACCCTTTATTACCTTCTCAATTTTCATTGCATATTAAACCCAATTTTGTTCTTCTTCAAATCAACCAAATAAGGAAAAAGTTAAAATTAAGTGCAAATCGTTGATTTGTTTCCTTTTTTGTACAGTTCAAAATTAGTTTCCATATGACAATATTTTGATAGTATTACATATTATTTTCCCTTTTCTGCAAAACTTGAACTTTATTTTCGTTTTTAGTAGTATTACATATGACAATAATATTGATATGCAAAAAATTGGTAATTAACTTTCGAACATTTTGGATTTAAAATCACTAAAATCGGAGTTCTATGGCAAAAGTTATGGCTAAAAAAATCATTTAAGAGTTGAAAACGTATTTCAGATGTACTAGAGGTTGAAGATGGGCAGAACGGCGTCGTTTTGTGTAGTGCAATGTTGTATAACCACGTAGAACATGTAGTGCAATGTTGTATAACATGTTGGATCTTTGCAAAATTGAAATCATATATAACATGTAGTGCAATGTTGTGTAACATGTTGGACCCTGCCACGTGTTGCAATATGAGATAACGCGCGTCTCAGATCCGACAGTTCTACATGGTTTGGACGTTTAGACATTTTATATAGGTTTGTAGCATAGTGTGTCCCTATATATATACATAATACATGAATTCCACACTTTAGACCAATTGAACGAAAAGAAAAGGATGTAGCGCAGTTTGGTAGCGCGTTTGTTTTGGGTACAAAATGTCACGGGTTCAAACCCTATCATCCCTAAATATTGCCTCGCCTGAACAGTAACGAGAGATCCGTTGAGGTCGATTCCAAAATCAAAAGATAAAAAAAAGAAATGGCAAGAGAAATCTTTTCTATCAATAGAAGAAATAGGGGTATGGAAAACAATACAGGAATTCCACAATATAGACCAATTTAACGAAACGAATGTAATTGTATTAGTCTGTAAATGTCTATATATATATATGGGATAATTACACTTTGCCCCTGCTAAAATGATCACTTTTACGTTTTACTACAACTGAAAAAAAAGTTTACATTTTACTATCGCTAATTGCGTTTTTTTACACTTTACCCTAACGATGTTAGATTTTGGATGAAAATTTTTATTTTATAATAAAAAGACCAAAATACCCTTAGGTATTTTTTTCCTAACTAAGATCAACCTCCACTCAAATCCGGTCAGACCCGGTTTAATTGTTAATAATTCAAATAATATTAATTAATAATTAAAATAATAGTATTTATGAATAATATATTGAAACTTTCGAATTACATGACTCTCTCATACGACTCCATTTCAGGCTCATAGTGTATCAAATCGAAGAGAATCGAAAGATCAACAACTTTAATGAAAGATTTATTTATTAGTACTTAATATTATTTTGATATTTAATAATTAAAAAATATTAATTCTTAATAATATATTTAATTATTAATAATATGGTGAAACTTTCGAATGACATAACTCACTCATATAATATATGAGCCCGAAACAAAACTCGTACGAGAGAGTTATGTTATTTTGAAAGTTTCAATATATTATTAATTATTATTATTATTATTATTATTTATAATTAGTATTATTATTATTATTAATTGATATTATTTTAATTATTAATAATTAATTTACTTTTAATTTTAATTATTGATAATTTATGATTGAAAAAATGATTTACTTTTATTTTTATTAAATAATTATAATTAATAATAATAATAAATTATTTTTTATTAATAAATATAATAAATATAAATTATATATTATTAATAAATATTATAATTTGATAAATAATGGCATCAATTTGAAATTTTGATGAATAATTGAGGGCAATTTCGACTTTTCATACAATATGAAAATTTTCCATCCAAAATCTAACACCGTTAGTGTAAAGTGTAAAAAATACGCAATTAGTTGTTGTAAAATGTTGCAATTAGCTATACGTAAGTTTGACGTGACACGGGACCTCATGGACGAAGCATTGGGCTTCGTGCCATGAGGCCCTACTGGCCGGCCCAACCAAGGCCCAATAGTGGAGCAAAGGGTGGGTCCTTTTCTCCACTAACTTTGGTTAAGAGGATGATGACTAGATACACACTATCCTAATCATGTTGGGTAAGTATGATTAATAAAGGCCACCCAATGACATCATCATTTCCCTTAACCCACACAACCATCACAACACAAGAAAATATCACAAAGAGTTTGTGTGCTCTCACTCTCTCCCTCAAGAGGTTCGGCCGAGACCCCTATCCCTCCTCCTTGCTCCCCTCTCTTGCTCTCTCTTCTATTCTAGTAAGGTAGAAGAGTGTAGGATTGTCAAGTGATCATCCTATCCGTGTGGACTTGGCTAGAGTTGAAGATCCGAAGCGTTCTTCAAACCGAAGGTAAACTTGTGATTTCAGTTTTGCCTTGGGATATAATGGTTTGATGTTCTTGAACAGTTCTTGGGCTTTATATATTGTTGATTCCGCTGCCATATGAGTTCTTGATAGCCTCAAAGTTCCTACAGTAGTATCAGAGCACGGTTGCCCTCTTAAATCTTCGTTTGAATCGATTTCGGTGTTGTTTCGCTTGCCTTATTGCTATAATATGTTTATTTCTTGTATATGGATTTTATATGCCATGAAAATGAAGTTTTAAACTTATTATCAAATCTGGAAATTTTCGAAAAAAATTGGATTTGTCGGGTCGCTGGAAGTTTTAGATTTGAACGGTTTCGATAAACCGATTTTTCGAAAAGGTCTAGATTCGATAAACCCGACCGAGCAACTTGGACATGAAAATTAAAACCGGAAATGTATCTTGTTTGACAATATGCTTGTATGATAACACATTGTTAGAGTTATGCCCCAGTCCAATATAAAAGTGATATACAAATGTAATGTTTTATCATCTTTCCGAATACATAAATCGACATATATTACTAATGTGTTGTAGTAATATATCAAATGTAATTTGATCTATGTCATTACGTGTGTAACCACTAATAGTAGAACTGTAGATCAGAAAGAATTACATTTGATGAGTCCCTGATCAACTAAGCTTCTTTATGAAACGATCAGTATGAGACCAACTCCTTGTGATCACGCTCTACTGATCATGGCAAAGTATGTGCCGGAGTTATATCATAGATATAATCAGGTCGATGATATCGGACAACCCGATTGTGAGTATGCTGCATAGATCAGTCATGAGATACTCACATATCGTAGCTTGTCATTATATCCTAAGACCAACGAGTCTTTGTGTACACTATGTAACGAATACCTAAGTTTGACCTAGTCTAACGTTATCTGTAAAAGGGTAACTATAACGGCTTCGATTGGCTTGGATATTTATTACATTAGTGAACTCGAAAGGCGTCTGAGGGATTTATCACTCATACTTCGGTATGAGAAAGATATCCGTTTAGGCCACTTGATGAGTATGACTGAAGGAATAGCACGGCCGTGCAGGTGATACCTTAGTATCAGTTTTCAGTCATCTCAGATATCAAGAAACAGTGATTGATAAATTAGGATGACCATTCTATGCCTATTGATCAATCTGGATATCGGTTTGATAAAAGGATATTGACATGTACGATAACAGGTTAAGTCGAATAATCGATAATCACGAACGTTGGGTAATCATAATGTCTTGCTAGAGACCACTTATGATGGAAAGGGTAAAATAGTAATTTTACTAGTCTGCCAACTGTTCGTGAGCCTAGAGGGTCACACGCATTAAGCATGATACATGACAAATAATTATGGATGAAAATTGAGAACGATTCGGTAGTTTTCTGGCCTAAGGTTTTAACCAGACGGTTGAAGAAATCAATTTGAGGAAATTGAACTGTTTTGTCTAAAACGAAATTAGAACTCAAGTTAATGGGTTTAATTTGGGTTTTAGTTAAACGGGCTTAAAGCCCATTTAGGGATTCAAGTTATGAATGGGGAAGAAGTGCAAATAGGAGTTTAAGAAGGGTAGATATGCAATTATTAATTTGAAATTCAATTTTATTTCAAATTAAAATTCCAAAATATCTTCCATCTTTTTCTCCAACTATTGGAAACCATTCCCGCTCATTCTTTCCCTCACTTGACTGATCCTCTCATCCTCCATTTTCCTCCATTGTTGATTTGTCAAGCTTCTCAAGAACATTCATAACAAAAGTGTGAGTGAAAACCTTCTTCGGTTGTGGTGCTTGTGTGGACCTAATAGAGAAACACTAAGCTTGTGTTTTCATCGATTACAAGAGGTAATTTTCAGATTCAAAAAGGTATGTATAACATGTTGAATTTACATTAAGATCATAGCTTGCATCGATTACCACGGTTACATAACGTCCGTTGCATGATATTTATCGAATGGAACCCATGGTGATCTCTTTCACACATTGTGTGATGAGTACATATGCATGGTGCATAGATAGCCCAATAGCGTTTAATTATTTATCGCTTTTAAAACGGTCTGTGAACCGTTAGATTGTAACGTGTAAATTATTCTTTTATGCGGGCTGCAAACCGCTAGAGATAAAGTGTAATTATTCTTTCATCCGGTCTACGGAACTGAGTATTAATTGTAATTAATTGCTCAAGTCGAGAAGGATGGAAACCGAGAATATTGACAATCTTGGAGGACGTCCACAAGCTAGTGGGAGTGGCAGAAGCACTTAACACTGCTTGCCATATCCACAATCGAGTCACTCTCCGACCAGGTATGTCAGTAACTCATTATGAAATATGGAGGGGGAGAAAGCCAAATGTTAAGTACTTCCATATCTTTTGCTCCACTTGTTATATTCTGGCTGATAGAAAGCCTCGTCGAAAGCTTGATCCAAAGAGTGATGAAGGCATCTTCCTTGGTTACTCAAGGAATAGTCGCGCGTACTGAGTCTTCAACAAACGATCCAAAATCATGATGGAATCAATCAATGTTGTTGTTGATGATGACTGTGAAAATGCCTCAGAAGACGCGACAGACGAAGACGGAGTCTATCCTCCCAACAATATTAGGAAGGATGCTATTACTGATGTCAGAGAAGATGCTAATGTCGATAACGGTGAAACAGTTCCTGAAACCAGCAACAAGAATCCCTCGCGAAGAATCCAGACTCTGGAGTAATTGAAGACCTGAATGAAGGCATACAGACTCGGTCAAAAACTCCTGAAGACTACAACGAGATGATAGGCAATATTTGCTTCGTTTCAAAGACAGAACCCAAAAATATCAATGAAGCCATCAATGATGAGTATTGGGTCAATGCTATGCAAGAAGAGCTGATTCAATTAGAGAAAAACCAGGTGTGGGAACTGGTGCCCAAACCAAGTGAAGGAAATATCATTGGCACAAAATGGATCTTCAAAAACAAGTCCGATGAGCTTGGTAACATCACTCGCAACAAAGCCAGGTTAGTTGCTCAAGGGTACACTCAAATTGAGGGAGTTGACTTTGATGAGACTTTTGCTCCAGTAGCAAGACTTGAAGCAATCAGACTCCTACTAGGGATATCATGTCATCTACAGATAAAGCTTTACCAGATGGATGTCAAAAGTGCTTTCCTGAATGGAGATCTCAATGAAGAAGTATATGTATCACAACCTAAAGGGTTTATTGATCCACACTCCACTGACCATGTGTATAAACTCAAGAAGGCTCTCTATGGGTTGAAACAAGCACCAAGGGCTTGGTATGAAAGGCTCACAAAATTCCTGATTCAAAGCGGCTACACTAGAGGGGGAGTCGACAAGACTATTTGTGAAGAATGAAAACGGGAATTTGATGATAGCTCAAATTTATGTCGATGACATTGTCTTTGGAGGGATGTCAAAAAGGATGGTAGAACAATTTATTCAACAGATGCAATCAGAATTCGAGATGAGCATGGTGGGAGAGCTTACCTATTTTCTAGGCTTCCAAATCAAACAACTAAAAGACAACATCTTCATATCTCAGAGCAAATATGCGAAAAATATTGTCAAGAAGTTTGGGCTAGAGAAAGCCTCACATAAAAGGACACCCACAGCTACACATATCAAGCTAACTAAAGATGATCCAGGAGAAGCTGTCGACCAACACCTATACAGAAGCATTATCGGTAGTCTTCTACCTGACTGCGAGTCGACCAGATATTGCCTACTCTATAGGAGTATGTGCACGATATCAAGCTAATCCAAAGGTTAGTCATCTCTCCCAAGCTAAAAGAATTATAAGATATATCTCTAGGACTACAGACTTGGGTTTATTATACTCATTCGACACATCCTCTACCCTGGTGGGGTATTGTGATGACGATTGGGCTGGAAACACAGCAGATAGGAAAAGCACATCTGGAGGATGCTTCTTTCTTGGCAATAACCTCATATCATGGTTTAGTAAAAAGCAAAACTGTGTTGCCCTTTCCACTGCCGAATCGGAGTATATTGCTGTTGGGAGTAGCTACACACAACTACTATGGAGGAAGCAGATGTTAGTCGAATACAATGTCAGACATGAAGCCATGACTTTATATTGTGATAATGTCAGTGCCATCAACATCTCCAAAAATCCTGTCCAACACAATAAGACCAAACACATTGACATTAGACACCACTTCATTCGAGAGCTGGTCGAAGATAAGAAAATCATCCTAGAGCACATCCCTACAGAGAAGCAACTTGCTGATATTTTCACAAAGGCATTAGATTCGAGCAGATTTGAGTATCTCAGATCATCACTCGGTCTGTACACCATCAACGAGCAATAGAAGTTGCAGAAACGGTTAAGAGGAGTTAGTTTGTGCCTCTTCATGAACCAGTCCAAAAATCCCAACACATGTCATTGGGCCAAGCATACTAAAAGCCCATATAAAGGAAAGAAAGGTCACAAAAGATATGCTCGAACTTCAACAGATTTGATTTGAATCTACCTGTTTTCAAAATCAAAACCTAGTCTGCCTCTTCTCGCTTTCGCTCTCGTCTCCCTCACCTTCACACTCTGCAACGAAAAACCACAGATATGGTGAAGACTCGTGGCACTTTAGCACCAAGGAAGGCCTCTGGGAGTAAACGATCCGAACCCAAGAAAGCAGAAGCGAAAAGCTCCAAGAGCAGCAAACCAAAAACCAACAAGCATGGAGTCTGAATCAAAGGACCAAAGACGCTGAAGAAAGTTGAAGAATCCCCCAAAGAAACCTCACCGGAGGAAGCACCAATGCCCACCTTTTCTCGAGTTCCTAAACGGTCTCGAACCGGAAGCTCTGCATTGTTATTGATCATCTTATCCGACATGCCAGATCACTTGCTGTAAAAATACCTACTGCTTTTCCCTCCCTTATCTCTGAGCTGCTTGTACATCAACACCATGGAGTGTTGAAGACAACGGATAAGGTTGGCAAACGTGGAGGACTGATTGTGGTGAGCCACAAGCTTTTTGAGGGCAAGTATGTGTGAGTTAAGTTTGGATTTGTTTCTTATTACCCTGCTTTGTTACAAATATTTGTTTAAATTTTGGCTCTTTTTGAGCCAGAAAGGGGGAGTAAGAGTAAATAGATACGCGCGATGATACAAGAAAGATAGAGACGACGCGACGACGCAAAGACACGATGATACACGCGAGAGTCGTTACGAGACGCAAAACGGAAACAAAGACTTGATGACTGCCGATCGTATGCATCGACGAAAAATGCGACGCAGAAGGCGAAGAAGAATACTGTCCTTAAAAATAGCAAAAGGGAGAGATTGTAGGTACGACGCTTTTAGAGATTGGCTGATTTTTAAAGGAACTGAAGAACATGTTACAAAGAATGTCGAAGCATCTTCTGCGACATCTTGTGTAACATTGTTGACGGCGTCTCGGCAAACATCCTGATCGACAGAAATCAGGAAAGTGCAGTTTCTGCAGAAAGTTCGAAGACGATTAGGAAATTCCAGAAACGACTTCAAATCTGGAAAGAAGAAAGACGGTGATTAAGAGGAAAACCATTAGGGTTAGTACTCATCCTCGATTGCTATAAAAGCTTAGGCTACCCCCTTAGCAATCGTGTGGTTCTTTATTTGTTTCCTAGCAACAATTTGCAAGGTTCTTAGACGTGAAGGTTTGCGGGCTGAGAAATTGCAGATTGCACTAAGGATATTGTGCATCACATAACTATTGAGAGTTAGGTGATTAAGGGTTTACTGATCGCGCGAGTGAAGACTGCACGCAACTACCAAGTTGTACGAAGACTTGAACTGACAGAGCAAGGCGATTGCTCGAAGAGTGGAATCAAGACGGAGTCTTGGATTCAGGGGGAGACCCTGAGATAGATTGCACTGTAAGACGTAGCATAAAGTATAGATCTAGGGATGATCACAGGTACTTGTATGTTCTGACGAATTACTGATAAGTGAAATCTTTCCACTAGGCTGAGAGCCCCCAGACGTAGGTGACGTTGCACCGAACTGGGTAAACAATCTGCTGTGTCATTGTTTATAGCTTTATATTTACTGTCCTGCATTATCTACACAAGAAGTCAGACACAATGTTATAGCTTCTTACGTAACATTGTGTGTGGCATCTTGCACGACTAGCTGATCAAAAATTCAGAATCCATCATGTATTCCATGATCTGCACGAGACCTGATGTCATTTATGCCCTATCCTACGTTAGCAGATTCTAGTCCAATTCTAGTAAGAACCACTGGACAACAGTGAAGACGATCTTGAAGTACTTCAAGAGGACTAACGATGCCTTATGGGCCTACGGGGATAACGAGGAGGAGCTGGAGGTGATGGGATACGTCGACGCTAGTTTCCATACTGATCCAGATGACTCGCGGTCACACTCAGGGTATGTGTTCGTGCTCAACGGTTGGGCTTTTAGCCGGAAGAGCTTCAAGAAGCCAATTGTATTAGTCTGTAAATGTTTGTATATATTAATCATCGTTTGCAATATATAAAATCGACATTATATTACTCATGTGTTGAAGTAATAGGTTAAGTCTGATATTATATATGTCAACCAAAGTATGGGGATGATTCTTTATGGTATAGTTCTATTTGCCATTGGGAGGGCTCCCAAAATCAGATCATAGATATCACTCGGGTGAGTGATATTGGACGACCCGCATTAAATGGTGTTGCATAAATACAGTCATGAACACATTCAACTGTGGTAGCTTGTCGGAGTATCCTTGGACCAAGGAGTCTTTGTGATCGCTATACAGTAAAAGAACTGAAAGAGATCACCATGAGTTCCATTCGATAAATTTCATGCAGCGGAAGTTGTGTAACCATGGTGATCGATGCAAACTTGGATCTTAATGTAAATTCAACATGCTATCAACCTTTTGAATCTGAAAAATACCTTTATTAATCGATGAAAACACAAGCTTAGTGTTTCTCTATTAGGTCCACACAAGCACCACAACCGAAGAAGGTTTTCTCTCACACTTTTGCTGTGAATGTTCTTGAGAAGCTTGACAAATCAACAAATGGAGGAAAATGGAGGAAGAGAGGATCGGTCAAGTGAGGGAGAGAAGGAGGGAGAGTGGTTGCCAAAATGGTTAGCAAAATAAGGAAGATATTTTGCAATATAACTTGAAATTAAAAATTGAATTTCAAATGAATAATTGCATATCTAACCCTCTTAAACTCCTATTTGCAATTTCTCCCCATTCATCACTTAAATCCCTAAATGGGCTTTAAGCCCGTTTAACTAAAACCAAAATTAAACCCATTAAATTGAGTTCTAATTTCGGTTTAGACAAAACGGTTTAATTTCCTTGAATTGATTTCTTCAACCTTCTGGTTAAAACCTTAGGCCAGAAAACTACCGAATCGTTTTCAATTTCCATCCATAATTATTTGTCATGTATCGTGCTTCATGCGTGTGACCCTCTAGGCTCACGAACAATTGGCAGACTAGTAAAATTACTATTTTACCCTTTCCATCATAAGTGGCCTCTAGCAAGACATTATGATTACCCAACGTTCGTGAATATCGATTATTCGACTTAACCTGTTATCGTACATGTCACTATCCTTTTATCAAACCGATATCCAGATTGATCAATAGGCATGAAATGGTCATCCTAATTTATCAATCACTGTTTCTTGATCTCTGAGATGACTGAAAAATGATACTAAGGTATCACCTGCACGCCCGTGCTATTCCTTCAGTCATACTCATCAAGTGGCCTAAAAGGATATCTTTCTCATACCGAAGTATGAGTGATAAATCCCTCAGACGCCGTTATAGTTACCCTTTCTCATCAAGTGGCCTAAACGGATATCTTTCTCATATCGAAGCCGTTATAGTTACCCTTTTACAGATAACGTTAGACTAGGTCAAACTTAGGTATTCGTTACATAGTGTACACAAAGACTCCTTGGTCTTAGGATATAATGACAAGCTACGATATGTGAGTATCTCATGACTGGATCAATGCAACATACTCACAATCGGGTGGTCCGATATCATCGACCTGATGATATCTATGATATAACTCCGGCACATACTTTGCCATGATCGGTACAACGTGATCACAAGGAGTTGGTCTCATACTGATCGCTCCATAAAGAAGCTTAGCTTATCATGGACTCATCAAATGTAATTCTTTCTGATCTATAGTTCTACTATTAGTGGTTACACACATAATGACATAGATCAAATTACATTCGATATATTACCACAACACATTAGTAATATATACCGATTTATTTATTCGGAAAGATGATAAAACATTACATCTGTAGATCACTTATATATTGGACTGGGGCATAACTCTAACAAGAACCGCGTTTGACTTGCTCCTAACGTTGTCCATAACAAGACTACCATAACGGACAAGATTGGCATGGGGACGGATTGTTTGAGTGATACGAAAGGCGGCTAAAGGATTTATCCCTCAAACTACGGTATGAGATATGTAGTTACGACGGTTTTAGAGATTGGCTGATTTTTAAAGGAACTAGAGAACATGTCACAAAGAATGTCGAAACATCCTATGCGACATCTTGTGTGACATTGTTGACGGCGTCTCGGCAAACATCCTGATCGACAGAAATCAGGAAAGTGCAGTTTCTGCAGAAAGTTCGAAGACGATTAGGAAATTCCAGAAACGACTTCAAATCTGGAAAGAAGAAAGACGGTGATTAAGAGGAAAACCATTAGGGTTAGTACTCATCCTCGATTGCTGTAAAAGCTTAGGCTACCCCCTTAGCAATCGTGTGGTTCTTTATTTGTTTCCTAGCAACAATTTGCAAGGTTCTTAGACGTGAAGGTTTGCGGGCTGAGAAATTGCAGATTGCACTAAGGATATTGTGCATCACATAACTATTGAGAGTTAGGTGATTAAGGGTTTACTGATCGTGCGAGTGAAGACTGCACGCAACCACCAAGTTGTACGAAGACTTGAACTGACAGAGCAAGGTGATTGCTCGAAGAGTGGAATCAAGACGGAGTCTTGGATTCAGGGGGAGACCTTGAGATAGTTTGCACTGTAAGACGTAGCATAAAGTATAGATCTAGGGATGATCACAGGTACTTGTATGTTCTGACGAATTACTGATAAGTGAAACCTTTCCACTAAGCTGAGAGCCCCTAGACGTAGGTGACGTTGCACCGAACTGGGTAAACAATCTGTTGTGTCATTGTTTATAGCTTTATATTTACTGTCCTGCGTTATCTACACAAGAAGTCATACACATTATTATAGACCACTCGATAGAGAAGTCATACACATTACTGTCCTGCGTTATCTTGCACGACTAGCTGATCAAAATTTCAAGATAGGTATCTGTTTAGACCACTCGATAGAGATTAATTGAAGGGAGAGAACGGTCATGCCAACGTTATGGGTTATCAGTATTCAGTAATCTCACAGATCGAGAAATAGAGATTTATTAATGTCTATGTCTCTATGCCTTATGATCAATCCAGATATCGGGCGATAAAGGGATAGCAACATGTACTACATAAGTTTGAATCAAATCATCGATCATCATTCGCGTCGGGTTATCATAACGTCTTACTAGAGGCCACTTATAATGGATCGGGTTAAATGGAACTTTACGCCGATCTGCCGACGTCGGGATGAGCCCAGAGGATCACACAAATAACATATGGATTATGAGAGACAAGGAAAGGTCGGCGATACTCGAGAGATAGGCATGGGCAACACTGGACATTTTAAGCCATGGATATGTATAATTGAATGTCACACGCGAATCGAGAAAGACTAAGTCTTTTGTATGATAAGTTCGGGGGTAATTTGGACGCGGCACGGGACCTCATGGCCAAAGCACTGGGCTTCGTGCCATGAGGCCCTAGTGGCCGGCCCAACCAAGGCCCAATAGTGGAGCAAAGGGTGGGTCCCTTTCTCCACTAACTTTGGTTAAGTTGATGATGACTAGATACACACTAACCTAATCCATGCTGGGTAAGTGTGATTAAAGGTGGCCACCCAATGACCATCATCATCTTCTCTTAACCTAACACACATCAATTGATAATCACAATTACCAACACATCACCAAAATATCAAGACAAGTTGGTGTTTTCTCCCTCTCTCTTCAAGTTTCGGCCGAGGTCCTCCCTCCCCCCTCCTCTTGCTCTCTCTTCTATTCTAGTTAGGTATAAGAGTGTAGGATCCTGAAGTGATCATCCTATCTGTGTGGACTTGGCTAGAGTTCAAGATCTGAAGCGTTCTACCAACCGATTCGAACAAACCGAAGGTAAACTTGTGATTTCGGTTTTGCCTTGGGATTTAATGGTTTAATGTTCTTGGACAGTTCTTGGGGTTTATATATGTTTCTTCCGCTGCCATATGAGTTCTTGATAACCCTAAAGTTCCTATAGTGGTATCAGAGTACGGTTACCCTCTTAAATCTATGTTTTAATCGATTCCAGTGTTGTTTTGCTTGCCATGTTGCTATAATATGTTTATTTCTTGTATATGGGTTTTATATGCCATGAAAATGATGTTTTCAACATATTATCAAATCAGGAAATTTTCGAAAAAAAATTGGATTTGTCGGGTCGCCGGAAACGGGACTCTCGGGGAGCCGGAAAAGGGGACCGGGCGGGTGCTTCGGCTTGCCGGAGCAGGGCTGGGCCGTGGCCATTATATGGTCACGGTCATGTGCTCGCCCTGCTTCTGCCCCGGCAGTGGCCTGCAAGTGGCCGAGGCCGGTGATGGAGGCCCGACGGCTAGGGTTGCCAAACCCTAGCTCGTCGGTGCGTAGGGGCTCGGCCCAAGTGGGTTTCGTCCCACTTGGTTTGGTCCCGGGTGGTTTATTGCACGGTGTTTGATCTATGATATAAACCCGCAATCCTATGTTTTGAAAATTTTTAGATTTGAACAGTTTCGATAAACCGATTTTTCAAAAATGTCTAGTTTCGATAAGCCCGACTGAGCAACTTGGACATGAAAATTAAAACCGAAAATGTATCTTGTTTGCAATATGCTTGTATGATAATATATTGTATGATGAGATGATATGCATGGTGCATAGATAGCCTAATAGCGTTTAATTATTTATCGTTAGATTGTAACGTGTAAATTATTCTTTTATGTGGGCTGCAAACCGCTAGTGATAAAGTGTAATTATTCTTTCATCCGGTCTACGAACCGAGTATTAATTGTTATTAATTGCTCAAATCGAGAAGGATGGAAACCGAGAACGTTAACAATCTTGGAAGACGTCCACGAGCTAGTGGGAGTGGACCTAAGTGGTGATGACGAGAAGAGTGAAAGAGATCACCATGGGTTCCAAACGTTAAATTTCATGCAGCGGATACATAAGTAACCATAGTGATCGAAACAAGACGAAGATCTTAATGAAAAATTCAGCGTGTCCTTAACCTCTTTAAATCTGAAAATTACCTTTACAAATCGATGAAAACACAATGTAGTGTTTCTCTATTAAGTCCACACAAGCACAACAACCAAAAAGGTTTTCTCTCACACTTTTGCTACGAATGTTTTTGAGTTTTTTTGACAAAAAATGATGGAGGAAGAGGATGAATGGTTCGGCCAAGTGAGGGAGAGGATGAGGGGGAGTGGTTGCCAAATAGTTAGAAAAAAATAAGGAAGATATTTTGCAATTTTAATTTGAAATTAAAAATTGAATTTCAAATCAATTAATTGCATATCTAACCCTCTTAAAATCCTATTTGCACTTTTCCCCATTCATCACTTAAATCCCTAAATGTGCTTTAAGCCCGTTTAGCTAAAACCCATTAAATTGAGTTCTAATTTCGGTTTAGACAAAACGGTTTAATTTCCTCGAATTGATTTCTTCAACTGTCTAGTTAAAACCTTAGGCCAGAAAACTACCGAATCGTTTTCAATTCCCATCCATAATTATTTGTCATATATCGTGCTTAATGCGTCTGACCCTCTAGGCTCACGAACGGTTGCCAGACTGGTAAAATTACTATTTTACCCTTTCCATCATAAGTGGTCTCTAGCAAGACATTATGATTACCCAACGTTCGTGATTATCGATTATTCGACTTAACCTGTTATTGTACATGTCAATGTTCTTTTATCAAACAGATATCCAGATTGATCATTAGGAACAGAATGGTCATCCTAATTTATCAATCACTGTTTCTTGATATCTGAGATGACTGAAAACTAATACTAAGGTATCACCTGTGCGGTCGTGCTATTCCTTCAGTCATACTCATCAAGTAGCCTAAACGGATATCTTTCTCATACCGAAGTATGAGTGATAAATCCCACAGACGCCTTTCGAGTTCACTAATGTAATAAATATCCAAGCCAATCTAAGCCGTTATAGTTACTCTTTTACAGATAACGTTAGACTAGGTCAAACTTAGGTATTCGTTACATAGTGTACACAAAGATTGTAAGGACCGCTCCCGGTCAATTTGGGTCAATTTGGGTCAATTTTGTGAAAAATGGATGAAAATTTAATAATTCGCGATTCGACCAAATTTCGACCCGAGAGTCACCGAGGACTACTATTTAAGCCATTTTAAGTTGGAATTGTAATATTAT
The DNA here is from genome assembly GCA_963920655.1 of Geranium rotundifolium. Lineage (NCBI taxonomy): Eukaryota > Viridiplantae > Streptophyta > Magnoliopsida > Geraniales > Geraniaceae > Geranium > Geranium rotundifolium. The sequence goes on along the minus strand of OY987318.1, from coordinate 16,648,722 downwards.
GGATATTAGGTTCATATGGAAGCTAAAATTTAGCGAAACATCACGGTTCCGACGGTTTCGAAAAACGTGTCCGTTTCGGACGATTTCGGGTCCAAAATGACAAAAGTGGCTTGTGGGACCCCTCTACTTTACACTTGTCATGTATCTAGAGGGGGGGAGACTTTTGAGTGATTAAAAAAAAATTAATTGTTTTAATTTAGATTTAAAAGAAAATGGAAAATAGGTTTATTTTATTAGTTTAATGTTTAAATAATTATATTTAAGTTATAAGAGAGGGGGAGGGAGTTGATTCTCGGCAGAACACAAGGAAAGAGAAAGAGAAAGAGAAAGAGAAAGAAGAAAGAAGGAAGAAGAAGAGAAAAGATTGTGGCGATTTCCCGACGTTCCGACCGTCCAAACGTCTTGATTTTTGCGTATTCGGGTTCTCCTCGTCGTGGGCTACAAGAGGTATGTTTTGGATTCTCATTTTCTTGAGTTTGGATTTATGGAGTGTGGAATATGGATTGATTGAGGTTGGATTAGTGTTAAGGGGGTAATTTGGAGCGTTTTGAGACAAACGGGAGGTTTGTCCGGTGACCGGGAGCTCGCCGGAGCTCCGGCCGGTCACCGGAGGTGGGGCCCGCGTGCCCGGAGTTCGGGTTTTTACGTGTTATGCAATCCCGGAAAATCCCTAGAACACTAATTCGTGACTTTGGAAGAAATTGGAATTAATTTGGCTAAAATGTGTTTGTTTCGCTAAACTTTAAAGTCGAGATTAAATCCCCCGGAAGTCGGAACGTAATTCCATCAATTTTATTGGTGATCTCGAATTTAATTATGCGCGTAGAATAAATTTGAGAATTGTTGGAATTGAATTGTGGGAAAAGATTATTTATTATTTGAGAAACCTTAATGACGGGATTGAGTCGCTCGGGCGTCGGAATTTGGTTCCGTCGATTGCGTTGGACCCCTTGAATATAATTATGATTTGTTGATGCGAAAATGGAATTTTTCGGGGTCCCGAGGTCATTTTAGCGTTTCCGGGCAGATTCGGGAAAGTGCGCGAATTGGGCCGTTCCGGGTCCTTTTTGGCAACTCGGTGTAATTAGGAATTATTGGAGTGATCGGGACTCATTGGGGTGTACTGGGGCGTTAGTTTCGTTAGAATCGGACTTCGATCAACTGCTAAAGTTTGTGCGTTTGTCGTTATTAGATTCTTCCATCGCTCGTGGAAAGGGAAGGATTTAGACGTGGTGTCGCGAGAGACTTGGAGCTAACGTTGGATAATTATCGAGGTAGGGAAAAGTAGCCGTATATCCGTACATGACTTGGGAAAGTTACTAGTAATTGCATGTGGGCACCTTCTGTGTTCTTAGTATATGTATGTGTAGAATTGCATGTGGGCACCTGGTTGTGTCTATAGGTTGATTATACTACAGCGACGTGCCATTCCGCTGTATGCTTTGTTGGGGGTGTTACCGCTTTACTCGTTGCGTTTGGTTTGAATGTGTTATGCTTGTTCAATTGTGAGTAATGGTAAATTGTGATTTGACGTGTTTGAAGATGTCGTGCCTTAACATGTAAATTGAAATGATTTGAGTTGAGTATATTCTTCACTATGGTTGAACTGTATTGTGAGTAAATGGTAAATGCGATTTGATGTGTTTGAAGATGTTGTGCCTTAACATGTAAATCGAAATGACTTGAGTTGATTATTTCTCTCCTGTGGTTGAAATGTTTTGTGGATGATGGTTACGGGCGGGAGCCCAGTGTGTGTGGATGTTGGTTACGGGCGGGAGCCCAGTGTGCGTGGTGGTTTGTGTTTGTTGCTGGTTGACGCCCAGGTGGGAAAGATACGTCCGTGATCTCCGTTCGGGTGGGGTAGATTTGCGCTCTTACCGCGCTTCTCCATCCATGCCGCGAAGAGGCGTCCACGCCTTTCGATTAGCAATCGAAGAAGTGGGGGGCAGACCAGGCCCAGACAGCTAGCCACTGTAAACTGGCGGCCGCGAAGAGGTTTCACGCCTACGACTAGCTATCGAAAAGTGGGAGGCAGACCAGGCCCAGACAGCTTGCGACTGTAAACTGGCGTGTTATAGGTTGCATCACCTGGTCGTGTAGACCTTGTCCAACACCGTGCGTGTTTGGCAAGATGGACTCGACGAAGTACCCGGATTGTTGCCTTTCCTTGAGTGAAAGGTTTGTTTGATTGATGTTGCTTGGTTGATTGTGTGATGATTTGAGTATTGAGAATGAGATGAAATGTTTGGATAATGGTTGAGTTTTACTATTGATCTTTTTCGAACTGTGCTTATGTATCACCCTGTCAATTACTTGTATGCCGTTGTCAGTCGGGTATCCGTTGCGGTGAGCGTAAATGCTCACCCCCTGCTACTTTTCCTGCAGACAGGTGAGGATCGTGATTGTGGATAGGAGGATATCTCGAAGCTGGAGGAGCTGGAGAGTCCGGGTTGTTTTGGGCGTGTTAGTTGACGTACAATTTAGTGTCGACGTTTTGTTGTTTCTTGATCATACTTTGAGTCTCTGACTCGTGTTGTATATTCTTTTGAGCAGTTATAAAATTCGCGGTTCATTGTATTTGTGTTCTTTTTATTTGGTTACTATTATTGTTTCAGTTGTTTCGGACACTGATTCCTCGTTCGCGTTCCGGGCTCGGTCTCTACCGAATTTGGGGCGTGACAAAGATTCCTTGGTCTTAGGATATAATGACAAGCTACGGTATCTAAGTATCTCATGACTGGATCTATGCAGCATACTCACAATCGGGTTGTCCGATATCATCAACCTGATGGTATCTATGATATAACTCCGGCATGCACTTTGCCATGATCAGTAGAGCATGATCACAAGGAGTTTGTCTCATACTGATCGCTTCAGAAGAAGCTTAGCTGAGCAGGGACTTTATCGAATGCAATTCTTTCTGATCTATAGTTCTACCATAAGTGGTTACACACATTATGACATAGATCAAATTACATTTGATATAATACTACAACACATTAGTAATATTATGCCTTTTATTATGTAGAAGAATGATGTCTGTTACAATATAGATTAAGGAATTACATTGGACTAGGGCACAATCCTAACAATCTCCCACTTGCCCCTAGTTCCAACCTAAGTTTAAATCTACCCCAATAGACTTCACGTGCGCCTCATACTTGGGCTGCGGTAAAGCCTTTGTCAAGGGATCAACAACATTGTCATCACTCGGTACATAAGTAATCTCCACATCACCGTTATCGATATATTCTCTGATAATGTGATACTTCCTCTGTATGTGTTTAGTTCTGTTGTGGAATCTGGTCTCTTGAGCTAACGCTATGGCCCCCGTGTTGTCACACAACAAGCTTACCGGATCAGACGCTTGCGGCATTACATCTAATCCGGTTAGAAAGCTTCTAACCCATACGGCTTCCTTAGCTGCTTCTGCTGCATTTATGTATTCAGCCTCTGTTGTAGAATCGGCAGTTGTGGCTTCCTTGAAGCTCTTCCAGTTGAATGCTCCGTCTTTTAACACGAATACAAATCCTGCCTGTGATTTGAAATCATCAGGATCTGTCTAAAACTAGCATCAACATACCCTTTGACTGCTAGTTCTCCATCCTTCCCAACATACACTAGGAATGCGTCTTTAGTTCTCCTTAGATATTTAAGGATACTCTTGACAGCAATCCAGTGCTCCTGGCCTGGGTTAGATTGATATCTGCTGGTACAGTTTAATGCGAACGAGATGTTTGGTCTCGTGCAAATCATGGCATACATGATGGATCCCACAGCCGAAGCATATGGGATCTTACTCATTTTTCTTAGCTCATTAGGAGTCTTAGGACTTTGTTGTTTGCTCAGCTTAATGCGATGCCGCATGGGTAGGTATCCTTTCTTAGTATTAAGCATTGAGAATCTTCTCAAGACCTTATCTATGTAAGTGCTCTCACTTAGGCCCAATATTCTTTTTGGTCGATCTCTGTAGATCTTGATGCCCAGAATGAAAGTAGCATCACCTGAGTCATTCATCGAGAAGCATTTCCCTAACCAAGCTTTAACCTAAAGCAAGGTTGGGATGTCATTCCCGATGATCAGCATGTCATCGATATATAGCACTAGGAATACAATTTTACTCCCACTCGCTTTCTTATATAAGCAAGATTCACTTTCGTTTTTGATAAAACCGAATTCCCTTACGACTTCATCAAAACGAATGTTCCAACTCCGTGAAGCTTGCTTTAATCCATTAATGGATCTAAGCAGCTTACAAATATTTCTGGGATTCTTTGGATCAACAAAACCATCAGGCTGTGTCATATACACAGCCTCTTTTAAATTCTCGTTAAGGAAGGCGGTTTTGAAATCCATCTGCCATATCTCATAGTCGTAGTATGCTGATATGGCTAGAACGATCCGGATAGATTTGACCATAGCCACAGGTGAAAAGGTCTCGTCATAATCGATATCTTCGATCTGGCGATAACCTTTCGCAACTAGTCTAGCTTTATAGGTCTGAGGTTTTCCATCCATGTCGGTCTTAAGTTTATAGACCCATTTGCAACCGATGGCTTTTATCCCAGGGGTTTGATCCACCAAGTGCCAGACTTGGTTGTTGGACATGGATTTCATTTCCTCATTCATGGCGTTTTGCAATTTTTTGGAGTCTGGACTAGCCAAAGCTTGTCTGTAGGTTTCTGGATCATCCTGATCCACCAACATCAAGTCATTTCCTTCAGTGGCTAGAAAGCCATATCTGATAGAAGCTTGACGAGATCTCTCAGACCTTCTTGGACCATCTGGAATAGGTGTGGGGATTGGTTCTTGATCAATGACCTCTTCTGGCTCATGTATTTCTACATCCGACATAGTAGGTTGTTCCTTATCTTCTTGAATTTCTTCAAGATGCACGACACTCCCACTAGCACTTTTGGAAATAAATTCCTTTTCCAAAAATACCCCTCCTCGAGCAACAAAAACTTTGTTCTCACTGGGTTTGTAGAAATAGTACCCCCTTGTTTCTTTGGGGTACCCCACAAAGACACATTTATCTGATTTGGGTTCAAGCTTATCGCCTAGCAGACGCTTGACGTAAGCTTCACATCCCCAAATCTTAAGGAAAGCTAATAAGGGTTTCTTCCCGTTCCATACTCCACTGCCTTTGTAGGAGCCCTATTCAATATGAATGCGGCCGTTTCTAGGGCATAGCCCCAGTAGGAGAGAGGGAGGTCAGCCTGACTCATCATTGATCGAACCATGTCAAGCAGGGTCCTATTTCTCCGTTCGGATACGCCATTCATTTGAGGTGTTCCAAGTGGAGTCAATTCAGAGAGGATCCCGCATTCCTTTAAATGAATGTGAAATTCTTGGTCCAACTACTCACCGCCTCTGTCAGATTGAAGCGCCTTTGTACTTTTACCAAGTTGGTTTTGTGCTTCGTTCTTGAACTCTTTGAACTTGTCAAAGGTTTCCGATTTATGTCTCATAAGATAAACATACCCATATCTATTGAAGTCATTAGTAAATGTAACGAAGTAGTGAAACCTCTTCTGGCCTGAGTGCTCATCGGCCCACATACATCGTAATGAATGAGACCCAATAAGTCACTAGCCCTTTCACCTAAACCGGCAAAATGTGCCTTTGTCATTTTGCCCATAAGGCATGACTCACATCTCTCAATTGAATTGAATTCAAACGGACTTAGAAGTCCACACTTGTGAAGTGTTGAGATGCGTTTCTGGCCTATATGGCCTAAGCGGCAGTGTCATATCACAGTCTGGTTTAAATCTTCGGATTTAACCCTTTTGTTACTTATATTAAAAATCGAGCTAGTGTCAGTGTTTTGAATATTAAGAATATATAAACCACCAACCAATGAAGCATTGCAATAAAACATATTATTCTTGAAAATACTTAAAATTACATTGTCAATAGAAAAACAATATCCTTCCTTGTCTAGCAAGTATACCGAAATAATATTCCTGCGAAACGTAAGTACACAATGAACATTGTTTAATAACAAAACTAGCCCACTGGGCAAACTGAGACTAATATTTCCTACTGCAGTGGTCAAGACTTGATTGTCGTCTCCAACTCGTAGGTCCGCCTCGCCCATGCCCATTTCTCTTCTACTTCCCAGAGCCTGCACATTAACACAAATGTGAGATTCTACACCGGTATCAAGTACCCAAGAATCTGAAGTAGATAAACTGAGATTGAGCTCAATAACAAAAATACCTGATCTTGAAGATGTGGAAGCTCCACTCTTCCTAAGAAAAAGCTTGTGTTTCTTACAATCCTTTTTTCCAGTGCCCCTGTCCTTGGCAATAGACGCAGATGACATCCTTCTTAGGATTCTCAACAGCCTTTGGAGCTGCTGGACCCGTAGGTTGTCGAATCTTCCCTGCTAGGTGCATAGGGGCCTTATCCTTGCCCAGGCTGGCTTTCTTGAAGCTCACTTGCTTGTTTACCATAAGAACCTCCTTGGTCTTGCCCTTGAGGTTCTTTTCAGCAATCACGAGCATACCATGAAGCTCTGTCACAGTCTTATCCATGTCGTGCATATTGTAATTTCCAACGAAATCACGATATGTCTCTGGAAGTGAATGCAGCACAAAGTCTGCATACATTTCCTTATCCACAGGATGACCGAGTCTAGTCAAGTGTTCTAAAAGACGTTTCATCTTAAGGACATGGGGACTGACAGGAGCTCCAGCCTTCAGCTTGCAAGACATCAGTTCACTAAAAGTGTCGTATCTTTCGACACACGCTTTGTCTTTGAACATTTTCTCGATCTCTGCCATACATGCTTTCGGATCATCGAAAATGTTCAAGAACTGTTTTTGCAAGTCAGGCACCATACTGCCCATCATGATGCATTGCACGTCGGTCCGGTCGCTAAGGAATTTCTGGTAGGCATCCCTTAACGCCCTTGAGGCGTTCAGTGCTGGCTCAGTAGGTGGTTCTTCATGGGTAAGGATATAATCCTTACGTTCATTCTTGAGAACGAGTCTCAAGTTCCGGTCCCAATCGAGAAAGTTTACGCCGTTAAGTTTATCATGCTCGATTAGTGACCTAAGCGCGTTGTTACCAGAATGACTCGTGTTTGCCATTTTATATCTACATAGTAAACAAATTTTAATTAGTATTAATTAAAATTGAAGTTGGAGATTTAGTTATAAAACACCTTCTAATTCTAACTTTAGAATCTGAACCAGGATCCCATCATACTCTCAATTGAAGTGAACGGAGGCTCACTGCTCCAATTGAGAGCATCAAGGTAGGAATACATCCATCTACAAGACCATGTAGTTCCTTGCTAGGGTCTATACTTTTAAGTACGTGGCATACCCTATACTGATACCCTAGGTCAGCCCTAGCTGACAATCGTAGACAAGTCTACCAAGCTTGAACTATGGATAGAACTAATGTGGCTACTACGCGGACACGCACGCACCCACACAGAACTACCCATCTCATCCAGACCTATTCTCTATGAATGTTACGCGGAGCAATCTGCTCGAGCTCGGCCTCTGACCCTCCGCCTCCCTCCCCTCCTCCAGCCCAGCCCCTCCCCTCCGACCCTCCGCCTCCTTCGACCCCGACCTCGACCCTCACCCTCCCCTCCTTCTCGTGCCCACTGGTTCGAGCTCCGGCGAATGGAGCTGGTGAGCTCCTTCGACCCCGACCCTCCGACTCCGCCCACCATCCTCCGCCTCGTTCCCCTCCCCTCCGACCAGCCCTCCTCCGCCATCCCCTCCGCCTCCGGCCACGGCCATCATAGACAAAAGAGAGGAGAGAGAGGGAGTGGCATTAGTTAGAAAATTAGATGAATAGGTAAGGGCTTTTTCGTCTTTTTAGTCTAATTATAATAATTCAAAATACCCATAAGGGTATTTTAGTCATTTCACATGTAAAAAAATGTTAAACACTAACGGAGTTGGACGGAATGAGCAAAGTGAGACAAATGAAATTCTTGGGTATTCACCCTGACACGAAAAATTCTAGGTGTAGTCATGTGATAATAGACATATCCAGGTGTAGTCGTCTGGAATTATCCCTATATTTAAACTATCATACATTCATACATTCAGATATATAAATGTAACGGTAAATATATGCATAGCTAAGCCCATCTTAAGTTCCTAAGAATCTAGCAATACTGATCCTAAAGACTAGGTCTTCAAGATCCAAACTTGCTCCATTCTTGTGAACTCCCACTGGCTTCGAGCCTCCTCCAATCCGAGTCTTCTTCTTGACTTGCTTCTTGTGTCGATCTTCAGGATTACAAATTTAAATAAATAAAATGAAATACAAATCACGACATGCATACAGTATTTACGACAACCCAAAATTAAGCAAGACGCAGGTTGCAAAACCGAAATTAAAATGCAAGTCTAGAGGGCTTAGCTAGCATCATGTGGAAAACATCATGTTATCAAAGATCATGTGTTTACTGAACATGCTTATCAAACAAATAAAATTTTCAAATTTTATCTTTCTTAAGTGTGGAAAAATTCCGGTTTATCGAAACCGGACGGTTTAATTAATTAATTGAATTTTGAACCGGTTCTCGCTGGTTTATCGAAACCGAACCAAATCTGAAAATTAAATTTTTAGGGTTTCAAATTATTCTTGCGAACCGGGCAGTTCAGCTTGAATCTGGTCGAGCCGAACCGGCCCAACCGAGGTCGCCCGCGAAAGCAACCACGGTGGCCCGCGAGGGCTGCCGAGGTCGCCCGCGGTGTTGACCGTGGTTGACCACGGGAGCAACCATGGTAGCCCGCGAGGGCTCCCATGGTCGCCCGCGAGGCAACCATGGTGGCCCGCGAGGGCTGCCATGGTCGCCCGCATGGGCAGACCGTGGGCGCCCGCGACAGTGACCATGGTTTAGTTAAACGGGCTTAAAGCCCATTTAGGGTTTTAAGTGATGAATGGGGAAAAGTGCAATTAAGAGTTTAAGAGGGTAAAATATGTAATTATTTTATTTTGAAATTCAAATCAAATTTTGGTTTTAATTTCAAATAATTACAAAATATTTTCTCCCTAATTTTCTCTCTAATTTTGGCAACCTCCCCCCATTCCCTCTCCCTCTTGGCCGAACCTCTCATCCTCTTCCTCCATTATTGTTTTGTCAAAAATGCTCATGGAGTCTTTGTCTCTTAGAAAACTTATGACTTTAGCTTGGGCTATTTGTGCATATTTATCGCTTTAATGCGTGCTAAAATTAATTTGAATGATAAATTTAATTGCGAGCATGCTTAGCTTATTTTAGTTTAAGCTATCACCAACATGCGAAGATTAAAACCGGATTAATTGTTTGCATGTTAAAAGCGTTGTGAACCATCGTCGCACGGGTTGTGATGGATGTGTTCAAATTTGAAAACGTCTTTGCACGGGTTGTAAATGACGGTTTCGAAGAAGATAATGTGAGATAAATTAGAAACGTCATAACACGGGTTGTTGATGACGGGTTCCTAATTGTATCAAAAATAATTGATTTAAACTCAACCAATCAAAAATAATTTTAAGTCAAGTGAGACACCAACCAAAAATCATAAACTTGTATAGTTCTCTACTTTGTTGATGTTGTGTGCCTTAGCGGAGTATCTTCGAAAGTGCGCTCTATACAAGTTTGCTAAAGTTCTATCTAAATGTCGTGCGCCTTAGCGGAGCATCTTTATCGGACTTTGCATACATGATTTGGTTGACTTAGCTGCGATTTTTGACCAGGGTCGAGCCAGGGTGTCAGAAAGTGTATGTCGTGTACTATTGCACATGCCCTTGCCAAGAATTACATGGGGTGTAATTGGACCCAATTGCACGGGGTGTAATTGGATGCATGTCCTACCTAAATAAGTGAGTCAGAGTGGTGTGCCTTAGCATACTTCGATTCATGAATCATTGGTCTTGGTTTTAGATTCTATTAATTTAGAATCGAGAGGTTGTAGTTTATTCCGGATCTTCGTAAATTTATTCAACTTTCTGATTAAATTTACTTTAGCGAACACTTCAACGAACTCGAAGAGTTTGTCATTGAGGCATATCCTTGAAAAGGGTAAGCTCAATGGTACAAACTATTTCGACTGGGACAAGAACCTACGACTTGTGTTCAAGTTGGAAGGCAAGGAATACGTCCTGGACCGGGCTATCCCTTTGGAGCCAGCACTCAACGCCCCGAGGGCCGTTAAGGATGCATACCAAAACACCTTAGCGACAACATCAATGTGGCGTGTGTGATTCTGGGCGCTATGGAGCCGGAGCTCCATAAGCAATTTATGGAACTGTCTGAGTACCCTAAAGTGATGATGTCGTAGATAAAGATTGTGTTCAAGGAAAAGGCTCGACTCGAAAGATTCGGGATTTTCAAGGAACTCCTCGCCTGTAAAATGTTAGCAGGCAGTTCTGTAGGTCCACATGTCCTGAAAATGAAGGGACATCTCGACGGCCTAACTCGACCCGGGCTCGGGATTGAAAAGCAGATGGCAGTGGATTCTGTTCTGCAATCCCTTTCTCATCCATATGATAGCTTCGTAATGAACTATTATATGCATGATATAGACAAGACCGTCTCGGAGTTGCATCAAATGCTTGTGATGGTCAAGAAGAACATCAAGGTCACTCGTGGTAAGGATGTCCTAATGGTCAGAAAGGGAACTAGCTGCAAAGCTGGATGTGATAAGGGTAAAGCCCCTATGCACTCAGCTCCTATGTCTAGTACCCAGGTATTAATTGTAGAAAGATATAGCTCTAATGGAATACCTGATGAAGTAGCGGCCCCACCGCCCTTTTTCTGATCCTCCTTCAGCTGCTGACAGTCTTTCTTCCAATGACCAGGCTTTTGACAGTAGAAACAGACTGACTCCTTTGCCTTCCCTTTGCCTTGTACGGGCATGGAAGGTCTAGGAAAAAATGGTCGTCTGTTCTTTGCTGCCAGGTGCTTTGGGTTTTTACCCTTTCCACCACCAGCTTTGAAGCTGGGTCCCTTCTTGACCATAAAGACATTTTTGGGCGAACTGCCCCTTATGCTCTTCTCGGCAGTCACTAGCATGCTGTGCAACTCCGACGCGGTCTTGTCCATATCATGCATGTGATAGTTCATCACGAACCCACCATATGCATGAGGAAGGGATTGCAGAATAAAATCCGCAGCCATTTCCTTTTCCATAGACATACCGATGCTAGTCATATGGTCAAAATGTCCCTTCATACGTAGGACGTGTGGACCTACGGAGCTGCCTGCTGACATCTTGCAGGCAATTAGTTCTCGGAGAACAGTGTATTTTTCAATACGTACTTTCTCTTTGAACATATCCTTGATCTGTGCAAACATTGCAAACGGATCATGGGATAGCTCCATAAACTGCTTCTGGAGGTCCGCCTCCATGCAGCCCAGCATGACACACGCAACGTCGATAGAGTCACTAAGGTGTTTCTGGTACGCATCCTTAACGACCCTCATTGCGTTGGCAGCTGGCTCCACCGGGATAGCCTTATCAAGGACGTACTCCATGCATTCCAACTTTAACACAAGTCGTAAATTCCTGTCCCAGTCTAGATAATTTGTCCCATTGAGTTTACACTTTTCGAGTATAGTCCTCAACGACAAATTAGACGAATTTGTTGAATTTCTAGCCATTTCTACACGAAGAAAGTAAACTTAATCAGAATGGTTGAATAAATTTACGAAGATCCGAATTAAACACCAACCATAAGATTCTAAGGTTTTAGAATCTTAAACCAAGAGCCCTTATTCGTCATTTGAAGTACGCTAAGGCGCACCGCTCCAATTGACTTATTTAGGTAGGACGTCCTTCCAATTACAACCCGTGTAACTCTTAGTCAGGGTATGTGCAAAAGCACACGGCTTACCCTTCCGATGCCCCAGCTCGACCTCAGGCCAAGAATCGTGGTCGAGTCAACCAACCTTCACTAACGAGCAAACTTTGTGCAGATGCTCCGCTAAGGCGCACGACATCCCAGAAAGTTTACCATTCCCTATCTAGAACCCATTCGATCGATGCTCCGCTAAGGCGCACGACACCGATAAAATGTTTCTACATGGGTGTGAATTTGGGTGGCATCTCACTTGACTCAAATTAGCTTGTAATTTGGTTGTGTTTAATAATTCGAAAGTATTTGGTACAATTACGAACCCGTCATCAACAACCCGTGTTGTGAAGTTTCTAATTGTATCACATACTATCTTCATTTGAATCCGTCATTTGCAACCCGTGCAAACACGTTTCAAATTTGAACTCATCCATCACAACCCGTGCGATGATAGTTCACAACGCTTTAAACATGCAAACAATTAAAGTTGATTTTAATCTTTGCATGTGAGGTGATGGCTTATAAACCTATAAGCTAATCATGCAAGCATGTTATTAATTAAATAATTCAAGCAAGCATTCATAAAGCGTTAAATATGCATTTTATAGCCCATCCTAAACTTAGGATTCTACGAGTCTTCACATATTCTTGTCTTTCTCATTCGGGCTCCCACTAGCTCTTGGACTTCCTCCAAGACCGTCATTGTGCTCGATTTTCCATCCTTCTCGTCTTTGAGTAATAATTACAATTAATACTCGGTTCGTAGACCGGATAAAAAATATTTACATTTTATGGGCTCGAATAAAAGAATAATTACACGCTAACACTAACGGTATGCAAACCGTGAAAGCGATAAAATCTAATGGGCTACTAATGCATCATACATCTCATCACATCATCCAACATGTTATCACACAAACATGTTATCAAATAATATGCAATAATTCCGGTTTTAATTTTGCCAAGTTGCTTGGTCGGGTTTATCGAAACTAGACCTTTTCGAAAAACGGTTTATCGAAACCGATTAAATTTTGAAAGTTTTCGAAATATTGGATCGCGGGTTCATCCACGGACATAATCAACGTGCACGAACCAAGTCGGGCCAAGCCAATGGGCCGAGGGCCCATTGGGCCGAGCCCAACTATACACGGCCCGGTTTGGGCCTTGGAAGGCCCAAACCCGGCTTGCCGCCACTCTCGGCCTCGGCCAAGAGTGGGGACGGGACCGGTCACCGCCGGCCTCACCGGCCTCCGGTGACCTCCGTCCGGTACCTCCGATCCGGCTCCCCGAGAGTCTCTTCTCGGACCCGACAAATCCAATAATTTCCGAAAAATTCCAAATTCAATATATTTTCAAAAATAACATATTTCATGCAATTATCCCAAAAAGCATTAAAAACATGTTATCAACAATTTGGCATGCAAATAATCACAAAACCGAAATAAATTCAACAAGACAAAGATTAAGAGGGTAACCACCCTCTGATACCACTGTAGGGTTTTGGAGCGTTCTAGATCGTCGAGATAGCGGAAGCAATATAAGAAAATCTACTCCAAACCTTGTCCAAGAACATAAACCATTAAATCCCAAAGCAAAATCTATTCCACAAGATATTTACCTTTAAGTCTTGTATGAATCGATAAAGAAGAACGTTCGGATCTTCTTCTGTAAAGCAAGTCCACACCAAGGGGATGATCTTGATGATCCCTCACTTAATTGCCTACTAGAACAATTAAATGAAGAACAAGAGAGCAAGAACAAGAGGAGGGAGAGTGGTGGCCGGCCAAGCTAGAAGAGAGAGAGAGAGTGTGAGTTTTTGTGATATCTTTATTAATGAATTAATGTCTAGTATTTGAATTCATCATTCAACTCACAAGTATGGGTTAAAAGTGATTGGTATGGGCTTAAAAGTGCTTTAACTCGTACCCCTTAAATCACTCACCTCTTAATCCACAATCACCAACTAAGCATGGTGTTGTGTGGCCCCCACACATGGACCCACCATGTGGGCCGGCCAAGAGGTCTTGTTGGGCCCTTATTGGGCCGGCCATGAGGCTTCATGGGCCGAGCCCAATGGGCCCTCCCGTGTTGTCTCATGCCGTGTCCAAAAGTCGCCCGACCCTTTTGTCGTCGCTTATCAAACAAAGTCCGACGCGATATCGATGAAAAACTTAGTTTTCTCGATTCGCTAATTATTCTCTCAAACCGAACCTATGGCACAAAACCTCAAGTTTTGTCCATGTATTGCTCCTCAAGAAACGTCAATGTTTCCTTGTCTCAAGTTATCCGTCTTGAATGTGTGTGACCCTCTAGGCTCATGCTACCGTTGGCAGATCGGCGCAAAAGATCTCTCTTGCCCGATCCATCATAAGTGGTCTTTAGTAAGACATTATGATTACCCAAGGTGCATGACGATCGATGATTCGACTTAACCTTGTGCGTACAAGTCACCATCCTATTATCTCTAGATATCCCGATTGATCACAAGGCATAGAGTCGTCATCCTTGTTTAATCAATCATTGTTACTTAATATGTGAGATGGCTGAGAACTGATAACCCGTATCATTTGCATGGCCATGCTTTTACTCTCAGTCAGTCTCCATCAAGAGGCCCTTTTAACGGATATCTTTCCCATACCGTAGTATGAGGGATAAATCCCTTAGCCGTCTTTCGTGTCACTCATGCAACCCGTTCCGCCACCCAATCATGCCCTTTATAGATATCCTTTCACAGAAAGCGTTTGGCGCAAGTTAAAGCCGCACGTTCATTGCATAGTGATCACAAAGACTCCTTGGTCTAAGGATGTCGTGGCAAGCTATCGCATTTGAATATGTTCATGGCTTAATCTATGAAAACACTATTCAAAGCGAGTCGTCCGATATCAATCACCTCATGATATCTATGATACGATTCCAGGATCCCTCATCCTTATGACAAGTAGAACTACGTCATTAAGAACCATCCTCATACTGGTCGCTTTAAGGAAGCATAGGTTGACCAGGGACTCGTTAAGTGTGATCCGTACAGATTTATGGTTCTACTACTTTAGTGGTCATAAATCAGATCATGCTTAACATATTACTTCAACACATAAGTAATACAAAGCCGTTATATATATATATATATATATATATATTACAAACGATGATATTGTACATAGACATTTACAGGCTAATAGTAATTGGACTAGGGCACAAATGCTATCACCAACAAGCCCTCTTGGCCGGCCCACATGGTGGGTCCATGTGTGGGGGCCACACAACACCATGCTTAGTTGGTGATTATGGATTAAGAGTTGAGTGATTTAAGGGGTATGGGTTAAAGCACCTTTAAGCCTATACCAATCACTTTAAGACCCATGCTTATGAGTTGGGTGATGAATTCAAATATGATTAATTGATTCATTACACAAAATATCACAAGAACTCACAAGACACTCTCTTCTCTCTCTAGTGGCCGGCCACCTCTTTCTCTCTCCTCTAAGTTGCTATCGTGTTCTTCATTTAATTGTTCTAGTAGGCAATTAAGTGAAGGATCATCAAGATCATCCCCTTGGTGTGGACTTTCTTTAGAGAAGAAGATCCGAAAGTTCTTCTTTATCAATTCAACAAGACTTAAAGGTAAACATCTTGTGGAATAGATTTTGCTTTGGGATTTAATGGTTTATGTTCTTGGACAAGGTTTGGAGTAGATTTTCTTATAATGCTTCCGCTATCTCGATGATCTAGAACGCTCCAAAACCCTACACCTTGTTCTTGTACTTCATAATGTATTTTTGTACAAACTTTCAGCAGAAACATTATATCCATTTCCTTACTTGATAAAGAAGGATTTACTTTTGTAATCGGAAATGGAAGTTTTAATATAAAACGTGATGATGTACATTATGGAAGTGTAAGTACAATTGGTGGTTTGTATTTATTGAATATGGAAAGCTTCAATTCAAATAAGCTCTATTACGTTAATACGAAAAGGTTTAAATCCGATGATTTGAACCAGACTCTAATATGGCACTATCGTCTAAGCCACATAAATGAGAGGCACGTCTCATCACTTCACAAGTGCAGACTGTTAAGGCCATTCGAATTCCATTCGATTGAGAGATGCGAGGCTTGTTTAATGGGCAAGATAACTAGAGCGCCTTTCATCGGGAGAGGTTAGAGGGCGGGTGACCTATTGGCCCTAATACACACAGATGTGTATGGACCCATGAGTTCACTTGCCAGGAGCGGTTTTTGTTACTTCATCACTTTTACTGACGATTTCAATAGATTTGGTTATGTCTATTTAATGAGACATAAGTCTGATGCTTTTGATAAATTCAAAGAGTTCAAGACTGAAGTGCAGAACCAACTCGAGAAAAGTACAAAAACTGTAGTTACGACGTTTTTCGAGATTGGCTAATTTTGAAGGAACTAAAGAAACATGTTACAAAGAATGTCGAAACATCTTCTACGACATCTTGTGTGACATTGTTGACGGCATCTCGGCAAGCATCTTGATCGACAGAAATCAGGAAAGTGCAGATTCGGTAGTGCAGTAAGAAAACGATTAGGAAAGTGCAGAACGACTCCTAATCTGCAAAGAAGAAAGACGGTGATTAATAGGAAACCCTTTAGGGTTAGTACTCATCCACGATTGCTATAAAAGCTTAGGCTACCCCCTTAGCAATTGTGTGGTTCTTTATTTGTTTCCTAGCAACAATTTGCAAGGTTCTTAGACGTGAAGGTTTGCGGGCTGAGAAATTGCAGATTGAGCTCAGGACATTGTGTATCACATAACTATAGAGAGTTAGGTGATTGAGGGTTTACTGAAGTCGTGAGTTGAAGACTGCACGCAACCACCAAGCTTGAAGAAGATTTGAAGACGACAGAGCAAGGCGATTGATCGAAGAGTGGAATCAAGACGTTCTTGGATTCAGGGGGAGACCCTGAGATAGATTGCACTGTAAGACGTAGCATAAAGTATAGATCTAGGAGGGATCACAGGTACTTGTATGTTCTGACGGATTACTGATAAGTGAAATCTTTCCACTAGGCTGAGAGCCCCCAGACGTAGGTGACGTTGCACCGAACTGGGTAAACAATCTGCTCTGTCATTACTTATAGCTTTCTATTTACTGTCCTGCTTTATCTACGCAAGAAGTCAGACACAACGTTATAGCATTCTGTGTAACATTGTGTGTGGCATCTTGCACGACTAAGCCGATCAGAATTTCAATTGGTATCAGAGGGGGCACCTATAGCTTTAGGTGAGTTCCTAAACAAATATTTTGATCAAAGATGGACAATACTAGAGAAGGAGGATCCATAAATCGACCGCCTGTTCTAGATGGAAGCAACTATGGCTATTGGAAGGCTCGAATGTGTGCCTTCATGAAGTCACTAGACAACAAGACATGGAAGGCTGTACTCAATGGTTGGAATGCACCACAACTCAGTGACAGTGATGGCAATCCTATCGGCCCAAAACCAGAAAAAGACTGGACCGATGATGAAGATGAAGAATCACTGGGAAATTCTCGAG
Source organism: Geranium rotundifolium (assembly GCA_963920655.1). Lineage (NCBI taxonomy): Eukaryota > Viridiplantae > Streptophyta > Magnoliopsida > Geraniales > Geraniaceae > Geranium > Geranium rotundifolium. Next base: position 16,631,378 of record OY987318.1, on the reverse strand, counting down.
CTCTGAATGCTATCTTCAACGGTGTTGACAAGAACGTGTTCAGACTAATAAACACATGCACAACTGCCAAATCAGCATGGGACATCCTGGCCGTAGCATATGAAGGAACAACTAAGGTTCGAGAACAGAAACTGCAATACCTGACAACCAACTTCGAAGCCCTTATCATGAAGGAAGATGAATCAATTGCCGATTTCAATGTTCGCATTCGTGATCTAGCCAATGAATCCTATTCTCTGGGGGAACCAATGTCTGATGAAAAATTGGTAAGAAAAACCCTACGTGCTCTTAGCCCTAGGTTCAAGATGAAAATCACAGCAATTGAAGAAGTTCATGACCTCAAGGTCTTGAAATTTGATGAGCTGATGGGGTCTCTAATGACCTATGAGTTGTCTCTACCCAACATCGACAAAAGGAACAAAGGAGTTGCTTTCAAGAGCTCAACACACAAGCAACCAGATCCTGAGGATTCGGATTCTGATGAAGACATCGAGGCTACAATGGCCCTTCTCACAAAAAAATACAACAAAGCCATGAGAAGATTTAGTTGAATGGGTGGACGGAATGTCACAGCAAATGCCAGAAACAATGCTCCACAAAAAGCTCAAGCTGGAGGTAGTCTTGACAGACCAAACAGGAGTGGGGAAGAAAACAAAAACAAAGGACTTCAATGTCATGAATGTGAAGGATTCGGCCACCTCCGTAGAGAATGTCCAAATTTCCTCAAACAACAAAAACGAGGATACAATGCCACTCTATCAGATGATGACAATGAAGATAGTGGATCTGAAGAGGTAAGCAACTTTGTTGCATTCACTACTACTACTCCTACATATAATGTCGATAATGCTGTCAACATCAATAATGATCCAACTCCAAATGAGAATTGGACTAAAGAACAACTAGTCGAAGCATACAAAGGCTTGCACACCAGATGGATCAAGGAAACTCTGATACTTGATCAACAAGGCGAAAGGATCATTAGTCTTACCAACGACAAGTCTAGATTTCTGGAGACGATCGTGGAGCTGAAACGAGAAATCACCAGACTTAATGGAGAAATTAGTCTCATGACTAAATCGGTAAAGATGATGAATCCGAGCACAGAAAGCCTTGACAAGATTTTGTCAGTGGGAAAACAGTCCAAAGATACGACGGGACTAGGGTACACACATGCTGTCCCCTCAACAACAGGGACAAAGTTTGTCCCACAACAAGCCTTGGCGGACAAGAAACAACAGGATGCCCCAACTCATCCTACAGAAGGACCTACAACAAAAGCCATAATATCGTCTACAGCCTGTTCCTGTCAAGAAACTATCAGAAGACATCCTCCACGCAGACAACAAAGCTACAGAAGACCAGCTTACCAATATCAATGGATATGTCATTACTGTGGTCAACCAGGTCATATCAGACCTTTTTGTGATCAACTTCTTAAGAGGAAGCAAGCTCAGAAATATCAAAGGCATCTCCCATCTCCTCCGAAGACAACTCGCCTTGAATGGAGACCTAAGAACCTAACCTATCGAGCTAATGTTGCATATACATCATTAAGTGCTTCAACGAACAAGGACTGGTATCTCGACAGTGGATGCTCTCGACACATGACAGGTACTCCAGAGTTTCTCTCCAATCTTAAATTATACACAAACTGCTTTGTTACGTTTGGAGATGGGATCCGAGCTCGAATCATTGGAAAAGGAGTGCTCAAGCATCCAGAAGCCACCTGTCTGACTGAAGCATTACTTGTAGAAGGACTTAAAGCAAACCTGATTAGCATCAGTCAGATCTGTGATCAGGATTTGGTAGTGAAATTCACTAAAGAAGCCTGTATAGTTAACAACATCGATCAGGTCACTATTCTACAAGGAGTTCGCTCGACAGACAATTGCTATATCTGGTCTCCCGAGACACATACCGAAGCAACCAAGTGCCTTGTCTCCAAAACAGAAGAAACCAAACTATGGCATCGAAAGCTTGGACATCTAAACCTAAGAAGTATGCAAAAGGCAATCTCAAAGCAGGCTATCACCGGAATCCCAAACCTAAAAATAGTTGAAGGAAAAATCTGCGGAGAATGTCAGATTGGAAAGCAAACCAAGATGTCACACAAGAAGCTTCAGCATATCACCACCTCTCGAGTACTTGAGCTGATACATGTTGACCTCATGGGACCAATGCAAGTTGAAAGCCTTGGAGGAAAACGATATGTCTTTGTATGTGTAGATGATTACTCACGATACACTTGGGTTGACTTCCCTCGTGACAAATCAGACACCTTCTCAATCTTCAAGAATCTATGCATCCAAGTCACACGAGAAAAAGGAGAGACAATTGGCAAAATCATCCGCCTTCGTAGTGATCATGGTCGAGAGTTCGAAAACAGCAAGTTTGCAGATTTCTGCAACTCAGAAGGGATAGCACATGAATTCTCAGCGCCAATCACTCCTCAACAGAATGGCATTGTTGAGCGCAAGAACAGGACTCTACAGGAGATGGCAAGAGTTATGATGCTGGCTAAAGACATACCAACTCACTTTTGGGCAGAAGCACTTAACACTACTTGCCATATCCACAATTGAGTCACTCTCCGACCAGGTATGTCAGTAACTCATTATGAAATATGGAGGGGGAGAAAGCCCAATGTTAAGTACTTCCATATCTTTGGCTCCACTTGTTATATACTGGCTGATAGAGAGCCTCGTCGAAAGCTTGACCCAAAAAGCGATGAAGGCATCTTCCTTGGCTATTCAAGGAATAGTCGCGCATACCGAGTCTTCAACAAACGAACCATGACCATGATGGAATCAATCAATGTTGTCGTTGATGATGACTGCGAAGATGCCTCAGAGGATGCGACGGACGAAGACGGAGCCTACCCGCCCAACAATGTTAGGAAGTATGCTACTCCAGATGTCAGAGAAGATGCTAGCAGCAAAACAGAAGATGATGTCGCCAATAACGAAGAAGTTCCTGAAACCAGCAACAAGAATCCCTCACGAAGAGTCCAGACTAACCATCCTATCTCTGGAGTTATTGGAAACCTGAATGAAGGCGTACGGACTCGGTCAAAAGCTCCTGAAGATTATAACGAGATGATCGGAAATATTTGCTTCGTTTCTAAGACAGAACCCAAAAACATCAATGAAGCCATCAATGATGAATATTGGGTCAATGCTATGCAAGAAGAGCTGATTCAATTTGAGAAAAATCAGGTATGTTAACTGGTGCCCAAACCAAGCGAAGGAAACATCATAGGCACCAAATGGATCTTCACGAACAAATCTGATGAGCTTGGCAACATCACTCGCAACAAAGCAAGGTTAGTTGCTCAAGGGTATACTCAAATTGAGGGTGTCGACTTCGATGAGACTTTTGCTCCTGTGGCAAGACTTGAAGCAATTCGTCTCTTGCTAGGGATATCATGTCATCTACAGATAAAGCTCTACCAGATGGATGTCAAAAGTGCATTCTTGAATGGGGATCTCAATGAAGAAGTATATGTGTCACAACCCAAAGGATTTGTTGACCCTCACTATCCTAATCATGTGTATAAACTCAAGAAAGCTCTTTATGGGTTGAAACAAGCACCGAGGGCTTGGTATGAAAGGCTCACAAAATTCCTCATCCGAAGCGGCTACACTAGAGGGGGAGTCGACAAGACCTTATTTGTGAAGAATGAAGATGGAAATTATGATAGCTCAAATCTATGTCGATGACATTGTTTTTGGAGGGATGTCAAGCAAGATGGTTGAGATATTTATTCAACAGATGCAATCAGAATTCGAGATGAGCATGGTGGGAGAGCTTACTTATTTTCTAGGCTTCCAAATCAAACAACAAAAGGATAGCATCTTCGTATCTCAGAGCAAATATGCGAAGAATATTGTCAAGAAGTTTGGGCTAGAGAAAGCCTCACATAAAAGGACACCAGCAGCTACACATGTCAAGCTAACTAAAGATGATCCAGGAGAAGCCGTCGACCAACACCTATACAGAAGCATCATCGGTAGTCTTCTCTACCTCACCGCAAGTCGACCAGATATTGCCTACTCTGTCGGAGTATGTGCACGATATCAAGCTAATCCTAAGGTTAGTCATCTATCCCAAGCCAAAAGAATTATTAGATATATATCTGGGACCACAGACTTGGGTTTATTATACTCATTCGACACATCATCTACCTTGGTGGGGTATTGTGATGCCGATTGGGCTGGAAACACATCGGATAGGAAAAGCACATCTGGAGGATGCTTCTTCCTTGGCAACAATCTCATATCATGGTTTAGTAAAAAGCAAAACTGTGTTGCCCTTTCCACTGCCGAATCGGAGTATATTGCTGCTGGGAGTAGCTGCACACAACTGCTTTGGATGAAACAGATGTTAGTCGAATACAATGTCAGACAGGATGCCATGACTTTGTATTGTGATAATGTCAGTGCTATCAACATCTCCAAAAACCCTGTCCAGCACAGCAAGACCAAACACATTGACATTAGACACCACTTCATCCGAGAGTTGGTCGGAGACAAGAAGATCATCCTAGAGCACATCCCAACAGAGAAGCAACTAGCTGATATTTTCACGAAGGCACTAGACGCGAGCAGATTTGAGGATCTCAGATCATCACTTGGTCTGTGTTCAATCAACAACCAGTAAAGGAGATACAGAAACGGTTGAGAGGAAGTGTTGGTACCTCTTCATGAACCGGTCTAAAAACCAACGAATGTCATTGGGCCTGGCATATCAAAAGCCCATATAAAAGGAAAGGAAAGATACAGTCAGACGCTAAAGAAGATTTGAATCATTTTCAAAAACCTAGGCTGCCTCCTCTCTGTGCTCGCTCTCATCGCCTTCACCATTCACTCTATGCAAATCTCTCAAACAACAATGGTGAAAACTAGAAGCATAGTAGCCCCAAAGGAAGCCACCGCTTCAAAGAAAGCTGAAGCAAAAGGCGTCACAAGCAGTAGAACGAAGACAAACAAGCATGGAGTGCAAATCAAAGGGCCAAAAACCCTGAAGAAGTCAGAAGAAATTCCCAAAGAGGCTTCACCAGAGAAAGCCCCAATACCAGTTTTTACTCGAGTTCCCAAGAAGTCCCGGACCGGAAGTGCTGCATTCTCAATGTCTGACCTAACCGGGCCAGTAAGAGAGAATGATCTTGGCCAGGAAAATCGAGAGGCCTCCATGCAAATCGTCGCAGTTCCAACACCAACAGGTAATGATTTCTCTGCCGATACTTCTAGAAACAGTGATCTGTTAGAATCACTACTGGAAAATCAGGACCCGCCTCAAGAAGGTGTGGTAGAAGAACTGATACGTCCGGAAGAAGAAAAGGAGGATCTGACTCCAGTCAGTCATGGGCTGGAACGCATTGTGGAAGGAGAAGGAGGAGAAGAAGAAGGAATAGATGTCATACCAAAAGCCACTGAAAAAGTTGTAGAAGAGGAAGAAATAGCTGACTCGGAAGAAGCCGAGGAAGAAGAAGAAGAGAAAGAAGAAACCAGAAACGGAGAGTCCGATCTGGAAGAAGCTGAGAAGAACAAGGATGTCACCACCAACAACACAGAAGAAAACACTCTGAATGCCAGAGAAGATGTCATGGAAGAAGCTGCTGAGACGGCACACACAGTGTTGTCGACCCTGAAGAAAAAAGTTCTAGAAGAAACTGAAAGTTTGGCTGTCATGGTTGAAAAATTGAAAGAAACAAGGAAAAGGAAGGAGGGAAAGGAGGCTGGAGGTCCCAGCAACAAAAGGAAAAAATCGCTTGTCAAAGAAAAGGGGAAGAAAGTAATTGCAACAAGGAGGTTGATAGATGAATCCACTGATGATGACCTTGAAGAGGTCCCTGCTGAGGAAGAAAGGAAGAAGAAGGCCCTGAAGACGGCCACGAACACCATGAGTGTAACTTACGACAATGTGTCGTTTCACTCAGCAGAAGGAGCAAAGAGGTGGGAGTTTGTATTTCAGAGAACGGCGTACCCAGAGAAGACATTGTCGTCGGAGCTGCTTGGGCTAAAGGCCATTATACAACTCCTGGAGAAGGCGGAATTGATGAGAACCGTCTCCGACATTGGCAACCACTATCCCCTCCTGGTAAAAGAATTCATTGCCAACTTGCCTGACACATTTGGTACCCCAGATGCTCCCGAGTTTGATAAAGTATATGTCAGAGGCATCCGCTTTGACATCACCTCCGACATCATCAATGAATTCCTGGGAAGAAAGAGGGTTCGATCTATGCCACCACCCGACCTCAGCAAAGTCCTTTGTGAGATCACTGGAGATAAGAGCAGAACATGGCCATCCAAAGGCACCGTGGCTGCATCAGATCTGACTTCCAAGTACTCCATTCTCTTTCGGATTGGAGTTGCAAACTGGGCGCCCTCAACCCACGCATCATCGATCAAACCTGAGCTAGCAATCCTTATCTACCAAATAGGTACTGGATCTAAACTTGACTTTGGACAATTTGTGATTGATCATCTTGTTCGCCATGCTAGATCTCTTGCTGTGAAAATTCCCATAGCCTTTCCATCCCTTATCTCTGAATTACTCGTGCATCAACACCCTGGCGTGTTGAAAACGTCGGATAAGGTGGGGAAAAGAGGAGGAGTAATTGTGGTGAGCCAGAAGTTGTTTGAAGGAAGGCATGCTCCTGATCTTGTCAGGCCGGAAGCCATGGCAAAGACCAGTAGAGCCACAAGTGCCATCCCTCTCACCAGGACTACCAGCAGGGATGCCGTCATGCTCAAACAAGAAATTGAAGTGCTTGATGAGGACATTGCAAACTTAAAGACTGCTCTGAAGCACCTCTCGCAGCGCCGAACTCACTGCGCCAACCTACTGCACTCAATGTCTCCTCCAGGCTCTGAAGATGATCCCACAAGTGATCTAGAAGATGCTACCCAAGAAGCCTCCACAGAAGCAACAGAGACTGCAAGTTCCAACAGCAGTTCTATTTAAAATTCTCTATGAAATTGTCTGACTCTTGAACTACTGAACAACTTTTATGGTTTGTAATATTTTGTGAACAATGTATCACGCTTTCTCTCGACAGCTGATCGAGAGCAAGTGTGAGTTATGTTTGGATTTATTTTCTTATTTCCCAGATTTGCTGAAATATTTGTTTATAGTTTGGCTCTTTTTGAGCTAGCAAGGGGGAGTAAGTTTAAGTTAAGTAAGATAACGCGCGCGATCACGACGATACAAGAAAGGAAGATAGAGACGACGCAAAGACACAACGCGCGACGACACTGCCGATCAACGAGACGACGAATGCGACGAAGAATGCTGTCCTTAAAAATAGCCAAAGGGGGAGATTGTAGTTACGACGTTTTTTGAGATTGGCTAATTTTGAAGGAACTAAAGAAACATGTTACAAAGAATGTCGAAAATCTTCTACGACATCTTGTGTGACATTGTTGACGGCATCTCGGCAAGCATCCTGATCGACAGAAATCAGGAAAGTGCAGATTCGGCAGTGCAGCAAGAAAACGATTAGGAAAGTGCAGAACGACTCCTAATCTGAAAGAAGAAAGACGGTGATTAATAGGAAACCCTTTAGAGTTAGTACTCATCCACGATTGCTATAAAAGCTTAGGCTACCCCCATAGCAATTGTGTGGTTCTTTATTTGTTTCCTAGCAACAATTTGCAAGGTTCTTAGACGTGAAGGTTTGCGGGCTGAGAAATTGCAGATTGAGCTCAGGACATTGTGTATCACATAACTATAGAGAGTTAGGTGATTGAGGGTTTACTGAAGTCGTGAGTTGAAGACTGCACGCAACCACCAAGCTTGAAGAAGACTTGAAGACGACAGAGCAAGGCGATTGCTCGAAGAGTGGAATCAAGACGTTCTTGGATTCAGAGGGAGACCCTGAGATAGATTGCACTGTAAGACGTAGCATAAAGTATAAGTGACGTTGCTGATCACAGGTACTTGTATGTTCTGACGGATTACTGATAAGTGAAATCTTTCCACTAGGCTGAGAGCCCCCAGACGTAGGTGACGTTGCACCGAACTGGGTAAAGAATCTGCTGTGTCATTACTTATAGCTTTCTATTTACTGTCTTGCTTTATCTACGCAAGAAGTCAGACACAACATTATAGCATTCTGTGTAACATTGTGTGTGGCATCTTGCACGACTAAGCCGATCAGAATTTCAAAAACACTTCGTTTGGATGGAGGTGGAGAATACTTATCCCAAGAGTTTCTCGATCATCTTGTGGAAAGTGGGATATTATCAGAGTGGACTCCGACAGGAACACCTCAATTAAATGGATTGTCCGAGCGAAGGAATCGAATATTGTTAGATATGGTTCGATCCATGATGAGTCACGCTGATTGTCCAATATCCTTATGGGGGTATGCTTTTGAAACTGCCGCATTCATATTGAGTAGTGCTCTAACAAAGACAGTGGAAGGTACACCTTTTGAGCAATGGTACGGGAAGAAGCCCGTTTTGTCCTTCCTCAAGATTTGGGGTTGCGAGGATTTTCTGAAGCGTATGCTCTCAAACAAGCTCGAACAAAAATCAGACAAATGCATCTTCGTTGGGTATCCCAAAGAAACAAGTGGATACTACTTCGACAAACCAAGCGAAAAAAAATTTTTCGTTGCTCGCGGTGGGGTGTTTTTGAAAAAGGAGTTTATTTCCAAAATAAACAGTGGGAGAACTATAGATCTAGATGAAGTTCCAGAGGATGTAGATTCTCAGGAACAACCTGAAAGCCCAATCGAAGATATGGAGGCAGAGCAGGAACCGATCACTGCAGTTCTTCAGGACGGTCCAAGGCGGTCTGAAAGGACCAGTCATCCACCTGTGACATACGGATTTTGTGTGACTCAAGGCGATGAGCTGGTATTGGTGGATCAAGATAATGAACCCACCACCTTTTGAGAAGCCGTGGACAGTTGCGACTCCAAGAAATGGCTGGGATCGATGAAGGAGGAAATGCAATCCATGTATGATAATAAAGTCTGGAGCTTGATTGATCCAATCGCTGGTGTTAAAACCATTGGTTGTAAATGGGTCTTCAAAAAGAAAAAAAGACATGGATGGCAATCCTCAGACCTATAAAGCACGTCTGGTAGCAAAAGGTTATAGACAAATTCAAGGGATTGACTATGAGGAACCCTTTTCTCAGTGGCTATGGTCAAATCTATCTGAATTCTTCTTGTCATCACAGCATATTATGACTACGAGATACTGCAGATGGATGTCAAAACCGCCTTCCTTAATGGGAACTTAACTGAGGACGTTTATATGACGTCACCTGAAGGTTTTGTAGATCCAAAGAATAAGGGAAAGATTTGTAAGTTGCTCAAGTCCATTTATGGATTGAAGCAAGCTTCGAGGAATTGGAATCAACGTTTTGATGAAGCTGTGAAATAGTTTGGCTTTATCAAGAAAGATGATGAACCTTGCGTTTACAAAAGGGAGGAATGAAGTAAGATAGTCTTTTTGGTGCTATATGTCGATGACATATTACTCATTGGAAACGACATCCCAACCTTGCACTCAACAAAGGCTTGGTTAGGCGAGTGTTTCACAATGAAAGACTTGGGCGAAGCCTCTTACATCTTGGGTATGAAGATATGGAGAGATCACAACAAGCGGTCTCTGGTTTAAATCAGAGCACCTAGATAGACAAAGTGTTGAGGAGATTCTCAATGCTTGATGCCAAGAAAGGATTCTTACCCATCCGCCATGGCATAAGACTAAGCAAGACTCAGCGTCCGGTGACGACTCATGAGCTAAAAAGAATGAGTGGAATTCCATACGTTTGGCTATTGGATCAATCATGTATGCCATGATATGTACGAGACCAGACATCTCGTTTGCCCTAAGTTGTACCAGTAGGCATCAATCCAACCCCGGCGAGGAACATTGGATTGCGGTCAATGCAATCCTCAAATACTTGAGAAGAACCAAGGACGCTTTTCTTGTTTATGGGGGAAGAGAAGATGATGAACTATTAAAGTTTTCAGACGGATCCAGATAACTATTAAAGTCAGTCTACAACGGAATCTGAGTGCATCGCTGCCTTAGAAGCAGCGAAGGAGGTTGTATGGATCAGGAGCTTCCTAACTAGATTAGGCGTAATGTCAAATGTGTCTGATCCAGTAAGCTTATTTTGTGACAACACAGGGGCCATTAGGCAAGCTAAAGAGCCTAGAGCACATAACATATCCAAACATGTACCTAGGAAATATCACCTAATTCGAGAAATCATCGAGAAGGGTGATGTGAAGATCACTTACGTTGCTACAGATGATAACACATCCGACCCTTTGACCAAGGCTCTTCCTCAACCTAAGTACGAAAAGCATGTGAGGTCAATGGGTATAGACTGGGGCTTAGATTGGAACTAGGTGCAAGTGGGAGATTGTAAGCTTTTTTGTGCCCTAGTCCAATTGTATTAGTCTTTAAATGTCTGTATATATTAATAATCGCTTGCAATATAAAAGTCGGCATTATATTACTTATGTGTTGAAGTAATAGGTTAAGTCTGATCTAATATATGTCCACCAAAGTAGTAGACCCATATATTTATACGGATCACACTTAACGGGTCCCTGGTCAAATATGCTTCAATGAAGCAACCAAGTATGAGGATGATTCTTTATGGTATAGTTCTATTTGCCATTGGGAGGGCTCCCGGAATCAAATCATAGATATCACTCGGGTGAGTGATATTGGATGACCCGCACTGAATGGTGTTGCATAGATACAGTCATGAACACATTCAATTGTGGTAGCTTGTCAGAGTACGCTTAGACCAAGGAGTCTTTGTGATCGCTATACAGTAAAGAACCGCGTTTGACTTGCTCCTAATGTTGTCCGTAACAACACTACCATAACGGATAAGATTGGCACGGGAACGGATTGTATGAGTGAAACGAAAGGCGGCTAAGGGATTCATCCTTTATACTACAGTATGAGATAGGTATCTGTTTAGGCCACTCGATAGAGATTAACTTAAGGGAGAGCATGGCCATGCCAACAATATGGGTTATCAGTATTCAGTTGCTAGGATTATGCCCTAGTCCCATGTAATTCCTCAATTTATATTGTAACGGACTGTAGGGTTTTGGAGCGTTCTAGTTCGTCGAGAAAGCAGAAGAATTATAAGAAAATCTACTCCAAACCTTGTCCAAGAACATAAACCATTAAATCCCAAAGAAAAATTTATTCCACAAGATATTTACCTTTAAGTCTTGTTGAATCAATAAAGAAGAACTTTTGGATCTTCTTCTCTAAAGCAAGTCCACACCAAGGGGATGATCTTGATGATCCTTCACTTAATTGCCTACTAGAAAAATTAAATGAAGAACAAGAGAGCAAGATTGAGGAGAGAGAGAGAGGTGGCCGGCCACTAGAGAGAGAAGAAAGAGCTTGTGAGTTCTTGTGATATTTTGTGTAATGAATCAATTAATCATATTTGAATTCATCACCCAACTTATAAGCATGGGTCCTAAAGTGATTAGTATGGCCTTAAAGGTGCTTTAACCCATACCCCTTAAATCACTCACCTCTTAATCCACAATCACCACTAAGCATGGTGTTGTGTGGCCCCCACACATGGACCCACCATGTGGGCCGGCCAAGAGGGCTTGTTGGGCCCTTAATGGGCCCTTGTTTGGGCCGGCCATGAGACCTCATGGGCCGAGCCCAATGGGCTCGCCCGTGTGGTCTCGTGTCGTGTCCAAAAGTCGCCCGACCCTTTTGTCGTAACTTATCAAACAAAGTCCGATGCGACATCGACGAAAAACTCAGTTTTCTCCATTCGCTAATTATTCTCTCAAACCGAACCCATGGCACAAAACCCCCAGTTTTGTCTATGTATTGCTCCTCAAGACACGTGAAGGTTTCCTTGTCTCAAGTTATCCGTCTTGACTGTGTGTGACCCTCTAGGCTCATGCCACCGTTGGCAAATCGGCGCAAAAGCGTATCACCAGCATGGCCATGCTCTTACTCTCAGTCAGTCTCGATCAAGAGGCCTTTTAACGGATATCTTTCCCATACCGTAGTATGAGGGATAAATCCCTTAGCCATCTTTCGTGTCACTCATGCAACCCGTTCCGCCACCCAATCATGCCCGTTATTGCAATCTTGTCACATAAAGCGTTAGGGGCATGTTAAAGCCGCGCGTTCATTGCATAGTGATCATAAAGACTCCTCGGTCTAAGGATGTCGTGACAAGCTATCGCATTTGAATATGTTCATGGCTTAATCTATGAAAACACTATTCAAAGCGGGTCGTCCGATATCAATCACCATATGATATCTATGATATGATTCCGGGATCCCTCATCCCTATGACAAGTAGAACTACGTCATTAAGAACCATCCTCAAACTAGTCGCTTCTAAGGAAGCATGTTATGACCAGGGACTCGTTAAGTGTGATCCGTACAGATTTATGGTTCTACTACTTTAGTGGTCATAAATCAGATCATGCTTAATATATTACTTCAACACATAAGTAATACAAAGTCGTTTTATATATATATTACAAACGATGATAATGTACATAGACGTTTACAGGCTAATAGCAATTGGATTAGGGCACAAATGCTATCAATGACATCATTCTTCTACATAATAAAAGGCATTATATTACTAATGTGTTGTAGTAGTATATCTAATGTGATTTGATCTATATCATTATGTGTGTAACTACTTATAGTAGAACTATAGATAAGAAAGAATTGCATTTGATAAGTCCTTGATCAGCTAAGCTTCTTCTGAAGCGATCAGTATGAGACTAACTTCTTGTGATCATGCTCTACTGATCATAGCAAAGTGCGTGCCGGAGTTATATCATAGATACCATCAGGTCGATGATATCGGACAACCCGATTGTGAGTATGCTACGTAGATCCAGTCATGAGATACTCACAGATCGTAGCTTGACATTATATCCTAATACCAAAGAGTCTTTGTGTACACTGTGTAACGAATACCTAAGTTTGACCTAGTCTAACGTTATATGTAAAAGGGTAGCTATAACGGCTTCAATTGGCTTGGATATTAATTGCATTTGTGAACTCGAGTGCCGGAGTTGTATCATAGACCAAGGAGTCTTTGTGTGCACTGTGTAATGAATCTCCAAGTTTGACATAGTCTAACGTTAGCTGTAAAAGGGTAGCCATAACGGCTGTGATTGGCTTGGTTATGAATTACATTGGTGAACTCGAAAGACGTCTGAGGGATTTATCACTCATTCTCCAGTATGAGAAAGATATCCGTTTAGGCCACTTGATGAGTATGACTGAAGGAATAGCACGGCCGTGCAGGTGATACCTTAGTATCAATTTTCAGTCATCTCAGATATCAAGAAACAATGATTGATAAATTAGGATGACGATTCGATGCCTATTGATCAATCTGGATATCGGTTTGATAAAAGGATAGTGACATGTACGATAGAAGGTTAATTCGAATAATCGATAATCCCAAACGTTGGGTAATCATAATGTCTTACTAGAGACCACTTATGATGGAAAGGGTAAAATAGTAATTTTACCAGTCTGCCAACTGTTCGTGAGCCTAGAGGGTCACACGCATTAAGCACGTTAGGATTTTCAGTGTAGTCAAATTGAAAACGATTCAGTTGATTTCTAACCTAGGTTTTTAACCAAACGGTTGAAGGAATCAAGTTGAGGAAATTGAACCGGTTTAGCTAAACCAAAATTAGAACTCAATTATATTGGTTTTAATTTGGATTTAGTTAAACGGGCTTGAAGCCCATTTAGGGTTTTAATTCATGAAAGGGGCAAGAGTGCAATTATGAGTTTACAGGGGTGATATGTGTGATTGTTTATTTGAATTTTAAATCTGATTTTTTGATATTATTTCATATAATTACACAATATTTCTTTCCCTTTTTTCTCCATAATTTCGGCACCTTCTCTCCCCTTTCTCTCTTCAATTGCCGACCCTCCCTTTTGACTACTCTCCATAGCTTTCTTGTTCATTCTTCTCAAAACATCCCTTAGCAAGTGTGTGAGAGAAAATCATCCTGTGATTGTTGCGCTTGTGTGGACTCGATAGAGAAACACTATCTTGTGTTTTAATCGATTATACAAAGGTAAATTTTCAGATTATAAAGTTTATAAACATGCTGAAATTTTCATTAAGATCAACTTTTTCATTCGATCACCATGGTTCGATTTATCTCCATTGCATGAAATCATTGATTGGAACCCATGGTGATCCCTTTCATAAGTAATCTCACAGATCGAGAAACAGAGATTGATTAAATAAGGGTGACGTCTCTATGCCTTATGATCAATCTAGATACCGGGCGATAAAAGGATAGCGACTTGTACTAGATAAGGTTGAATCGAATCATCGATCATCATGCGCTTCGAGTAATCATAACATCTTACTAGAGGCCACTTATGATGGATCCGGTAAAATGAAATTTTATGCTGATCCGCCGAACACGGCATAAGCCTAGAGACACATAGGTTATGGATTATGAGAGACAAGTAAAGGTCGGCGATACTCGAGAGAGAGGCATGGGCAAAACTGGACGTTTTGGGCCATGGATATGTGTAATTGAATGTGACACGCGAATCAAGAAAGACTAAGTCTTTCGTCGATGTCGCGTTTGACTTTGTACGATAAGTTTGGGGGTAAGTTGAACGCGGCACGGGACCTCATGGCCGAAGCATTGGGCTTCGTTCCCCGAGGCCCTAGTGGTCGGCCCAACCAAGGCCCAACAGTGGAGCAAAGGGTGGGTCCCTTTCTCCACTAACTTTGGTTAAGTGGATAATGTCTAGATACACACTAACCTAATCCATATTGGGTAATTGTGATTAAAGGTGGCCAACAATGACCATTATCATCTTCTCTTAACCCAACACACATCAATTCACAATCACAATGACCAACACATCAACAAAATATCAAGACAAGTTGGTGTTTTCTCCCTGTTTCTTCAAGTTTCGGCAGAGCTCCTCCCTCCCCCCTCCTTTTGCTCTCTCTTCTATTCTAGTAAGGTAGAAGAGTGTAGAATCCTCAAGTGATCATCCTATCCGTGTGGACTTGGCTAGAATTGAAGGTCCGAAGCATTCTTCAAACCGATTCGAACAAACCAAAGGTAAACTTGTGATTTCAGTTTTGCCTTGGGATATAATGGTTTGATGTTCTTGGACAGTTCTTGGGGTTTATATATGTTGCTTCCGCTGTCATATGAGTTCTTGATAGCCCTAAAGTTCCTACAGAGATCGCATGCCATATCTAAACATGTACGGCGGCATTTTTATTTGATTCGAGAGTACATCCAACAACGTGAAATGAAGACTTGTAAAATTGCGACACAAGATAATGCAGCTGACGCGTTGACAAAGGCTCTCTAACTTGATTCTATGTAATCTTCTATTTAGCAATGGAAGGCATTTTCATTATTATTGTGTTGCAGTACTGAGTCAAGCGATAATTTCATCTAAAGCCATTGAGTCTGTCATCACTAATAGTAGAACCTTTTGATGCAATGAAATTATGCCTGACAGATCCCTAGTCGAATACTTATCCATAAGTGACTAGCATGAGGATGACTTATGATCAAGTTCATCTGATCAATGTCATATCACGGATATTATCAAGAGGGTGATATCGGTTGACCTGACTTGGAGTATGACGCATAGATTAAGTCACCGACGCATACTTCGTCGTCGTGTGATCTCTTCTTAAGACCTTGGCGAGTGGCTCACATGCACGTCACTCCATTAGTTTGACAAGCTCATACGCTACTTGTAACAGGGTAGTCATAACGGGCATCGTTGGCTCTTAGACAGACTGTACTGGGAGCGCACATTGCGTCCAAAGGGATCTGTTTCCCCACTGTGAGACGTGGTGAAGGGTATGGTTTTGGGCCCCTTGATGAGCATGACTGAGGAAGTGTGTGACCGCACCAGATACGTCTTAGTCAATTCTAGATCAAGGAACTCGATCGGTCGAGTTTATGAGGATGACGTCTCTATGCCTCATCTCTATAGCATACGCCTTAAAGCAAACAAAGGGTTAGTGATACATATGACAGATAGAAGATATCGAACAGATCGATACCTCGTGGACATAGGGTAATCACAAACGTCTTACTAGAGGCCACTGGTGATGGATCGGGTGAAATGGTATTTCACGCCAATCTACCAATAGGTCACGGGCCTACAGGATCACACGGCAGTGGCAAGAACCGAGAAATTCGATGCGACTCAAGAGGTCCAAAATGGGTTAAGTATTGAAATTGTGTAGACATGACAGGTGTGGTGTCGACCGACACACATCGTGTGTGTGGTTTCGGTCGAAACCTTGGTGGTGTCGATCGGTGCTTCGACATGTAGGTGGAGAGCGAGCCCAAGCGTGTGTGCATCCGTGGAAAGCGAGTTTGTGGACACGCTTCAAGATCGGATTCGGGAGTTAAGTGTGGAGACTACAAGAGGTAGGCTCTCTAACTAGCTTGCCTTCTCACGATTCATCTCGGGTTTTGTATACGATCCTCTAGGGATTTCCCGGTTAACTGATAATCCCTTGCGCCTAGAATCCGGGATTCCCCAATAGTATTAATGTAACTAATAACTAATAAAAAAGATTATGCCATTAGGTAAGAAAACATAAGTACCATATTGTCTATTGCAAAATTCAACGAACGAATACCGCGTCTAGTATCTACATCATCTAAGACATCATCGTGAATAAGGCTTGTCACCTAAGGAAATAAATAGATAATATAGCACATTTGTATCATGTATTTAACCCTAAATCATTGGTCACTGACAAATCAATGAGCTGCGAGAATCATTTTTTGTGTTAGATGTGAGAAATCAAACCCTATTCAATTAAAAAAACAGTGGCTACAACGAAACAAATTTGTGCAATATCTTTAGCATGAAAGTCCCAAAAATCGTGATGTAGGTCAAACCCAATTAGGATTCTTAATTATATTATATTTTGAATAGCTTTAGGTTTTCCTATTAAGTTAGGTTTCCTAACTCTAATTACTTTGGATTGACTAATTCTGTTGGTTTAGGTTTACGTTAGTTTTGGAGAATTAATCCTATATAAGTCTTAGCTTGTGTAGAGATTATTATCATCATTATCATCATTATCATTATTATCAATTTTAGTTACTTGAATTTATTCTGTTTTTCTCCCTAAAGTTAGGGTTTCATCCTTGCTTCGTTTTGAAGCACCCTTCTGCTGCACCAAAGTGGTATCAGAGCCCGGATTTAACCGGGCATGATGGCCAACTATGGCACAAGTAGAATCCAACCCATCTTCGACAAACGATGGATTGAACGAGTCATGCAACGACTCGATGACACTATACACTCACTTAGGAACATCACGCAGATGCTTCCTGCGCATACATCTGAGGTGAGAAATCGACACCGCGAATGTCGAATGGAGAATGACAACGATGCATGTGACTTTCAAATTTTCCATCTGTTGGGGATTCTCGGTGTTTAGTGCAGTGGAAATTAACTGAGAATCCCGCCTAGGATCTCAGTCAACGTCTAGATGAATCATTTGTCGAGAAAAATCGGATTGCTTACCTCTTGGAGCGTAAGATGACTCGATCAAGAGACACGTCCTCGGGACCCGTCCTCTACCATCTCGCGCACGTGGGAGCTTGATGTCGAAGCGAGAATCCTCTTCTCGACTACTAGACCGAACAAGAGACCCTCCTCACTCAAAGTGTCTAACCCTCAAGATTCAAGAGCTAGAGAATTTGGAAAGTGAATAGCTAATGATGCCGAATGCATTGAGAGCCTCTCACTCAAAGTCTCTAACCCTCAAGATTCAAGAGCTAGAGAATATGGAAAGTGAATAGCTAATGGTGTCGAATGCATTGAGAGCCTCTCACCCAAATGCCTCCTTTTATATGCTTTGGGTGAGGCCTAGGGCTTAGAGCCCATCAGATATAGGTGTCGATCGCCACCTAGGTGTTGTTCGACACCCCACATGTGGTCACCATTCCTATTTCACTATCGTTCCATCTTCGACCTCTTGAGTCCCATTGAGTTGCTTCGATTCTTGCTCATGGCGTGCGATCCTGTAGGCTCGTGACCCATTCGCAGATGAGCGTGAAACGTTATTTCACCTTATATATCACTAGTGATTTTTAGTAAGACATAGTGATTACACAATAACCACGAGGTATCAATCGGTTCAATATCTCCTCTCTGTCATCTGTATCACTAACCCTTTGTTTTCTTTAAGGCATATGAGATCGAAATGAGGCATAGAGCCGTCATCCTCATGCATTAGATCCAATTCCTTGAATTCCGAGATAACTAATACGTAATTGGCGCGACTGCACACTTTATCAGTCATGCTCATTAAGGGGCCCAGAACCATACCCTTCACATTGGGGAAACAAATCACTTTAGACGCAATGTACGCTCCCACTACAGTCCGTAAAATAGATAACGATGCCCATTATGGCTACCTTGTTACAGGAAACGTGCATGTGAGCCACTCGCTCCCAGGTCCTAAGGAAGTGCTCACACGACAACGAAGTATGCGTTGGTGACTTAATTTATGCTCCATACTCCAAGTCGGGTCATCCAATACCATCTCCCAGATGATATCCGTGATATGACTTAATTAATGCCACTACCTAGATTAGCAGAACTTGATCTTAAGTCATCCTCACGCTAGTCACTTATGAATAAGTATTCGATCAGGGATTCGTCAAGCATAATTACATAGCATCTAAAGGTTCTACAATTAGTGATGACACACTCAATGTAAAGGAATCCATGCGGTCCAAAACAATAAAATTCATGCGTAGCGGAAGCAAGTTTAACCATGGATTCGAGAAAACTTAAATCCGATCATCATGTGATATAAATTTCAACATGTAAAAGAACTTGAAAATCTGGATGTTAAACCAACTTCTTACTCCCTTATTATCCATTTGATTTTAAGTTTATGAAAATAAAATCAAATGGGCTTATGCCCATTCTAACAACCTTTAATTAAACCCATTGAGATTGGGTTATAATTAAATGGTTTAGCTACACCAACTCAATTCTCTTAAACTGATTTCCTCAACCATCTAGTTATAAACCTAGGCCAAAAATCAACCAATTCGCTTTCGTCTTAACTAAACCGAAAAGCGAATTCTCCCAATCTTCATACTTCTCGTATATTGACTAATCCAAGTCTCTTTTTCTATATACCTTGCTTAAAGTTTGTAACCCTCTAGGCTCACGACCCGTTGGCAAATTTGCAAAATTACCATTTTGCCCTTTCCATCATAAGTGGCCTTTAGGAAGACATTATGATTACCCAACGTCCGTGATTATTGATGATTCGATTTAACCTTTATCGTCCATGTCACTATCCTTTTATCCTCCTGATATCTTGATTGATCATAAGGCATAGAACCGTAATCCTTATTTACCAATCACTGTTTCTTGATCTTTGAGATAACTGGAAACTGATACTAAGTATCTCCCGCATGGCCATGCAGTTTCCTTCAGTCATACTCATCAAGTGGCCTAAACAAATATCATTCCCCTACTGGAGTATGAGGGATAAATCCCTTAGCCGTCTTTCGAGTTCACTCATGTAACTTATAACTAAACCAATCAAAGCCCTTATGGCTACTCTTTTACAGGAAACGTTAGACTAGGTCAAACTTAAATACTTATCACATAGTGATCACAAAGACTCCTCGGTCTAAGGATACAATGACAAACTACGATATGTGAGTATGCTCATGACAACATCTATGCTACATACTCACCATCGGGTCGTCCAATATCATTCCCCTAATGATATCTTGAAAGGGATTCCCATGGGTTCTAAACAATAATTTCATGCTGCAGATCTTAATCGAACCATGGGAATTGAACAAAAACTTGATCATAATGAAAAATTCTGCATGTTATTAACTTTTATAATCTAAAAACTTACCTTTGTTAATCGATTAAAACACCAGATAGCGTTTCTCTATCGAGTCCACACAAGCACAATAACCCAGGCTGATTTTCTCTCACACTCCTGCTAATGGATGTTTTGAGTATTTTGAACAAGAAAAGCTATGGAGGAATTGTGATGAGAGAGTCGGCAATGAAGGAGGGGAATTGGAAAAGGGGTGCCGAAAATATGGTGTAAAAAGGGAAAGAGATATTGTGTAATTAGTGTGTAATAATATCAAAAAATCTGATTTTAAAATTCAAATAAATAATTACACATACCACCCCTTTAAACTCATAATTTCACTCTTGCCCCAATCATGAATTAAAACTCTAAATGGGCTTCAAGCCCGTTTAACTAAATCCAAATTAAAACCCATATTATTGAGTTCTAATATTGGTTTAGCTAAATCAGTTCAATTTCCCCAACTCGATTCCTTCAACCGTCTGGTTAAAAATCTAGGCCAGGGGTCAACCGAATCGTTTTCAATTTGACTAAACTGAAAACTGGATTCTCCCAATTTCCATCCATGCTTATTTGTCATGTATTGTGCTTAATGTGTGTGACCCTCTAGGCTCACAAACAGTTGGCAGACTGGTAAAATTACTATTTTACCCTTTTCATCATAAGTGGTCTCTAGCAAGACATTATGATTACCCAACGTTCATGATTATCGATTATTCGAAACCTGTTATCGTACATGTCACTGTTCTTTTATCAAATCGATATCCAGATTGATCAATAGGCATAGAATCGTCAACCTAATTTCTCAATCACTGTTTCTTGATATCTGAGATGACTGAAAACTGATACTAAGGTATCACCTGCACGGCCGTGCTATTCCTTCAGTCATACTCATCAAGTGGCCTAAACATATATCTTTCTCATACCGGAGTATGAGTGATAAATCCCTCAGACGTCTTACGAGTTCACCAATGTAATTCATAACCAAGCCAATCATAGCCGTTATGGCTACCCTTTTACAGGTAACGTTAGACTAGGTCAAACTTGGAGATTCATTACACAGTTGACACAACGACTCATTGATCTTAGAATATAATGACAAGCTACGATCTGTGTGTATCTCATGACGGTATCTATGTCTGATAACATCGACCTGATGATATCTATGATATAACTTCGGCACATACTTTTTCATGATCAGTAGAGCGTGATCACAATGAGTTGGTCTCATACTGATCGCTTCGTAAAGAAACTTAGCTGATTAGGGACTCATCAAATGTAATTCTTTCTGATCTACAGTTCTACTATTAGTGGTTACACACATAATGGTATAGATCAAATTACATTCGATATATTACTACATTACATTAGTAATATATGCCGATTTATGTATTCAGAAAGATGATAAAACATTACATCTGTAGATCACTTTTATGTTGGACTGGGGTATAACTCTAACAATCTCCCACTTGCCCCTAGTTCCAATTTAAGTTCTGATCTACTCCTATAGACCCTGCATGTTTCTCATGCCTAGGCTGCGGCTGAGCCTTTGTCAAGGGATCTGCCATATTATCATCAGTCGAATAGTGTTTAATCTCCACATCACCTCTCTATGTGATAACTCTCACAAGGTGATGCATGGTGAGTATATGTTTGGATCTGTTGTTGAATCTGGGCCCTTTAGCAATAGCCACGACACCTGTGTTGTCCCACAACAAGCTTATCGAATTAGACGCTCGCGGCGTTGCATCTAATCCGATCAGAAAGCTTCTAATCCATATGGCCTCTTTAACTTCTTTTGTTGCAGCTATATACTCAGCCTCCGTTGTAGAGTTGGCAATTTTGGATTGCTTAAAGCTTATCCAGCTGAAATCCCCACCGCTCAACACAAAATATACCCTGACTGAATTTTGAAGTCATCTAGATATGTTTGAAAACTAGCATTGATTTGTCTTTGACTGCTAGTTCTCTATTTACATTCCCATACACTAGGAATGCATCCTTGGTCCTCCTCAAATATTTGAGTATGACCTTTGACAGCAATCTAGTGTAATTGGCCGGGGTTAGATTGGAATCTGCTGGTACAGCTTAGTGCAAATGAGACTTCCAGTCTGGTGCACATCCTGGCATACATGATGTACCCGACAGCTGAAGCATAAGGGATCTTAGTTATCCTGCTCAGCTTATCAGGAGTACTAGGACTCTGTAGCTTGCTGAGCTTAATGCCATGACACATGGGTATGTATCCTTTCTTAGATTCAAGCATTGAGAGTCTTCTCAACACTTTACCTATGTACATGTTCTGACTTAGGCCCAAAATCCTTTTGGATTGATCTATAGAGATCTTGGTTCTCCTTCATCAATAAGTACTTCCCTAACCAAGCTTTGGTGGCAAGGTCGGGATGTCATTCCCGATGAATAAATACCAAGAATACAATATTACTCCCACTCGCTTTCTTATTTACGCAAGTCTCATTTTCTTTTTTGATGAAGCCAAGTTCCGTTACAGCTTTATCAAAATGAAGGTACCAACTCCCTGAAGCTAGCTTCAATCCATAAATGGATCTTTGCAGCTTACATATCTTTCTGGGATTCTTTGGATCTATAAAACCCACATGTTGTGTGATATGCACGCCCTCTAGTAAGTTCCTGCTAAGGAAGGGGTTTTGACATCCATCTGCCATAGTTATGGCTAAGAATAATACGGATCAATATGACCATTGCTGCTGGTGAAAAGGTGTCATCATAATCCATGCATTCAATCTGACGATAACATGTTACAACCATCCTAGCCTTATTGGTCTGAGGATTTCCATCCATGTCTGTCTTGATCCTATAGACCCACTCAGAACCGATGGGTTTTATCCCAGGGGTTTGATCAACAAAGCACCAGATTTGGTTGAAATACATGGATTTCATTTCCTCACTCATGGCGTTCTGCCATTTTTCGGAGTCTGGACTGGTCAAAACTTGTCTGAAGGTTTATGGATCATCTTGATCCAGCAACATCAAGTCATTTCCCTCAGTGGCTATGAAGCCATATCTGTCGGGAAGATGACGAGATCTTTCAGACCTCCTTAGACTATCTGGAATTTCTGTAGGGATTGATTCGTCATCTACGACCATCTCAGGCTCCAGTACTTCTACATCTTGCATTGCAGGCTCCTGAATTGCTTCAGGCTGTTCCGTATCCTTTCGAATTTCTTCGAGATGCACGGGACTCCCACTAGCTATTTTGGAAATAAAATATTTCTCCAAAAATACCCCTCTTCAAGAATCAAATACATTGTACTCGCTGGGTATGTAGAAGTTGTATCTTTTAGTTTCTTAAGGATACCTTACGAAGACACATTTGTCTGATTTGGATGCCTGCATCTCTGCTACCCAAATCTTTTAGAAAAAACATACTAGGATGTTTCCCACACCATATATGACTATGGTCCATTTCTTATTTGGCTACTATGCGAAGGCGCACGCATCCAAATAGTACTGACCATCTCATCCCGCTCCCAACCCAATGAATACTACGCGGAGGCGCACGCATCCACAGTAACGGGAGACGTAATGAGTGTCATGTTGTGTAACTTCTGTGACTTTGGTCCAGCTCTTATTTGGCTACTACGCGGAGGCGCACGCATCCAAATAGAACTGATTACCTAATTCAGCTCGCATCCCAATGAATACTACGCCGAGGCGCACGCATCCACAGTAATGGTAGACAGAATGACTGTCACAAGGTGTACTATCGTCGTCTTCATCGGAGCTCGATTCAAAATTAATGCGGCCGTTTCCAGAGTCAAGTATAAGTTAAACTCTCTTCTGGCCTGAGTACTCATAATTCCACATACGTCGGAATGTATTAGACTTAACAAGGCACTCGCCTTTCACATAAACCTGTGAAAGGTGCCTTTGTCATTTTGCCCATTAGGCGAGACTTGCATCTTTCAGTTTCAGTGAATTCAAACGGACTTAAAAGTCCACACTTGTGAAGTGTTGAAATGTGTTTCTCATTCATTAGGCAAGACTTGCATCTTTCAGTTTGAGTGAATTCAAACGGACTTAAAGTCCACACTTGCGAAGTGTTGAAATGCGTTTCTCGCCTATGTGCCTTAAATGACAATGCCAGATTATAACTTGGTTTAAATAATTAGATTTAAGCCTTTTCTTATTTATGTTATAGCGAGTAAGCTTATCAACGTAAATATCTGATCTTGAAGACGTGGATACCTACCCTTCTTCACATGATCCTTGTATTGCTTACAATCCCTTATTCCTGTGTCCTAGCTCATTGTAGTGATAGCAGACCTCCTCCATTTTGTCCTTAGTCTTCAAGCAGCTTTGGGAGCTGCTTGAACCTTTGGACGCTTGGGGTGTCTGATCTGCCCTGCAAGGTGCTCAGGAGCCTTACCATTACCCTGATCAGCTTTCCTGAAGCTGACCTTCTTGTTGACCATAAGGACCTCCTTGGTCTTGCCCTTAAGGTTCTTTTTAGCGGTCACAAGCATCGAATGAAACTCTGTTAAAGACTTGTCCATGCCATGCACATCGAAATTTACTATGAAATCACTATATGTATCTGGAAGTGACTGCAACATAAAATCCGCAGCCATTTCCACCTGATTATCAAAACCGAGTCTGGTTAGATGTTCCTGAAGACATTAAATCTTCGTGACATGGGCACTAACAAAGCTCCAGCCTTAAGTTTGCAGGAGTTAAGTTCTATGAAAGTATTATATCTTTCGACACGAGCTTTCTCCTTGAACATTTCCTTGACCTCTGCCTTACAGGTATGAGGGTCATCTGAAACGTTCCTGAACTGCTTCAGCAACTCTGGCATACTACTGCCCACCATAATGCATGACACGTCGATTTGGTTACTAAGGAACTTTGATAAGTATCCTTAGTGCCCTAGCGGCGTTCAGCGATGGCTCAGCAGGAGGTTACTTGCGTTCATGCTTGAGTACAAGCCTCAAGTTTCTATTCCAATTTGAGTAATTCACGCTCTTGAGTCTGACCTCAATCTGGACTCTCAGTGCGATATTACTCCTTTGTGTTGTGTTTGCTTTTTAGTTCTACATGGTAAGATTAATTAAAATTCAAGTTGAAGATTTAGTTATAAAACACTTGTCTGATTCTAACATTAGAATTTGAACCAGGATCAGATCATACCCTCAATTGAAGTGAACGGAGGCTCACTGCTCCAATTGAGAGCATTAAGGTAGGAATACATCCATCTACAAGACTATGTAGTTCCTGGCTAGGGTCTGTCCTAAAAGTACACGGCATACCCTATTCTGATACCCTAGGTCAGCCCTAGCTGACAATCGTAGACAAGTCTAGCAGGCTTGAACTATGAACAGAACTAATGTGGCTACTACGCGGAAGCGCACACACCCACATAGAACTGCCCATCTCATCCAGACTTCTCCTCTATGAATGTTACGCGGAGGCGTACCGACATACATAGGCTCAAAGTCGTTTTGAGTGCCCAAACCTTGATGGTATCACGCTTGACTTGTAATTATTTGTGTTTAAGCTAATTATTACTGTCTGATTGTATATTGATACAATCTTAATCTGGAATCATCAATTGCAAATCCATGCAAAGATGATCCCTTAGCAGGTTACATGCAAGTCTGATTAAATACCGGTTTTTAATCTTTGCATGTGGGTGATAGCAAATCATACATGAACTTGTATATTAAACTATCATACATTCATACATACAAATGTAACGGTAAATTTATGCATAACTAAACCCATCTTAAGTTTCTAAGAATCTAGCAATGCTGATCCTAAAGACTTGGTCTTCAAGGTCCAGACTTGCTCTATTCTTGTGAACTCCCACTGGCTTCGAGCCTCCTCCAAATTTCGAGTCTTCCTCTTGACTTGCTTCTTGCGTCGGTCTTCGTGATTACAAAATTAAATAAAATAAAATAAAGGGTAAATTCCACATGACCCCCCTTAACTATACGCGTGTTTCAGATGCACCCCTTTAATTACAAAATCAATCTGTGAGGTGCCTTAACTATCCAAAAATCCCACTTTATCTTTTTTTTAATGACTTTTTTTAAAATTCTGTTAAGTTTTTGTGAAATGACGAAAATACCCTTCTATCTGAAAAATTAAAATAAATAAATAAAAATGATTTTGAACTTTTTTTAAAAAATTTTCTCGATGTACAAAATTAAGAATAAAATTTTGTCAATAGTAAAAATAATTTTTAAAAAGTTGTTTTTACAAAAAAAAAATAATAATAAAAAATTACTTTTAAACATCGTTTTTTATTTGTATTAATATTTTTAAATAATTGTTTTTAAATAAAAAATTAATGCTAAAATATTATTTTTATTCTTTATTTTGTACAACGAGAAAATAGAAAAAAAAAGTTCAAAATCATTTTTATTTATTTATTTTCATTTTTCAGATACAAGGGTATTTTCGTCATTTCACAAAAAACTTAACAGAATTTCGAAAAAAGTCAACAAAAAAAGGTAAAGTGGGATTTTTGGATAGTTAAGGCACCTCACAGATTGATTTTGTAGTTAATGGGGTGCATGTGAGACACGCGTATAGTTAAGGGGGGTCATGTGGAATTTACCCTAAAATAAATTACAAATCACGACTCGCAGGCCGTATTTACTATAACCCAAAACTTAGCAACACGCAGGTTGCAAAACCGAAATTAAAATACAAGTCTAGAGGGTTTAGCTATGCATCATGTGGAAAACATCATGTTATCAAAGATCATGTTAACATTTAACATGCTTATCAAACAACAAAATTTTCCAAATCTTATCTTTGTTAAGTGTGGGAAAATTCTGGTTTATCGAAACCGAAAGGTTTAATTTATTAATTTAATTTTCAACCGGTTCTCGCTGGTTTATCGAAACCGAACCAAACCTGAAAATTAAAATTTTAGGGCTTTAAATATTCTCCCGAACCAGCCTGGTTCAGCTCGAATCTGGTCGAGCCGAATCGGCCCAACCGAGGTCGCTCGCGGAGGCAACCACGATGGCCCGCGAGGGCTGTCGTGGTCGCCCACAAGAGCGACCATGGTGGCCCGCAAGGGCTGCCGTGGTCGCCCACAGAAGCGACCATGGTGGAACTAGGGGCAAGTGGGAGATTGATAGCATTTGTGCCCTAGTCCAATTGCTATTAGCCTGTAAATGTCTATGTACATTATTATCGTTTGTAACATATATATAAAACGGCTTTGTATTACTTATGTGTTGAAGTAATATGTTAAGCATGATCTGATTTATGACCACTACAGTAGTAGAACCATAAATCTGTACGGATCACACTTAACGAGTCCCTGGTCAAAATATGCTTCCTTAGAAGCGACCAGTATGAGGATGGTTCTTAATGACGTAGTTCTACTTGTCATAGGGATGAGGGATCCCGGAATCATATCATAGATATCATGAGGTGATTGATATCGGACGACCCGCTTTGAATAGTGTTTTCATAGATTAAGCCATGAACATATTCAAATGCGTTAGCTTGTCACGACATCCTTAGACCAAGGAGTCTTTGTGATCACTATGCAATGAACGTGCGGCTTTAACTTGCACCTAACGCTTTCTGTGACAGGATTGCTATAAAGGGCATGATTGGGTGGCGGAATGGGTTGCATGAGTGACACGAAAGACGGCTAAGTGATTTATCCCTCATACTACGGTATGGGAAAGATATCCGTTAAAAGGGCCTCTTGATGGAGACTGACTGAGAGTAAGAGCATGGCCATGCCGATGATACGGGTTATCAGTTCTCAGCGATCTCGCATATCAAGTAACAATGATTGATTAAACAAGGGTGACGACTCTATGCCTTGTGATCAATTGGGATATCTAGAGATAATAGGATAGTGACTTGTACGCACAAGGTTAAGTCGAATCATCGATCATCATGCACCTTGGGTAATCATAACGTCTTACTAGAGACCACTTATGATGGATCTGGCAAGAGCGATCTTTTGCGCCGATCTGCTAACGGTGGCATGAGCCTAGAGGGTCACACACATTCAAGACGGATAACTTGAGACAAGGAAACCTTAACGTTTCTTGAGGAGCAATACATGGGCAAAACTGGAGGTTTTGTGCCATGGGGTCGGTTTGAGAGTATAATTAGCGAATCGAGAAAACTGAGTTTTTTCGTCGATGTCGCGTCGGACTTTGTTTGATAAGTACCGACAAAAAGGGTCGGGCGACTTTTGGACACGGCACGAGACCACACGGGCGAGCCCATTGGGCTCGGCCCATGAGGTCTCATGGCCGGCCCAAACAAGGGCCCATTAAGGGCCCAATAAGCCCTCTTGGCCGGCCCACATGGTGGGTCCATGTGTGGGGGCCACACAACAGCATGCTTAGTTGGTGATTGCGGATTAAGAGGTGAGTGATTTAAGGGGTATGGGTTAAAGCACCTTTAAGCCCATACCAATCACCTTTTGACCCATGCTCATGAGATTGATGAAGTAGAGAAATATCAAATGGGATTTAAGAAAGAAAACACTCTCATCAATCCTACAACTCTCACAACTCTCTCTCCTCTCTTTGCTCTCTTGTTCTTCATTTAATTGTTCTAGTAGGCAATTAAGTGAAGGATCTTCAAGATCATCCCCTTGGTGTGGACTTGCTCTAGAGAAGAAGATCCGAAAGTTCTTCTTTATCGATTCAACAAAGACTAAATGCAAAATGGAGAAACTGTCCAAACTGTCCAGTTCCGGCGACCGACAATGCGTGAGCCATAGTCGCTTCGTCCGAGCTCCGATTGATCTGAAACTGGCGGCGTTGGAAATATAAGTCCAAGGTATACAACTTTAGTGAAATAATGATTTTCCAAAAGAGCGCTGTTTTGGGAGATACAAGGCCGAGAAGCAGACTGGTCCGCAGAGGCTGTCCAGCGAGACAGGAAAAATGTTTTGCTCCAGACGAAGGTCTTCTCGTCAGAACTGGGTTCGGAACAAAACACAAAAGATGTAGGTAATTGGCTGAGGTTTAATCTACAAAAAGAACCGAAGCAATTGGACATCTGTAGCTCGAGATATAGAGCTTCAAAGTCTCGGTTTTCTGCCGGGCAGATTCTGGTAAAACCCGAAAACTCGATTTCCTAAGGATCTAACTTGGTAGTCGATCTTGCGCAGGTTAGGGGTGGTTTATAGGTTGCTTCCGCTGCCATGAACGTAATTAGGATGCCCCGGAACCCAACAGTGGTATCAGAGGCGGTCTACCACTCCGAGATCCTTGTTTGTTATTTCGGTTTTGTAATGATATAAATGTCATAATTGTTGATAACATAATTTTAATGCTTTTTGGGATAATTGTATGAAATATGTTATTTTTGAAAAATATATTGAATTTGGAATTTTTCGGAAATTATTGGATTTGTCGGATCCGAGAAGAGACTCTCGGGGAGCCGGATCGGGGGTACCGGACGGAGGTCACCGGAGGCCGGGGAGGCCGGCGGTGACCGGACCCGTCCCCACTCTTGGCCGAGGCCGAGAGTGGAAGCAAGCTCGGCTTGGGTCTTCCAAGGCCCAAACCGAGCCGTGGTGTTGGGCTCGGCCAAATGGGCTTCGGCCCATTGGCTTGGCCCGACTTGGTTCGTGCACGTTGATTATGTCCGTGGATGAACCCGCGATCCAATATTTCGAAAACTTTTAAATTTGATCGGTTTCGATAAACCATTTTTCGGAAACCCTACAGTGGTATCAGAGGGTGGTTACCCTCTTAATCTTTGTCTTGTTGAATTTATTTCGGTTTTGTGATTATTTGCATGCCAAATTGTTGATAACATGTTTTTAATGCTTTTTGGGATAATTGCATGAAATATGTTATTTTTGAAAATATATTGAATTTGGAATTTTTCGGAAATTATTGGATTTGTCGGGTCCGAGAAGAGACTCTCGGGGAGCCGGATCGGAGGTACCGGACGGAGGTCACCGGAGGCCGGTGAGGCCGGCGGTGACCGGTCCCGTCCCCACTCTTGGCCGAGGCCGAGAGTGGCGGCAAGCCGGGTTTGGGCCTTCCAAGGCCCAAACCGGGCCGTGTATAGTTGGGCTCGGCCCAATGGGCCCTCGGCCCATTGGCTTGGCCCGACTTGGTTCGTGCACGTTGATTATGTCCGTGGATGAACCCGCGATCCAATATTTCGAAAACTTTCAAAATTTAATCGGTTTCGATAAACCGTTTTTCGAAAAGGTCTAGTTTCGATAAACCCGACCAAGCAACTTGGCAAAATTAAAACCGGAATTATTGCATATTATTTGATAACAGGTTTGTGTGATAACATGTTGGATGATGTGATGAGTTGTATGATGCATTAGTAGCCCATTAGATTTTATCGCTTTCACGGTTTGCATACCGTTAGTGTTAGCGTGTCATTATTCTTTTATTCGAGCCCATAAAGTGCAATTATTTTTTATCCGGTCTACGAACCGAGTATTAATTGTAATTATTACTCAAAGACGAGAAGGATGGAAAATCGATCACAATGACGGTCTTGGAGGAAGTCCAAGAGCTAGTGGGA
This sequence comes from Geranium rotundifolium, assembly GCA_963920655.1. Lineage (NCBI taxonomy): Eukaryota > Viridiplantae > Streptophyta > Magnoliopsida > Geraniales > Geraniaceae > Geranium > Geranium rotundifolium. The sequence continues at coordinate 16,600,934 of OY987318.1, read as the reverse complement.
GCCCGAATGAGAAAGACGAGAAGATGTGAAGACTCGTAGAATCCTAAGATTAGGATGGGCTATAAAATGCATATTTAACGCTTTATGAATGCCTGCTTGAATTATTTAATTAATAACATGCTTGCATGATTAGCTTATAAGTTTATAAGCCATCACCTCACATGCAAAGATTAAAATCGACTTTAATTGTTTGCATGTTTAAAGCGTTGTGAACTATCATCGCACGGGTTGTGATGGATGAGTTCAAATTTGAAACATGTTTGCACGGGTTGCAAATGACGGTTTCAAATGAAGATAGTATGTGATACAATTAGAAACGTCACAACACGGGTTGTTGATGACGGGTTTGTAATTGTGCCAAATACTTTCGAATTATTAAGCACAACCAATTTACAAGATAATTTGAGTCAAGTGAGATGCCACCCAAATTCACACCCATGTAGAAACATTTTATCGGTGTCGTGCGCCTTAGCGGAGCATCGATCGAATGGGTTCTAGATGGGAATGGTAAACTTTGTGGGATGTCGTGCGCCTTAGCGGAGCATCTGCACAAAGTTAACTCGTTAGTGAAGGTTGGTTGACTCGACCACGATTCTTGGCCTGAGGTCGAGCTGGGGCATCGGAAGGGTAAGCCGTGTGTTTATACACATACCCTGACCAAGAGTTACACGGGTTGTAATTGGACGGACGTCCTACCTAAATAAGTCAATTGGAGCGGTGCGCCTTAGCGTACTTCAAATGACGAATAAGGGATCTTGGTTTAAGATTCTAAACCTTAGAATCGTATGGTTGGTGTTTAATTCGGATCTTCGTAAATTTATTCAACTTTTCTGATTAAATTTACTTTCTTCGTGTAGAAATGGCTAGTAATTCAACAAACTCGTCTAATTTGTCGTTGAGGACTATACTCGAAAAGTGTAAACTCAACGGGACAAATTATCTGGACTAGAACAGAAATTTACGACTTGTGTTAAAGTTGGAATGCAGGGAGTACGTCCTTGATAAGGCTATCCCGGTGGAGCCAGCTGCCAACGCAACGAGGGTCGTTAAGGATGCGTACCAGAAACACCTTAGCGACTCTATCGACGTTGCGTGTGTCATTCTGGGCTGCATGGAGGCGGACCTCCAGAAGCAGTTTATGGAGCTATCCTATGATCCGTTTGCAATGTTTGCGCAGATCAAGGATATGCTCAAAGAGAAAGTACGTATTGAAAAATACACTGTTCTCCGAGAACTCATTGCCTGCAAGATGTCAGCAGGCAGCTCCGTAGGTCCACACGTCCTACGTATGAAGGGATCCAGCTTCAAAGCTGGTGGTGGCAAGGGTAAAGGCCCAATGCACCTGGAAAGGAAGATCAGACCATTTGTTCCTAAACCTTCCATGCCCATAAAAGGCAAGGGGAAAGCAAAGGAGTCGATCTGTTTCTACTGCCAAAAGCCTGGTCACTGGAAGAAAGACTATCAGCAGCTAAAGGATGATCAGAGGAAGGGCGGTGGGGCCGCTACTTCGTCAGGTATTCCATTAGAGCTAAATCTTTGTCAACAGCTAAAGGATGATCAGAGGAAGGGCGGTGGGGCCGCTACTTCGTCATGTATTCCATTAGAGCTAAATCTTTCTACTATAAATGCTTGGGTACTAGACTCTGGAGCTGAGTCTCATGTCTGTGCGGATATACAGGTGTTGAATAGTAGAAAAGATATGAGGAAAAGCGAGGTGGACCTAAGAGTTGGGAACAACGTGAGAGTTGCCGCAACTGCCATGGGTTCTGTTAACCTTGTTTTGCCCAGTGGGCTTGTAATTGAACCTTTTGATGTGTTTTGCGTACCTGTTTTCATCAGGAATATTATTTCAATATCTCTTCTTGAAAAGGAAGGTTATTATTTTAATATTAAGAACGGGTTTTTTAATATTATGCGCAACAACATGTTTTATGGCAATGCTCACACTGTTGGAGGTTTATACATATTGAATATGCAAAACTCGACATCCAACATGCTCTATAATATAATTGCTAAGAGGTTTAAAGCTAATGATTTAGACCAAACTCTAATCTGGCTTTGTCGTCTAGGTCACATAAATGAGAAACGCATCTCAGCGCTTCATAAGCGCAGACTTCTAAGTCAATTCGAATACCAAACGATTGATAGATGCGAAGCTTGTTTAATGGGCAAGATGACTGAAACGCCCTTCACTGGTTTAGGTGAGAGGGCATGTGATCTATTAGGTCTAATACATTCAAACGTATGTGGACCAAATGAGTACACCAGCCAGAGGTGGTTTAGGCTACTTTATCACGTTTACTGATGATTTCAGTAGATATGATTATGTCTATCTCATAAGACATAAGTCCAAAGCTTTTGATAAATTCAAGGAATCTAGGACTGAAGTAGAAAACCAACTCGGAAAAAGTGTCAAGGCACTCCGTTCTGATCGGGGTGGAAAATACTTATCCGAAGAGTTTCTTACAGAAAGTGGAATACTATCTCAGTGGACTCCGCCAAGAACACCGCAACTCAATGGTGTGTCTGAGCGAAGGAATCGGACATTACTGGATATGGTTCGATTGATGTTAAGTCTCACTGATCTCCCGATCTCCTTCTGGGGTTACGCTCTGCAAACGGCCGCATTCATAATCGTGGTGGGACATTCTTGGAAAAGGAATTTATTTCCAAGACAGTCAGTGGGAGGGCTGTTCGTCTAGATTAGATAGTCACTCAGGAACCACTGGACGACCCACCAGAAGTAGTCGTTGAGCAAGAACCAATAGCTACAGTTAATAAGGACGGAACCGACTCTGAGAAATGGCATGAAGCCATGAGCGAAGAAATGCAATCCATGTCAGATAATCAAGTGTGGGAGTTGGTGGAACATACTCCTGACGTAAAAATCATTGGGTGTAAATGGATCTTTAAAATAAAGATAGACATGGATGGCAAACCTCAGACCAATAAAGCAAGACTAGTAGCAAAAGGTTATAGGCAAATCCACGAAATTGACTATGAAGAGACCTTTTTCTCCAGTAGCTATGGTCAAATCTATCCGCATTCTACTTGCCGTAGCAATTTTTAGATATGGCAAATGGACGTCAAAACCGCCTTCTTCAACGGGAGGTTAGCTGAGGACGTTTATATGTCCCAACCAGAGGGTTTTTAGGATCCTAAGAATAAGGGAAAGATTTTCAAGTTGCTCAAATCAATTTATGGTTTGAAGCAAGCATCTCGGAGTTGGAATCAACGTTTTGATGAAGTTGTGAAACAGTTTGGCTTCATCAAGAACGATGATGAACCTTGTGTATATACAAAAGGGCAGATGGGAGCAAAGTAGTCTTCTTGGTGCTTTATGTTGATGACATACTGCTCATTGGAAACAACGTCCCTACCTTGCTCTTAACAAAGACTTGGTTAGGTGAGTGTTTCGCAATGAAGGACTTAGGCGAGGCCTCTTACATCTTGGGGATCAAGATATATAGAGACCTTGCCAAGCGGGTCTTGGGCTTAAGTCAAAGCACCTACATAGACAAAATATTGAGAAGATTCTCGATGCAAGATTCAAAGAATGGACTGCTGCCCATGCGTCATGGCATAAAGCTAAGCAAGAAGTAGTGTGCTGAGACACCTGCAGAGCTAGCAAGAATGAATGAGATCCCATATGCTTCGGCTATAGGGTCCATAATGTATGCCATGATATGTACGAGACCGGATGTCTCGTTTGCCCTAAGCTGTACCAGTAGACATCAGTCCAAACCCGGTGAGGAACATTGGATTGCCGTCAAGGCGATTCTTAATTTTTGAGAAAAACCAAAGACGCTTTTCTTGTATACGGGGGAAGAAATGATGATCTAGTCGTCAAAGGATATGTTGACGCTAGTTTTCCAGACAGACCCCGATGACTTTAAAAGTCAGTTCGGTTATATGTTTATGTTGAACGGTGGAGCTTTCAGCTGAAAAGCAAGAAGCAAGACACCACTGCCGACTCTACGACCGAAGCTGAGTACATTGCCGCATCTGAAGCGGGAAAAGAGGCTGTATGGATCAGGAGTTTCATGGCTGAGTTAGGTGTAATTAAGAACCCATCTAACCCAATAGACTTATATTGTGACAACACCGGGGCCATTGCGCAAGCTAAGGAACCCAGGGCACATGACAGATCCAAACATGTACTCAGAAAGTATCACATCATCCGCGACATTGTTGCTAGAGGTGACGTGAAGATCCACTACGTTGTAACTGATGATAACACAGCCGACCCCTTGACCAAGGCTCTTCCACGAGCAAAACATGATAAACATGTTAAGTCAATGGGTATAGACTGGGACTTAGATTGGAACTAGGGGCAAGTGGGAGATTGATAGCATTTGTGCCCTAGTCCAATTGCTATTAGCCTGTAAACGTCTATGTACATTATCATCGTTTGTAACATATATATAAAACGGCTTTGTATTACTTATGTGTTGAAGTAATATGTTAAGCATAATCTGATTTATGACCACTAAAGTAGTAGAACCATAAATCTTTACGGATCACACTTAACGAGTCCCTGGTCAAAATATGCTTCCTCAAAAGAGACCAGTATGAGGATGGTTCTTAATGACGTAGTTCTACTTGTCATAGGGATGAGGGATCCCGGAATCATATCATAGATATCATGAGGTGATTGATATCGGACGACCCGCTTTGAATAGTGTTTTCATAGATTAAGCCATGAACATATTTAAATGCGATAACTTGTCACGACATCCTTAGACTAAGGAGTCTTTGTGATCACTATGCAATGAACGTGCGGCTTTAACTTGCGCCTAACGCTTTCTGTGACAGGATTGCTATAAAGGGCATGATTGGGTGGCGGAACGGGTTGCATGAGTGACACGAAAGACGGCTAAGGGATTTATCCCTCATACTACGGTATGGGAAAGATATCCGTTAAAAGGGCCTCTTGATGGAGACTGACTGAGAGTAAGAGCATGGCCATGCCGATGATACGGGTTATCAGTTCTCAGCGATCTCGCATATCAAGTAACAATTATTGATTAAACAAGGGTGACGACTCTATGCCTTGTGATCAATCGGGATATCTAGAGACAATAGGATAGTGACTTGTACGCACAAGGTTAAGTCGAATCATCGATCATCATGCACCTTGGGTAATCATAACGTCTTACTAGAGACCACTTATGATGGATCTGGCAAGAGCTATCTTTTGCGCCGATCTGCTAACGGTGGCATGAGCCTAGAGGGTCACACACATTCAAGACGGATAACTTGAGACAAGGAAACCTTAACGTTTCTTGAGGAGCAATACATGGACAAAACTGGAGGTTTTGTGTCATGGGTTCGGTTTGAGAGAATAATTAGCGAATCGAGAAAACTGAGTTTTTTCGTCGATGTCGCGTCGGATTTTGTTTGATAAGTAACGACGAAAAGGGTCGAGCGACTTTTGGACACGGCACGAGACCACACGGGCGAGCCCATTGGGCTCGGCCCATGAGGTCTCATGGCCGGCCCAAACAAGGGCCCAATAAGCCCTCTTGGCCGGCCCACATGGTGGGTCCATGTGTGGGGGCCACACAACACCATGCTTAGTTGGTGATTGTGGATTAAGAGGTGAGTGATTTAAGGGGTATGGGTTAAAGCACCTTTAAGCCCATACCAATCACCTTTTGACCCATGCTCATGTGATTGATGAAGTAGAGAAATATCAAATGGGATTTAAGAAACAACACACTCTCATCAATTCTACAACTCTCACAACTCTTTGCTCTCTTGTTCTTCATTTAATTGTTCTAGTAGGCAATTAAGTGAAGGATCTTCAAGATCATCCCCTTGGTGTGGACTTGCTCTAGAGAAGAAGATTCGAAAGTTCTTCTTTATCGATTCAACAAAGACTAAATGCAAAATGGAGAAACTGTCCAGTTCCGGCGACCGACAATGCGTGAGCCATAGCCGCTTCGTCCGAGCTCCGATTGATCTGAAACTGGCGGCGTTAGAAAGATAAGTCCAAGGGCTACAACGTTTGTGAAATACTGATTTTTTAAAAGAGCGCTGTTTTGGGAGATACAAGGCCGAGAAGCAGACTGGTCCGCAGAGGCTGTCCAGCGAGACGGGAAAAATGTTTTGCTCCAGACGGAGGTCTTCTCATCAGAACTGGGTTCGGAGCAAAGCACAAAAGATGAATTGGCTGAGGTTTAATCTACAAAAAGAACCGAAGCAATTGGAGATCTGTAGCTCGAGATATAGAGCTTCAAAGTCTCGGTTTTCTGCCGGGCAGATTCTGGTAAAACCCAAAAACTCGATTTCCTAAGGATCTAACTTGGTAGTCGATCTTGCGCATGTTAGGGGCGGTTTATATCTATGATATGACTCCGGCACATACTTTTCCATGATCAGTAGAGCGTAATCACAAGGAGTTGGTCTCATAGTGATCGCTTCATAAAGAAGCTTAGCTGATCAAGGACTAATCAAATGTAATTATTTCTGATCTACAGTTCTACTATTAGTGGTTACACACGTAATGACATAGATCAAATTACATTCGATATATTACTATAACACATTGGTAATATATGCTAATTTATTAATTCGGAAAGATTATAAACCATTACATCCGTAGATCACTTTTATATTGGACTGGGGCATAACCCTAACACAACTTTCTTGAAGCTGACCTTCTCGTTGACCATAAGGACCTCCTTGGTCTTCCCCTTGAGGTTTCTTTTTAGGGGTCACAAGCATCCCATGAAGCTCTATTAAGGACTTGTCCATGTCATGCATATTGTAATTTACTATGAAATCACTATATGTATCTGGAAGTGACTGAAACATAAAATCCGCAACCATTTCCACCTAATTATCAAAACCGAGTCTGGTTAGATGTTCCTGAAGACATTAAATTTTCGTGACAAGGGAAGTAGAAAGGCTCCAGCCTTAAGCTTGCTGGAGTTAAATTCTATGAAAGTATCATATCTTTCGACACGAGCTTTCTCCTTGAACATTTCCTTGACCTCTGCCTTACACGTATGAGGGTCATCTGAAACGTTCCTGAACAGCTTATGCAAATCTGGCATGCTACTGCCCACCATAGTGCATGACACTTCGATTTGGTTACTAAGAAACTTTGATAAGTATCCTTAGTGCCCTAGCGGCGTTCAGCGTTGGCTCAGCACGAGGTTCCTTGGTAAGGTATGCTACTTGCGTTCAGGCTTGAGTACAAGTCTCAAGTTTCTATTCCAATCTGAGTAATTCATGCCTTTGAGTATGTCCTCAATCTGGACTCTCAGTGCGCTATTACTCCTTTGTGTTGTGTTTGCCTTTTAGTTCTACATGGTGAAGTTAGTTAAAATTCAAATTGGAGATTCAGTTATAAAACACTTGTCTGATTCTAACATTAGAATCTGAACCAGGATCCTATCATACCCTCAATTGAAGTAAACGGAGGCTCACCGCTCCAATTGAGAGCATCAAGGTAGGAATACATCCACTTACAAGACTATGTAGTTCATGGCTAGGGTCTGTACTAAAAGTACACGACATACCCTATACTGATACCCTAGGTCAGCCCTAGCTGACAATCGTAGACAAGTCTACCAAGCTTGAACTATGAACAGAACTAATGAGGCTACTACGTGGAGACGCACGCACCCACATAGAACTGCCCATCTCATCCAGACTTCTCCTCTATGAATGTTACGTGGAGGCGTACCGACATCCATAGGCTCATAGCCCTTTTGAATGCCCAAACCTGGATGGTATCACGCTTGACTTGTAATTGATTGCGTTTAAGTGAATTATTATTGTCTGATTGTATATCGATACAATCATAATCTGGAATCATCAATTGCAAATCCATGTAAAGATGATCCGTTATCAGGTTACATGCAAGTCTGATTAAATATCGATTTTTTAATCTTTGCATGTGGGTGATAGCTAATCATACATAAACTTGTATATTAAAACTATCATACATTCATACATATACAACATACAAATGTAACGATAAATTATGCATAGCTAAGCCCATCTTAAGCTCCTAAGAATCTAGCAAAACTGATCCTAAAGACTTGGTCTTCAAGGTCCAGACTTGCTCCATTCATGTGGACTCCCACTGGCTTCGAGCCTCCTCCAAACTTCAAGTCTTCCTCTTGACTTGTATCTTGCGTCGGTCTTCGTGATTACAAAATAAAATAAATTATAAACTACGACACGCAGGCCGTATTTATTACAACCCAAAACTTAGCGACACGCAGATTGCAAAACCGAAATTAAAATACAAATCTAGAGGGCTTAGCTATACATCATGTAAGTCATCCTCACGCTAGTCACTTATGAATAAGTACTCATCCAAGGATTCGTCAAGCATAATTTCAAGCATCTAAAGGTTCTATAATTAGTGATGACACACTCAATGTGAAGGAATCCATATGGTCCAAAACAATAAAATTCATGCATAGCGGTAGCAAGTTTAACCATGGATTCGAGAAAACTTAAATCCGATCATCATGTGATATAAATTTCAGCATGTAAAAGAACTTGAAAATCTGGAAATTTACCTTTCCCTTTTAATCAAATCACCGAGCATAAAACTATATGCTGTCTAGGTGTACCCACACAAGCAAGACACCTTTCTTCCTTACGGCTTCTTCAAGTCAATTTGCTAGTTAGAAAAAGAAGAAGAAAGCAAATTGGAGAGGAAGAGCAAGAGAGAGGGACGGCCATGAGAGGAGAGAGTTGTTCGGCAATCTTGGGGATTATGGGAGAAACATCTATTTTCTAGTTAAACCAATTTTTTACTCCCTTAATATGATAGCATTTTTGTGCTCTAGTCTAATTGTTAGTAGTCTGTAAATGTCTATGTATATTTATCATCGTTTGTAATAAATAAAAAGGCTTTGTATTACTTATGTGTAGAAGTAATATGTTAAGCATGATCTGATTTATGACCACTAAAGTAGTAGAACCATAAATCTGTACGGATCACACTTAACGAGTCCCTGGTCAATATACGCTTCAGTAGAAGCGACCAGTATGAGGATGGTTCTCAATGACGTAGTTCTACTTGTCATAGGGATGAGAGATCCCGGAATCATATCATAGATATCATAAGGTAATTGATATCGGACGACCCGCTTTGAATAGTGTTTCATACATTAAGCCATGAACATATTCAAATGTGATAGCTTGTCACGATATCCTTAGACCAAGGAGTCTTTGTGATCGCTATGCAATGTACGTGCGGCTTTAACTTACGCCTAACGCTTTCCGTAATAGGATTGCAATAACGGGCATGATTGGGTGGCGGAACGGATTGCATGAGTGACACGAAAGACGGCCAAGGGATTTATCCCTCGTACTACGGTATGCGAAAGATATCCGTTAAAGGCCTCTTGATCGAGAGTGACTGAGAGAAAGAGCATGGCCATGCCAGTGATACAGGTTATCAGTTCTCAGCAATCTCACATATCAAGTAACAATGATTGATTAAACAAGAATGACGACTCTATGCCTTGTGATCAATCGGGATATCTAGAGATAATAGGATAGTGACTTGAACACACAAAGGTTAAATCGAATCATCGATCATTATGCACCTTGGGTAATCATAACGTCTTACTAGAGACCACTTATGATGGATCGGACAAGAGAGATCTTTTGCGCCGATCTGCCAATGGTGGCATGGGCCTGGAGGGTCACACACATACAAGACGGATAACTTCAGACAAGGAAACCTTAACGTTTCTTGAGGAGCAATACATGGACAAAACTGAAGGTTTTGAGCCATAGGTTCGGTATGAGAGAATAATTAGCGAATCGAGAAAACTGAGATTTTTCGTCAATGTCGCATCGGACTTTGTTTGATAAGTAACGACAAAAAGGGTCGTGTGACTTCTGGACACGGCACGAAACCATATGGGTGAGCCCATTGGGTTCGGCCCTTGAGGTCACGTGACCGGCCCAACAAGGGCCCATTTTGGGCCCAATAAGCCCTACATATGCCGGCCACTTTGGTTGGCCTAAAGGTGGGGGCCACAACACACCATGCTTAGTTGGTGATTGTTGATTAAGAGGTGAGTGATTTAAGGGGTATGGGTAATGACACCTTTAAGCCCATACCAATCACCTTTTGACCCATGTTTATGAGATTGATGAAGTAGAGAAATATCAAGTGAATTAATTACACAACACACTCTCACAATCTCTCTCTCTCTCCTTGGCCGGCCACCTCTTGTGCTCTCTCTCTTCTTGCTCTCTTGTTCTGCACTTAATTGTTCTAGTAGGTAGGATCTTGAAGATCATCCCCTTGGTGGGGACTTGCTCTAGAGAAGAAGATCACAAAGTTCTTCTATATCGATTCAACAAAGACTCAAAGGTAAATTTCTTGTGGAATAGATTTTGCCTTGAGATTTAATGGTTCATTGTTCTTGGACAAGGTTTTGGAGTTGATTTGTTAAATGCTTCCGCTATGTCGGGTCCGAGAAGAGACTCTCGGGGAGCCGGATCAGAGGTACCGGACGGAGGTCACCGGAGGCCGGGAGAGGCCGGCGGTGACCGGGGCCGTCCCTCCTCCTGGCCGAGGCCGAGAGGAGAGGCAAGCTCGGTTTGGGCTTTTCTAGGCCCAAACCGAGCCGTTGTGTTGGGCTCGGCCTAATGGGCTTCGGCCCATTGGGCTTGGCCCGACTTGGTTCGTGCACGTTGATTATGTCCATGGATGAACCCGCAATCCAATATTTCGATTATTTGATAACATGTTTGTGTGATAACATGTTGGATGATGTGATGAGATGTATGATGCATTAGTAGCCCATTAGATTTTATCGCTTTCACGGTTTGCACACCGTTAGTGTTAGCGTGTAATTATTCTTTCATTCGAGCCCATAAAGTGTAATTATTTTTTATCTGGTCTACGAACCGAGTATTAATTGTAATTACTACTCAAAGACGAGAAGGATGGAAAATCGAGCACAATGACGGTCTTGGAGGAAATCCAAGAGCTAGTAGGAGCCTGAATGAGAAAGACGAGAAGATGTGGTGACTCGTAGAATCCTAAGATTAGGATGGGTTATTGATGCATATTTAAACGTTTTATGTTTGCTTGCTTGAATTATTTAAATAATTACATGCTTGCATGCTTAGCTTATAAGTTTATAAGACATCACTTCACATGCAAAGATTTTAATTGTTTACATGTTTAAAGCGTTGTGAACCATCATCGCACGGGTTGTGATGGATGAGTTCGATTTTGAAACGTGTTTGCATGGGTTGCAAATGACAACTTCAAAAGAAGATTGTATATGATACAATTAGAAACGTCAAAACACGGGTTGTTGATGACGGGTTCGTAATTGTACCAAGATACTTTCGAATTATTAATCGCAACATAATTTGAGTCAAGTGAGATGCCACCCAAATTCACACCCATGTAAAAACATTTTATCGGTGTCGTGCGCCTTAGTGGAGCATCGATGGAATGGGTTATATATGGAAATGGTCAACTTTGTGGGATGTCGCGCACCTTAGCGGAGCATCTGCACAAAATTAACGCATTAGTGAAGGTTGGTTGACTCGACCACGATTCTTGACCTGAGGTCGAGCTGGGGCATCAGAAGGGTAAGCCGTGTGCTTTTGCACATACCCTGACCAAGAGTTACACGGGTTGTAATTGGATGGACGTCCTACCTAAATGAGACAATTGGAGCGGTGCGCCTTAGCGTACTTCAATTGACAAATAAGGGATCTTGGTTTAATGATTCTAAACCTTAGAATCGGATGGTTGTTGTTTAATTCGGATCTTCGTAAATTTATTCAACTTTTCTGATTAAATTTACTTTCTTCGTGTAGAAATGGCTAGTAATTCAACAAACTCGTCTAGTTTGTCGTTGAGGACTATACTTGAAAAGTGTAAACTCAATGGAACAAATTATGTGCACTGGGACAGAAATTTACGACTTGTGTTAAAGTTGGAACGCAGGGAGTACGTCCTTGACAAGGCTATCCCGGTGGAGCCAGCTGCCAACGCAACGAGGGTCGTTAAGGATGTGTACCAGAAACACCTTAGCGACTCTATCGACGTTGTGTGTGTCATGCTGGGCTGCATGGAGGCGGACCTCCAGAAGCAGTTTATGGAGCTATCCCATGATCCGTTTGCAATGTTTGCACAGATCAAGGATGTGTTCAAAGAGAAAGTACGTATTGAAATATACACTGTTCTCCGAGAACTCATTGCCTGCAAGATGTCAGCAGGTAGCTCCGTAGGTCCACACGTCCTACGTATGAAGGGACATCTCGATCATATGACTAGTCTCGGAATGACTATAGAGAAAGAGATGGTTGCGGATTTCATTCTGCAATCCCTTCCTCATGCATATGGTGGGTTAGCCATGAACTATCACATGCATGACATGGACAAGACCGCATCAGAGTTGCACAGCATGTTGGTAACTGCCGAGAAGAGCATAAGGGGCAATACGCCCAAAAGTGTTCTAATGGTCAAGAAGGGATTCGGCTTCAAAGTTGGTGGTGGTAAGGGCAAAGGCCTAATGCACCAGACGGGGAAGAACAGACGACCTTTCATCACTAAACCTTCCATGCCCATGAAGGGAAATGGGAAGGCGAAAGAGTCGGTCTGTTTCTACTGCCAAAAGCCTGGTCAGTGGAAGATAGACTGTCAGCAGCTGAAGGAAGATCAGAAGAAGGGCGGTGGGGCCGCTACTTCGTCAGGTATTCCACTAGAGCTAAATCTTTCTACTATAAATGCTTGGGTACTAGACACTGGAGCTGAGTCTCATGTCTGTGCGGATGTGCAGGTGTTGAATAGTAGAAGAGATATGGGGAAAGCGAGGTGGACCTAAGAGTTGGGAACAACGTGAGAGTTACCGCAACTGCCGTGGGTTCTATTAACCTTTTTTTGCTCTGTGAGCTTGTAATTGAACTTTCTGATGTGTTTTGCGTACCTGTTTTCAGCAGGAATATTGTATCAATATCTCTTCTTGCAAAAGAAGGTTATTATTTTGATATTAAGAACGAGTTTTTTAATATTATGCGCAACAACATGTTTTATGGAAATGCTCACACTGTTGGAGGTTTATACATATTAAATATGCAAAACTTGAGATCCAACATGCTCTATAATGTAAATGCTAAGAGGTTTAAAGCTAATGATTTAGACCAAACTCTAATCTGACATTGTCGTCTAGGTCACATAAATGAGAAACGCATCTCAGTGCTTCATAAGCGCGGACTTCTAAGTCAATTCGAATTCCAAACGATTGATAGATGCGAAGCTTGTTCAATGGGCAAGATGACTAAAGTGCCCTTCACTGGTTTAGGTGAGAGGGCAGGTGATCTATTGGGTCTAATACATTCAGACGTATGTGGACCAATGAGTACACCAGCCAGAGGTGGTTTAGGCTACTTTATCACATTTACTGATGATTTCAATAGATATGGTTATGTCTATCTCATGAGCCATAAGTCCGAAGCCTTTGATAAATTCAAGGAGTTTAGGACTGAACTAGAAAACCAACTCGGAAAGAGTATCAAGTCACTCCGTTCTGATCGGGGTGGAGAATACTTATCCGAGGAGTTTCTTAGTCATCTTACTGAAAGTGGAATACTATCTCAGTGGACTCCGCCAGGAACACCACAACTCAATGGTGTGTCCGAGCGAAGGAATCGGACATTGTTGGATATGGTTCGATCGATGTTAAGTCTCACTGATCTCCCGATCTCCTTCTGGGGTTACGCTCTACAAACGGCGACATTCATAATAAACAGGGCTCCGTCGAAAGCAGTGGAAGGGACATCATTCAGGAAATGGTACGTGAAGGAACCCGTTTTTTCCTTCTTAAAAATCTTGGGTTGCGAAGCTTATGTAAAACGGTTGCTTGCAACCAAGCTCGAACCGAGATCAGATAAGTGCACTTTCGTCGGATATTCAAAAGAAACAAAAGGATACTACTTCTACAAAACGAGCGAAAATAAAGTTTTTGTCGCTCGAGGTAAGACATTCTTGGAAAAAGAATTTATTTCCAAGACAGTCAGTGTGAGGGTTGTTCATCTTGATGAAGTTCTAGATGAGATAGTCACTCGGGAACCACTGGACGACCCATTGGAAGAAGTAGAGCCAGAAGTGGTCGTTGAGCAAGAACCAATAGCTACAGTTAATAAGGACGGTCCAAGGCGGTCTGAAAGGATAAATCATGCACCTATGAGATACGGTTTCCTAGTAAGTGGAGGTGATGATTTAGTGTTAGTGGACAATGATCTAGCTACCTTTCGAGAGGCCTTGGACGGAACCGACTCTGAGAAATGGCTGGAAGCCATGAGGGAAGAAATGCAATCCATGTCAGATAATCAAGTGTGGGACTTGGTGGATCAAACCCCTGACGTAAAAGTTATTGGGTGTAAATGGATCTTTAAAATAAAGATAGACATGGATGGCAAAACTTAGACCTATAAAGCAAGACTGGTAGCAAAGGGTTATAGGCAAGTCCACGGAATTGACTATGAAGAGACCTTTTCTTCAGTAGCTATGGTCAAATCTATCCGCATTCTACTTACCGTAGCAGCTTATCATAATTATGAGATATGGCAAATGGACGTCAAAACCGCCTTCCTTAATGGGAGGTTAGCTGAGGACGTTTATATGTCCCAGCCTGAGGGTTTTGAGGATCCTAAGAATAAGGGAAAGATTTGCAAGTTGCTCAAATATATTTATGTTTTGAAGCAAGCATCTCAGAGTTGGGATCAGCGTTTTGATGAAGTTGTGAAACAGTTTGGCTTCATCAAGAACGATGATGAACCTTGCGTATATAAAAAGGCAGATGGGAGCAAAGTAGTCTTCTTGGTGCTCTATGTTGATGACATACTGCTCATTGGAAATGACGTCCCTACCTTGCTCTTAACAAAGTCTTGGTTAGGTGAGTGTTTCGCAATGAAGGACTTAGGCGAGGCCTCTTACATCTTGGGGATCAAGATATATAGATACCGTGCCAAGCGGGTCTTGGGCTTAAGTCAAAGCACCTATATAGACAAAGTTCTGAGAAGATTCTCAATGCATAATTCAAAGAAAGGACTGCTGCTCATGCGTCATGGCATAAAGCTTAGCAAGAAGCAGTGTGCTGAGACACCTACAGAGCTAGCAAGAATGAATGAGATCCCATATGCTTCGGCTATAGGGTCCATAATGTATGCCATGATATGTACGAGACCGGATGTCTCGTTTGCCCTAAGCTGCACCAATAGACATCAATCCAAACCCGGTAAGGAACACTGGATTGTCGTCAAGGCGATTCTCAAATATTTGAGAAAAACCAAAGACGCTTTTCTTGTATACGGGGGAAGAAATGATGATCTAGTCGTCAAAGGATATGTCGACGCTAGTTTCCAGACAAACCCCGATGACTTTAAGAGTCAGTTGGGATATGTGTTTACGTTGAACAGTGGAGCATTCAGCTGGAAAAGCAAGAAGCAAGACACCATTGCCGACTGTACGACCGAAGCTGAGTACATTGCTGCATCGGAAGCGGCAAAAGAGGCTATATGGATCGGGAGTTTCATGGCTGGGTTAGGTGTAATTAAAAACCCATCTAACCCAGTAGACTTATATTGTGACAACATCGGGGCCATTGCGCAAGCTAAGGAGCCCAGGGCACATGACAGATCAAAACATGTACTCATGAAGTATCAGATCATCCGCGACATAGTTGCTAGAGGTGACGTGAAGATCCACTACGTTGCATCTGATGATAACACAGCCGACCCCTTGACCAAGGCTCTTCCTCAAGCGAAACATGATAAACATGTTAGGTCAATGGGTATAGACTGGGACTTAGATTGGAACTAGGGCAAGTGGGAAATTGATAGCATTTTTGTGCTCTAGTCCAATTACTAGTAGTCTGTAAATGTCTATGTATATTTATCATCGTTTGTAATAAATAAAACGGCTTTGTGTTACTTATGTGTTGAAGTAATATGTTAAGCATGATCTGATTTATGACCACTAAAGTAGTAGAACCATAAATTTGTACGGATCACACTTAACGAGTCCCTGGTCAATATACGCTTCAATAGAAGCGACCAATATGAGGATGGTTCTCAATGACGTAGTTCTACTTGTCATAGGGATGAGGGATCCCGGAATCATATCATAGATATCATGAGGTGATTGATATCAGACGACCCGCTTTGAATAGTGTTTCATAGATTAAGCCATGCACATATTCAAATGTGATAGCTTGTCAGGATATCCGTAGACCAAGGAGTCTTTATGATCGCTATGCAATGTACGTGCGGCTTTAACTTGCGCCTAACGCTTTTCGTAACAGGATTGCAATAATGGGCATGATTGGGTGGCGGAACGGATTGCATGAGTGACACGAAAGACGACTAAGGGATTTATCCCTCGTACTACGGTATGGGAAAGATATCCGTTAAAGGCCTCTTGATCGAGAGTGACTGAGAGAAAGAGCATGGCCATGCCAGTGATACGGTTTTTCAGTTCTCAGCCATCTCACGTATCAAGTAACAATGATTGATTAAACAAGAATGACAACTCTATGCCTTGTGATCAATCGGGATATCTAGAGATAATATGATAGTGACTTGAACGCACAAAGGTTAAATCGAATCATCGATCATCATGCACCTTGGGTAATCATAACGTCTTACTAGAAACCACTTATGATGGATCGGACAAGAGAGATCTTTTGCGTCGATCTGCCAACGGTGGTAGGAGCCTGGAAGGTCACACACATAGAAGACGGATAACTAGAGACAAGAAAACCTTAACGTTTCTTGAGGAGAAATACATGGACAAAACTGAAGGTTTTGGGCCATAGGTTCGGTATGAGAGAATAATTAGCAAATCGAGAAAACCGAGATTTTTCGTCGATGTCACATCGGACTTTGTTTGATAAGTAACGACAAAAAGGGTCGGGCGACTTTTGGACACGGCACGAAACCACATGGGCGAGCCCATTGGGCTCGGCCCATGAGGTCACATGACCGGCCCAACAAGGGCCCATTTTGGGCCCAATAAGCTCTACATGGCCGGCCACTTTGGTGGGCCCAAAGGTGGGGACCACAACGCACCATGCTTAGTTGGTCATTGTTGATTAAGAGGTGAGTGATTTAAGGGGTATGGGTAATGACACCTTTAAGCTCATACCAATCACCTTTTGACCCATGCTTATGAGATTGATGAAGTAGAGAAATATCAAGTGAATTAATTACACAACACTCTCTCTCTCTCTCTCTCTCTCTCTCTCTCTCCTTGGCCGGCCACCTCTTTTGCTCTCTCTCTTCTTGCTCTCTTGTTCTGCACTTAATTGTTCTAGTAGGTAGGATCTTGAAGATCATCCCTTTGGTGGGGACTTGCTCTAGAGAAGAAGATCACAAAGTTCTTCTATATCGATTCAACAAAGACTCAAAGGTACATATCTTGTGGAATAGATTTTGCCTTGGGATTTAATGGTTCAATGTTCTTGGACAAGGTTTGGAGTTGCTTTTGTTAAATGCTTCCGCTATCTCGATGTTAAAGAACGCTCCAAAACCCTACATATTATCCATTTGATTTTAATTTTATGAAATTAAAATCAAATGGGCTTATGCCCATTCCAACAACCCTTAATTAAACCCATTGAGATTGGTTTATAATTTAATGGATTAGCTAGACCAACTCAATTCTCTTAAACTGATTTCCTCAACCATCTAGTTATAAACCTAGGCCGAAAATCAACCAATTCACTTTCGATTTAACTAAACCGAAAGGCGAATTCTCCCAATCCTCATACTTCTCGTATACTGACTAATACAAGTCTCTTTTTCTATATACCTTGCTTAAAGTGTGTAACCCTCTAGGCTCACGACCCGTTGGCAAATTGGCAAAATTTCCATTTTGCCCTTTCCATCATAAGTGGCCTCTAGGAAGACATTATGATTACCTAACGTCCGTGATTATTGATGATTTGATTGAAAGAGATCACCACGGGTTCCAAAGATTGAAAATCATGCAGCGGACAATATGTAACCGTGGTGATCGATAAAACTTGATCTTAATGCTATTTGAACATGTTATAAACATAATTAAAATCTGATATTTACCTCTTCAAATCGACAAGAACACAAGCGTAGTGTCCTCTCTATCAAGTCCACACAAGCACACAACCGAAATGGTTTTTCTCTCTAACTTTTTGCTAGAAAATTGAAAGAAAACTTGAACAATAATGGAGGTAGAGAGAGGAGAGTGTTTTTGGCAATTGAGGGAGAGAGAGAGGGGAGTTGGTTGCTGAAAAATTCCAAAGATAAGATAATAATAGATTATGTGATTTTTAATTTGAAATTAAATTGAATTTCAAAATAAAAATTGCATTATCCATCCTTTTAATCCTTCTTATTTGCATTTAACCCCTCTCTTATCTTAAACCCTAAATGGGCTTTAAGCCCATTTAACTAAAACCCAAATTAAACCCATTAACTTGAGTTCTAATTTCGATTTAGTCAAAACGGCTCAATTTTCTCGAATTGATTTCTTCAACCGTCTGGTTAAAACCTAAGGCCAGAAAACTACCGAATTGTTCTCAACTCTCATCCATAATTATTTTCATGTATTGTGCTTAATGCGTGTGACCCTCTAGGCTCACGAATAATTGGCAGACTGGCAAAATTACCATTTTACCCTTTCCATCATAAGTGGCCTCTAGCAAGACATTATGATTATCCAATATTCGTGATTATCGATTATTCGACTTAACCTGTTATCGTACATGTCACTTTCCTTTTATCAAACCGATATCCAGATTGATCAATAGGCATAGAACGGTCATCCTAATTTATCAATCACTGTTTCTTGATATCTGAGATGACTGAAAACTGATACTAAGGTATCACCTGCATGGCCATGCTATTTCTTCAGTCATACTCATCAAGTGGCCTAAACGGATATCTTGCTCATACCGAAGTATGAGTGATAAATCCCTCAGACGCCTTTCGAGTTCACTAGTGCAATAAATGCCAAAGCCAATCGAAATCGTTATAGCTACCCTTTTACAGATAACGTTAGACTAGGTCAAACTTAGGTATTTGTTACATAGTGTACACAAAGACTCCTTGGTCTTAGGATATAATGACAAGTTACGATATGTGAGTATCTCATGACTGGATCTATGTAGCATACTCACAATCGGGTTGTCCGATATCATCGACCTGATGATATCTATGATATAACTCCGACATATCTTTGCCATGATCAGTAGAGCGTGATCACAAGGAGTTAGTCTCATACTGATCGCTTCAGAAGAAGCTTAGCTGATCAGGGACTCTATCGAATGCAACTCTTTCTGATCTATAGTTCTACTATAAGTGATTACACACATTATGACATAGATCAAATCACATTAGATATATTACTACAACACGTTAGTAATATTATGCCTTTTATTATATAGAATAATGATGTCCGTTACAATATAGATTGAAGAATTATTTTGGACTAGGGCACAAACCTAACAATCTCCCACTTGCCCCTAGTTCCAACCTAAGTTCCAATCTACCCCCATAGACTTCACCTGCGCCTCATGCTTAGGCTGTGGTAAAGCCTTTGTCAGGGGATCAGCAACATTGTCATCAGTCAGTACATAAGCCATCTCCACATCACCGTTATCAATATACTCTCTGATAATGTGATACTTCCTCTGTATGTGTTTAGTTCTGTTGTGGAATCTGGGCTCTTGAGCTAATGCTATGGCCCCAGTGTTGTCACACAACAAGCTTACCGGATCAGATGCTCGCGACATTACATCTAATCCAGTTAGAAAGCTTCTAACCCATACGGCTTCCTTAGTTGCTTCTGCTGCAGCTATGTACTCAGCCTCTATTGTAGAATCGACAGTTGTGGCTTCCTTGAAGCTCTTCCAGCTGAATGCTCCGCCATTTAACACGAATACAAATCCTGCTTGTGATTTGAAATCATCAGGATATGTCTGAAAGCTAGCATCAACATATCCTGTGACTGCTAGTTCTCCATCCTTCCCACCATACACTAGGAATGCGTCTTTAGTTCTCCTTAGATACTTTAGGATACTCTTGACAGTAGTCCAGTGTTCCTGGCCTAGGTTAGATTGATATCTGCTGGTACAGCTTAACGCGAACGAGACGTCTGGTCTCGTGCAAATCATAGCATACGTGATGGATCCCACAGCCGAAGCATATGGGATCTTACTCATTCTGCTTAGCTCATCAGGAGTCTTAGGACTCTGTTGTTTGCTAAGCTTAATGCCATGTCGCATGGGTAAGTATCCCTTCTTAGAATCATGCATTGAGAATCTTCTCAACACCTTATCTATGTAAGTGCTCTGACTTAGGCCCAATATTCTCTTGAGTCGATCTCTGTAGATCTTGATGCCCAAAATGAAAGCAGCATCACCTAAGTCCTTCATCGAGAAGCATTTCCCTAACCAAGCTTTAACTTCAAGCAGGGTTGGGATGTCATTCCCGATGATCAGTATGTCATCGACATATAGCACTAGGAATACTATTTTACTCCCACTCGCTTTCTTATATACGCAAGGCTCACTTTCGTTTTTGATAAAACTGAATTCCCTTACGGCTTCATCAAAACGAATGTTCCAACTCCGTGAAGCTTGCTTTAATCCATAAATGGATCTAAGCAGCTTACAAATCTTTCCGGGATTCTCTAGATCAACAAAACCCTCGGGTTGTGTGATATACACATCCTCTTTTAAGTTCCCGTTAAGGAAGGCGGTTTTGACGTCCATCTGCCATATCTCATAGTCATAGTATGCTGCTATGGCTAGAATGATCCGAATAGATTTGACCATAGCCACAGGTAAAAAAGTCTCGTCATAATCGATACCTTCGATTTGGCGATAACCTTTCGCAACCAGTCTAGCTTTATAGGTCTGAGGTTTTCCATCCATGTCGGTCTTAATTTTATAGACCCATTTGCAACCGATGGGTTTTATCCCAGGGGTCTGATCCACCAAGTTCCAGACTTGGTTATCTGACATGGATTTCATTTCCTCATTCATGACGTTCTGCCATTTTTCGGAGTCTGGACTGGCCAAAGCTTGTCTGTAGGTTTCTGGATCATCCTGATCCACCAACATCAAGTCATTTCCTTTAGTGGCTAGGAAGCCATATCTGATAGGAGCTTGACGAGATCTCTCAGACCTTCTTGGACCATCTGGAATGGGTGTCGGGACTGGTTCTTGATCAATGACCTCTTCTGGCTCCTGTATTTCTACATTCGGCGTAGTAGGTTGCTCCGTATCTTCTTGAATTTCTTCAAGATGCACGGCACTCCCACTAGCTCTTTTGGAATTAAATTCCTTTTCCAAAAATACCCCTCCTCGAGCAACAAAAACTTTGTTCTCGCTGGGTTTGTAGAAATAGTACCCCCTTGTTTCTTTAGGGTACCCCACAAAGACACATTTGTCTGATTTAGGTTCGAGCTTATCGCCTAGCAAACGCTTGACGTAAGCTTCACATCCCTAAATCTTAAGGAAAGCTAATAAGGGTTTCTTCCCATTCCACACTTCGTATGGAGTGCTTTCCACTGCCTTTGCAGGAGCCCGATTCAATATGAATGCGGCCGTTTCTAGGGCATAGCTCCAGAAGGAGATAGGAAGATCAGCCTGACTCATCATTGATCGAACCATGTCAAGCAAGGTCCGATTTCTCCGTTCGGATACACCATTCATTTGAGGTGTTCCAGGCGGAGTCAATTCAGAGATGATCCCACACTCCTTTAAATGACTGTGAAATTCTTGGTCTAAGTACTCACCGCCTCGGTCAGATCAAAGCGCCTTTATACTTTTACCAAGCTGGTTTTGTGCTTCGTTCTGGAACTCTTTGAACTTGTCAAAGGTTTCCGACTTATGTCTCATAAGATAAACATACACATATCTACTGAAGTCATCAGTGAATGTAACGAAGTAGTGAAAACCTCTTCTGGCCTGAGTGCTCATGGGCCCACAAACATCGGAATGTATGAGGCCTAGTAAGTCACTCGCCCTTTCACCTAAACCGGCAAAAGGTGCTTTTGTCATTTTGCCCATAAGGCATGACTCGCATCTCTCAATTGAAATGAATTCAAACGGACTTAGAAGCCCACACTTGTGAAGTGTTGAGATGCGTTTCTGGCCTATATGGCCTAAGCGGCAGTGCCATATCAAAGTCTGGTTTAAATCATCGGATTTAACCCTTTTGTTACTGATATTATAAATCGAGCTAGTGTCAGTGTTTTGAATATTAAGAATATATAAACCACCAACTAATGAAGCATTGCAATAAAACATGTTTTTCTTGAAAATACTAAAAAATCCATTATCAATTGTAAAATGATATCCTTCCTTGTCGAGCAAGGAAATCGAAATAATATTTCTGCGAAACGCAGGTACACAATGAACATCACTTAAAAATAAAACTAGCCCACTGGGCAAACTGAGACTAATATCTCCTACAGCAATTGTCCAGACTTGATTGCCATCGCCAACTCGTAGGTCCGTCTCGCCCTTGCTCACTTCTCTTCTACTTCCTAGAGCCTGCACATTAACACAAATGTGAGATTCTGCACCGGTATCAAGTACCCAAGAATCTGAAGTAGATAAACTGAGATTGAGCTCAATAACAAATATACCTGATCCTGAAGACGTGGAAGCTCCACTCTTCTTAAGAAACAACTTGTGTTTCTTGCAATCCTTCTTCCAGTGCCCCAGTCCTTGGCAATAGAAGCAGACGACATCCTTCTTCGGATTCTCAACAGCCTTTGGAGCTGCTGGACCCTTAGGTTGTCGAATCTTCCCTGCTAGGTGCATAGGAGCCTTACCCTTGCCCAGGCCGGCTTTCTTGAAGCTCACTTGCTTGTTGACCATAAGAACCTCCTTGGTTTTCCCCTTGAGATTCTTTTAAGCAGTCACGAGCATACCATGAAGCTCTGACATGGTTTTATTCATGTCATGCATATTGTAATTTCCAACGAATTCACGATATGCTTCTGGAAGTGAATGCAGCACAAAGTCTGCAGACATTTCCTTGTCCACAGGATGACCTACCCTGGTCAAATGTTCCAAAAGACGTTTCATCTTAAGGACATGAGGACTGACAGGATCTCCAGCCTTTAGCTTGCAAGACATCAGTTCAACGAAAGTGTCGTATCTTTCGACACGCGCTTTCTCTTTGAACATTTTCTCGATCTCAGCCATACAGGCTTTGGGATCGTCGGAAATGTCCAAGAACTATTGCTGCAAGTCCGGCACCATACTGCCCACATGATGCACTGCACGTCAATCCGGTCGCTAAGGAATTTCTGGTAGGTATCCCTTAGCGCCCTTGAGGCGTTCAGTGCTGGTTCAGTAGGTGCTTGTTCCTGGGTAAGGATATAATCCTTACGTTCATGCTTGAGAACGAGTCTCAAATTCCGGTCCCAATCGAGAAAGTTTACGCCGTTAAGCTTATCATTCTCGATTAGTGACCTAAGCGCGCTACCAGAGTGATTCGTGTTTGTCATATTATATCTACACAGTAAACAAATTTTAATTAGTATTAATTAAAATTAAAGTTGGAGATTTAATTATAAAACACTTTCTGATTCTAACTTTAGAATCTGAACCAGGATCCCATCATACTCTCAATTGAAGTGAACGGAGGTTCACTGCTCCAATTGAGTGCATCAAGGTAGGAGTAAATCCATCTACAAGACCATGTAGTTCCTGGCTAGGGTCTGTACTTGTTAGTACGTGGCATACCCTATACTGATACCCTAGGTCAGCCCTAGTTGACAATCGTAGACAAGTCTACCAAGCTTGAACTATGGATAGAACTAATGTGACTATTACGCGGAGGCGCACGCACCCACACAGAACTACCCATCTCATCCAGACTTCTTCTCTATGAATGTTACGCGGAGGCGTACCGACATCCATAGGGTCAAAACCCTTTTGAGTGCCCAAACTTGGATGGTATCACGCTTGACTTGTAATTATTTGCGTTTATGTGAATTATAAAAGTCTGATTGTATATCGATACAATCTTAATCTGGAATCATCAATTGCAAATTCATGCAAAGATGATCCCTTAGTAGGTTACATGCAAGTCTGATTAAATTCCGATTTTAATCTTTGCATGTGGGTGATAGCAAATCATACATAAACTTGTATATTTAAACTATCATACATTCATACATTCAAATATACAAATGTAACAATAAAATATGCATAGCTAAGCCCATCTAAAGTTCCTAAGAATCTAGCAAAACCGATCCTAAAGACATGGTCTTCAAGATCCAAACTTGCTCCATTCTTTCGAACTCCCACTGGCTTCGAGCCTCCTCCAATCCGAGTCTCCCTCTAGACTTGATTCTTGTGTCGGTCTTCGTGATTACATATTAAAATAAATTAAATAAAATACAAATCACGACACGCAAGCCGTATTTACTACAACCCAAAATTAAGCAACACGCAGGTTGCAAAACCGAAATTAAAATGCAAATCTAATGGGCTTAGCTAGCATCATGTGGAAAACATCATGTTATCAAAGATCATGTTATCAATCAACATGCTGATCAAACAAATAATTTTTCCAAATTTTCTCTTTCTTAAGTGTGGAAAAATTCCGGTTTATCGAAACCGGACGGTTTAATCGATTAATTGAATTTTGGACCGGTTCTCGCTGGTTTATCGAAACCGAACCAAATCTGAAAATTAAATTTTATTAGGATTTCCAAATATCCTTGCGAACCAACCGGTTCGCACGAATCTGGTCGAGCCGAACCGGCTCAACCGAAGGTCGCCTGCGGAGGCAACCACGGTGGCCCGTGAGGGCTGCCGAGGTCGCCCGCGGGGCTGACCGTGGTCGGCCACGGGAACGACCATGGTAGCCCGCGGGGCTGACCGTGGTCGGCCACGGGAACGACCATGGTAGCCCGTAAGGGCAGCCATGGTCGCCCCTAGGGCAGACCCTGGTTGCCCGCGAGGCAACCATGGTGGCCCTCACGGGCTGCCATGGTCGCCCGTAGGCGACCCTCGTCGGCCCATGGTGCTGACCATGGTCTGCCCTTGGGCATTCCATGGTCCACCATGGGACTCGACCTTATCGGCCATGGCTAAGCCATGGCTAACCCCGAAAAACCCAAAAAAAAATAATTAATTTTCCAATTTCCAAAATCAATCAAATCTGAAAAAAATTTTGATTTACATGCATGCTAATGATGAAGAACACATATAAACATAAAAAAATCAGATTTAAACATATACAAATAAACATAATAACCATGGCTCTGATACCACTGAAGTCCTCCGCTCTACTACTATAAGTGATTACACACATTATGACATAGATCAAATCACATTAGATATATTACTACAACACGTTAGTAATATTATGCCTTTTATTATGTAGAATAATGATGTCCGTTACAATATAGATTGAGGAATTATTTTGGACTAGGGCACAAACCTAACATCGATTTAACCTCTTATCTTCCATGTCACTATCATTTTATCCTCCCGATATCTTGATTGATCATAAGGCATCAAACTGTAATCCTTATTTACCAATCACTGTTTCTTGATCTCTGAGATAATTGGAAACTGATACTAAGTATCTCCCCCATGGCCATGCAATTTCCTTCAGTCATACTCATCAAGTGGCCTAAACAAATATCATTCCCCTACTGGAGTATGAGGGTTAAATCTCTTAGTCGTATTTCGAGTTCACTCATGTAACTTATAACTAAACCAATCCAAGCCCTTATGGTTACCCTTTTACAGGAAACGTTAGACTAGGTCAAACTTAGATACTTATCACATAGTGATCACAAATACTCCTCGGTCTGCGAATACAATGACAAACTACGATATGTGAGTATGCTCATGACAGCATCTATGCTACATACTCACCATCAGGTCGTCCAATATCATTCCCCTGATGATATCTTGAAAGGGATTCCCATGGGTTCCAAACAATAATTTCATGCAGCGGAGCTTAATCGAACCATGGGAATCGAATAAAAACCTGATCTTAATGAAAAATTCAGCATGTTATGAACTTTTATAATTTGAAAATTTACCTTTGTTAATCGATTAAAACACAAGATAGTGTTTCTCTATCGAGTCCACACAAGCACAATAACCAGAGCTGGTTTTCTCTCACACTCTTGCTAATGGATGTTTTGAGAATTTTGAACAAGAAAAGCTATGGAGGAATTATTATGAGAGAGTCGGCAATGAAGGAGGGGAATTGGGAAGGGGTGCCGAAAATATGGTGTAAAAAGGGAAAGAGATATTGTGTAATTATTGTGTAATAATATCAAAAAATCTGATTTTAAAATTCAAATAAATAATTACACATATCACCCCTTTAAACTCATAATTGCACTCTTGCCCCAATCATGAATTAAAACTCTAAATGGGCTTCAAGCCCGTTTAACTAAATCCAAATTAAAACTCATATAATTGAGTTCTAATATAGGTTTAGCTAAACCGGTTCAATTTCCCCAACTCAATTCCTTCAACCGTCTAGTTAAAAACCTAGGTCATGAATTAACCGAATCGTTTTCAATTTGACTAAACTGAAAATCGGATTCTCCCAATTTCCATCCATGCTTATTTGTCATGTATTGTGCTTAACGCGTGTGACCCTCTAGGCTCACGAACAGTTGGCAGACTGGTAAAATTACTATTTTACCCTTTCCATCATAAGTGGTCTCTAGCAAGACATTATGATTACCCAATGTTCGTGATTATCGATTATTCGACTTAACCTGTTATCGTACATGTCACTGTCCTTTTATCAAACCGATATCCAGATTGATCAATAGGCATAGAATCGTCATCCTAATTTATTAATCACTGTTTCTTGATATCTGAGATGACTGAAAACTGATACTAAGGTATCACCTGCACGGCTGTGCTATTCCTTCAGTCATACTCATCAAGTGGCCTAAATGGATATCTTTCTCATACTGGAGTATGAGTGATAAATCCCTCAGACGTCTTTCGAGTTCACCAATGTAATTCATAACCAAGCCAATCACAGCCGTTATGGCTACCCTTTTACAGATAACTTTAGACTAGGTCAAACTTAGAGGGCATTACATAGTGCACACAAAGACTCTTTGGTCTTAGGATATAATGACAAGCTACGATCTGTGAATATCTCATGACGGTATCTATGTTGCATACTCACAATCGGGTTGTCTGATATCATCGACCTGATGATATCTATGATATAACTCCGGCACATACTTTGCCATGATCAGTAGAGCGTGATCACAAGGAGTTGGTCTCATACTGATCGCTTCATAAAGAAGCTTAGCTTATCAAGGACTCATCAAATGTAATTCTTTCTGATCTACAGCTCTACTATTAGTGGTTACACACATAATGACATAGATCAAATTACATTCGATATATTACTACAATACATTAGTAATATATGCCGATTTATGTATTCGGAAAGATGATAAAACATTACATCTGTAGATCACTTTTATATTGGACTGGAGCATAACTCTAACATATTTATGGTCTAACTCCGGCACTACCTTGCCATGATCAGTAGAGCGTGATCATAAAGAGTTAGCCTCATACTGATCGCTTTTTAATGAAGCTTAACTGACCAGGGACGCATTAAATGTAATTCTTTCTGATCTGCAGTTTTACTATTAGTGATGACACGCATAATGATACATATCAATTACATCTAAAATATTACTACAACACATTAGTAATATGTTGCCGATTATTTTTTCGTAAAGATGATAAAACATTATAACTGTAGATAACTTTTACATTGGACTAGGGCACAACTTTAACAATCTCCCACTTACCCCTAGTTCCAATCTAAGTTCCAATCTACTCCCATAGACCTTACATGTTCCTCATGCTTAGGCTGCGACTGAGCCTTTGTCAAGGGATCAGCCATATTATCATTAGTCGAATCATGCTTAATCTGCACATCACCTCTATCTGTGATAACTCTGATGAGGTGATATCCGCTGAGTATATGTTTGGATATGTTGTGGAATCTAGGCTCTTGAGCAATAGCTACGGCTCCTACGTTGAGTATTGTGTGCGCCACTGATCACTATGTCACCTCTACAACTTCAACTCCGACTTATGCGTGCTTTATTTGATGAATATGGCTGGAATAAACCGTTCGAAAAGATTGGCTTCAACCCAGAGTTGGTCTGGGTGGATGGTTACCATGAGTTTGGGGGTGATGAGCTGGTTCATGGTCTAAACATTAAGGATAAGAATGTCATGTATGTCGCCCATCATGTAAAGACCTCGTGTCTTAAAAAAGAAGAATGTTTTAGATGGGACAAACTACCTATGATTGGAAACATGCAAGCAAAAGAAGTTGATGAGTTGCCTGCTCAAGGAATATATTTTGGACCTCTGCCCAAGACTTTTTATGGAGTGAAGAACCGAGATTTATTGTCCAAATTTAATACATGTCGAGTATGGAATTGGAGACACATTCAAGTACCATCCACCAGATGAGTTCTCTTTAGATATAGAAAACTTAGGACGAGTTTTTTTCAAGCGTCGGAGAATTGATGTAGGACAATCCCAATTAGGATTCTTAATTATATTAGATTTTTGATAGCTCTAGGTTTTCCTATTAAGTTAGGTTTCCTAACTCTAGTTAATTTGGATTGATTAGTTCTAGGGTTAATTACAGTTTGCCCATACTATACTGGCACATTTTACACTTTACCCCGGCTATAATAAAAAATTCAAAATAAGATACACTAATTGCATTTTCTTTTACAAAATTAACGATTTCGTCAATTTTAACAGAGTTTGGAGTTAAATTTTTTCAAAATGACGAAATTACCCCTTTATTCACATTTTCTACTTTCCTTCTTGTTCTTCAATCCAACCCACTCCAATTCAATTCACTCCAATTCAAAATGGTGGAATTATAGGCATTTCTTCTGCAACCCACTCCAACGTATTTTTATATAAACTATTGGGACTATTGGGATTTCTTCTGCAATTCATCAAGGAATTGGAGGCATTTACGAGGAAGAAGAAGAAGGGGAAAGGGTGAGGGACTCGAGGACGAGGACTCCGAGGTCGGGGTCGGGGATCTGGTGGACGGAGATGACGGAGCGGTAGTTGCAGAGGCGGTGCTTGCCGCGGATGATGTTGAAGGCGGTGACGTGGCTACGGTCGTCGAAAACTCTTGCTCCCATTCTCGCCGGCAATAAATTTCCGGCAGCCTCCTCACCGGGCCTCTGTCTGGTCGCAATCATCTCTTCATCATCACCTTCTTCGTTCTCTTCTTCTGCGGGGAGCGTGATTTTTTGTTTGGATTTTGAGAGAGAAAACAAATGTCAGAAGAAAAAAAAGTGTGAGTGACATTTATTTAAAAATTTGATGAATAATCGAGTGCATTTTAGACTTTTTACATTCAAAAACCCTCATTTTGTTAAAACTTGGACGAAATCGTTAATTTTGTAAGAAAAAATGTAATTAGCGAATCTTATTTTGAAAATTTTACTATAACTGGGGTAAAATGTAAGACGCGACAGTATATTATGGGCAAACTGTAATTAACCCTTAGTTCTATTGGTTTAGGTTTACTAGTTTGAGTTAGTTTTGGAGAATTAATCCTTTATAAGTTTTAACTTGTGTAAAGATTATTATCATCATTATCATTATTATCAATTTGAGTTACTTGAATTTATTCCGTTTTTCTCTTTAAAATTAGGGTTTTATCCTTACTTCGTTTTGAAGCACCTTTCTGCTGCACCAAATCCATTACAAATTTTAAACTACCATCTATAAAGAGAGAAGTACTCATATAGATCACGAATCAGAGAGAAAAGTGCATCAAAATGTTGGATCCAAATGGTCTCCCACAGCTCCCCTAAAATTTAAAATACTGCTAAGTGTAACTTCTAGAATTTGAACTTTGAATGTGTCCCAACACAATAACAAACTGTTCAAGTGACAATGGACCCGTTAAATTTGCAGATTTTGTCTTCCCTACTCTTATTCAAGTAATGAAAAACTAAATACATTTATGTATCCTCCAAGAAAGCTCTTATTCAAGTAATGAAAAACTAAATACATTTATGTATCCTTAAAAGAAAGGGAGCAAGCAAACATCGTGGGACTTTCCCTCTCACTCTTGTTGAAAATTCTGAAGTCATATCGAAGCATCTCTCACACCTACAATTCCATGTTCTCAAAACAACACATTACTCTTCATTCCTAATTCTGTCCGAAACCCCTAACGCAAAACACCAACCTTGTACACGAAATCAAATCACCAAAGTTGGGAGCTAACAACTATAGGAACAAAAACAAAGCATTTTGGATTATGATTCATCTGGGTGTTTTGATCAAAATGCTTATCTACTGCTAAATGCATACATACTAACTGCTCTTGTTTTTTTGCTCAGTTTGGTCTGCATTCCTCGTCTTGCAGGTGAGTGAAGAAGGAATTCATGTTCGGGCAATCGTAATTCAGCTCACCGGGTTTTGCATGTTTTTGCCTGTTAGATAGAAACCCGAGTTCAAAATTCACAGACGGATTATGAGAAACAGAAATTGGAACTGGTATATACCATTCTTGATCTGACAGCATATCATCTGTCAATCCGAAATTCCTCAGCTCTTCCTTGCTGTGATGCATTGATAGGGAGTATCTGCAGATGAATATGAAACATAGGATTCTTTTAATGCACACTTGTATGTATTGCATTGCGTAAGAGAAAAGAAGATTCCAACCTCCCCCCGAATCCTCTTTCCATGACAATCATGCCTCCATTGGTCATGTTGTTGAGGTTCTCAAATTGCTCCACTGTCCATTTGTACCATCTCATGAGGAACACGCGCAGGGTCAATCCATGGGACACAATCACCAAATTCATATCTGGGTTTCTCTCCCCCGGTGGCTGAAACCTCCCGATATCAATGTCAGCTCGAAGTGTTTCTCTGAATCCTGTTAATAACGAGCAACAATGAGAATGAGAATGAGAGAGACAGTGAATGAAACAAACAAGTACCTGTAATTCTGTCATAAACATCGGCGGCGGATTCGCCATTAGGGAACCTGTAAAAGAACCTCCCATACAGCTTCCGAGCTGCCTTCTGAAGCTTCATCATTTCTCTATCCTGAAAATTCCCTTTTGAAAAGCCAACCAAAGCCAGTTAGAAATGATATTAATGGAAGCATTTCGTCGAACAGGTGGTGTGCAGACCAAAGTCCTGCTCCCGGAGACGAGGCTCCTCTCTCATGCCAGCAATCCTGGAGCGCTCGAAGGAAGTAGCCAAATTCCTCAAGGTCTCGCGGGTTCTCAGGTAGGGAGAGGTGTAGAAGTAGACCTTCCAGTCATCGGTATCGTCTCTGTCGATCATCTCCCGAATCCTCCTCCCACATTCCTCCGATTGCGCCGCTCCTTGCTCTGTGATTCCGACCTTGGGATCGGCGACTCTCGTGTACACGCTCTCGTCCACGTTCCCTTCGCTCTGTCCGTGCCGGACCAGAATTATCCGCCGAGGCCGAGGCGGCCGGACCGTCGACGCCCGGAGCAGAGGGTTCTTCTCCGGAAATCCTTTGTTCCCGGCGTCGGAGCAACGAATTCTAGTCATCAGAAACAGAGTGCTGGCCATTGTTACTGTTCGTATCGGAAATTGCTTTTCTTGGTTTTGAATTTAAAGCTTCTTTTTCGTGTGGTGCTTATGCCTCTGTATTGTTTGTTATCTTTTTGCTAACTCAACTTTGGCCTTACACTTTTTCTTGTTTTCCCGTACAATAATATACTCACCATATGGAATGAAATGGGCATAATTATCTTAAAACATATTCTCATGTCTTTATTCCTAACTATAAAACTCAATTTTGGTGTCACCCTAATTATATTTATTATTAGTTCTAATACAGTTTTGTGGTAAAATATCAAAATGCTTTCCATAATTATAATTTAAAACATATTGGTTTGAGAGTTTATATTTCAATTTAACTGGTTCAAATAAAAAACTGAAAAATATAGTTAATAGAACACATTAATATCTTTCAACTTACTTCTCTCTCTCTTCTTCTTTACAGAGAAACTTGAAGATTACAAACATGTGAAGAGAAGTTGAAGAAAGAAGTTTAAGGAGGGTAAAAAAGTGGAGAGAGAAAGACGGAGGACGGAGAGAAGAGAGGGAGAGGGGAGAAAAGGGGCAAATGGAAAATTTTGAAGATACTCAAGGACATGTTAGTCTTTTTCATTATTTGTAATGATTATTTTAAAATAAATAAATAAATATGTTTTTGATTTGAACTGGTTAGATCGGAATCAAACCAGTCAGACCGAAATTCAATCGGTTAGACCATTATTTTTAAGAACATTTTGGTAATTTTATCTCAAAATGTTAGTGTTAAGCAAGAAAAAATAATGTACACTTGAGTGTACTTATGTGTAATTATCTCCTTATCCTTTTAGTTTAGCAACTAGTTTGGAGTCATGCTTTCAATTGTCTTCTATTGTTGTGACGGAAATTTGGAATTTTTGCTTAGAATACCCATTGTTTAGACTGAGAAATAGTCCGCATGTACTTGTTTGATGGTAAAGATATGGAGAGATGTAGACACGAAGCTTTTGGTATGAAAAAAGAAAGCTTATATTATACTTTTACATTAGAAGTTCCATAATATATGAATTAGAAAGTTTTAAAGCTTGCACGTGACTGTAAGTACATGGGAAATAAAATATTTTCTTGAACACTATGTGAGTTCATCACGTTATTCATTTATTAAATTAGTTTCTGCGATGGTTGATTGTGTTGAATTTATTACAAAGTTAAAGATTTGATTGTTGGCCAGTGGATTGAAGTATGATAATAGGGTAACATTTGAGTTATTTTGAATCTATAATGTGTAGATACAATTGATAGTTGGTTTAGGGAGCTCAATTAAATTTAGCCAAGTCGGAAATTGCAGTGTGTGCTATTTTCTCTTCATGTGCAAGTGTTAGTTATTGTTTGATGCTTGTTGTCTTTTTGATATGAATCATGTTATTACGTTGGCTATCGAGCACTACCAATTAAGGATTTTTAAGTATATTCGAGATGCTTGATCTTGATGTTATGAGGATGTCATACTCGTTCTGCCCAACTTTGCAATGATACTACATGTTAAGTAGCTAAATTTGAAGAGATCAAAAGTATGTTTTCTTAAATATGCTGAATTTTAAGTTGGTACCATCTGTCATTCATGTGCTGTGGGAACTGGCCTGTCCTCTCACTCGTGTAGTTCACTATAACAAATGGTTCACAAGTAGAACGGAAATAGCTACACTAATGTTAGAATAGAAGCCAGTTTATTTGAAGTGCGAAAATACTAAAATACCCCTTTTTTCTTCTCTTTCCATTATCGTCTTTATCCTCGCACTCTTGTGCGCCCAAGCCTTGACGGCGCCAATTTCCCCATCAACGGCGAAGACCACAAGTCATCACCTACCAAAGCAAAATCGTCGAAAAGCCCTTGCGGTCTCTGGAACGGCAACAAAAACTCCAGTCTCGACCCCCAGTCTCAAAATCCCATCCTTCGTCCTTCGATCTGCCGACGTCTCCTCCATCATTTTTCCTCCGTTTTTGCCGACCATGCCTGAGTTCAACCCACACGAGCGACCCTGTTGAGCTGGAGGGACCGTCTTAGTTCACCTTGCAGAGAAACCCTAGGCGACCGAGAAAACCCCGTCCTCTCCAATCCTTTCCACACCAATCTGAGTTATTATTCTCCTTGTTCCGGCCTCTCACTTGGTCGAGTTCCTTATTCCGACCACCTCTCCACAAAACCGCGGCCCTAATTACCCTCGGACGAAGATGGGAACTGGATCGACATGTTGGGGATGGAGATGGGGAGTGCCGTGTTGAGCGAGACCATGCCTGATTGAGTTAGGAAATTTCGTAAAAAATTGCTCCAAATGCTTGCTCTCCTTCTCCATGTTCATCATCTACTTGTTTTTGAAATTTAATTTAGGTGTGTTCTGGATTATCTCTACACTATTTAACGATTTAACTTGCTCAATTTAATTGACGAACATTAGTACATCTTTCTTTGGGTAGATCTTGGCATGTTCTATTTGTTGACACGCGTAATCATAAAGTTTGACTTGAAATTCTGGAGAGAAGGAGAAACAAGGTAGAGAGGGAAACAGAAGGAAGAAAACGTGCTCTTCAAAATTTGAATGACAGTTTCTAAATAAATTTGTTGTGTTGGTTATTAAGATTACTATTATTGAAGAAAGGATGAGGATGAGGACGAGAAGGGCTGTGGGAAGGTAGATGAGGAAGAGAGAGAAGGAGAAATGGAAAAAGAAAAGAGGTAATTGAGATGATTTTGAAAATTCTAATAACGCTAAAAAGTATTTTACTCATTTCTTACCGAAATCTTTAATCTGAAATCTGATAGTGTTAATTTAGAATAACTGAAAAATGTAAGTATATGAGCAAAAAAATAAGGGTAAATTTCACATAATGACCCTTAACTACAAAATCAATTTGTGAGGTGCCTTAACTATCCAAAAATCCCACTTTACCTTTCTTTTTTAACTTTTTTCAAAATTCTGTTAAATTTTTTGTGAAATGATAAAAATACCCTTGTATCTGAAAAATTAAAATAAATAAATAATAATGATTTTGACCTTTTTTCTATTATCTATTACAAAAAAAAACAATAAAAAAATATTTTAGTAACAATTTTTTTTTAAAATTTTTTTAATAAAAATTAATAGAAATAAAAAAATGATGTTTAAAAATAAATTTTTATTTTTTAATTTTTTTATGAAAATTAGTAGAAATAAAAAAACGATGTTTAAAAATAAAATTTTAGTTTTTTTATAAAACTTTTTTTAAAAACCTATTTTTATTTTGTACAACGAGAAAATTAGAAAAAAAATTCAAAATCATTTTTATTTATTTATTTTAATATTTCAGATACAAAGGTATTTTCGTCATTTCACAAAAAATGTAACAGAATTTTGAAAAAAGTCAACAAAAAGGTAAATTGAGATTTTCGATAGTTAAGGCACCTCATAGATTGATTTTGTAGTTAGGGGACATGCGAGACACGCGTATAGTTAGAGGGATTATGTTGAATTTACTCAAAAAATAATCAAGTCAGTTGTAGTTAATTGCTAAAGATGTCAAGTTAGTTTTTAATGAGAAATATCCAAAATACCCTTGATTCTCATTCAAAATTTTAAACTTGTGTCGTTGAACCATTTTTTCTTTTATCCTCTCTCTCCTCGTTCTATTGTCATTAAACATCGATCCCTTTTGTAAAAAAAACTAATCCGACCCATTAAATTCGGTGATGCCATGATGTAGATTTCATGGCTCTCTTATACTTGCAACACCAAACAATACCATAGTTACATTACAAATCATCTAAAGCTTATATATTTTTTAATGGGTCATCTATATTCCAAAGAATCAGCAACATTCAATAGAACTCGAACTTAAGATCCACTCTTACAACGAGGTCCCAAATTATACATACGCAATTGATCCCATAGTCTAATTTGGTACAAAACTTTCTCAACCATTAATTTCTTGAATCCAATCACACAAAATATCCACGTTATAGTACACATTAAAAGAAAGAAAAATGGCAGAAACATGCCATATGTCGTCACACTTTTGCAAGAACATTGCCCTGTATTTTGTTAATGGAAAAGAATACCATAAAAATTTGATTTTTTATGCAAAATGTGTATAAATGACAAAACTACCCTTAACATTAAGGATTATTTTTTAAACAAAATTTAAAAAGTTTTTCTAGTAACATCTTTTAAATAAAATTTGTATGATCAAAACTTGTAATTTGATTTTTAGTTAAATTATTTTTAAGTTAATTTTTATAAAATATATAATTTTTAATATTATGAGAAATTTCGTCACACTTTTGCACAAAAACGAATTTTGCAAAAGCATTGAAAACTCACAATACCTTTTTAACATTAAGAAAGTACATGGTATATTATTGCAAAAGTGTGATAGTATATAACATGTTTTTGCAATTTTTATTACAAAAAACTACTAACCTTATTGTTTTAGCATACCCTATTAAAATAAGGACCTAGTTGATGCACAAAATCCTTTAGCTTTACTCTCTTTGCACTCTCTGAAGGAATCCATGGAGTCAAAACAATTAAACTCATGCATAGCGGAAACGAACTTAACCATGGATTCAACTAAACTAAAACCGATCATCATGTCATAAAAATTTAAGCATCTGAAGAACATGAAAAATCTGAAATTTACCTTTCTAAACCGAATCAATTTAAACAAAAGATCTTTGTGTTTACTAGACGTATCGATTTTTGCAAGTTTTCCGACACGTAACGGCCGATATTAGTGAAAATATTTGTCAAACCGATTAACCAACCAAAATTCAAATTAATTCTATTGTAATCTGGTCCAAATCGAATAATTTTGGTCTACTCCAATTTAAATCAGTTAATTCCGATCTTGTCCGATCTAATCCGGCCTTATTCGGTCCACCTAATTACATCTGTTTTGGAATTTAGGTAAATAAACAACGACAAAAAGTCAAACCCCCATTTACTCGTCTTTTTCAGTTTTACGTTTGAACTTCAAGCTTATTGACAAGTTTGATATTAAAAATGATTAAATATCATTCATTTTTAATTTAATAGATAATAAGTATGAGTTTATATATATTTAATTAATTAATATTGTCAAATGCGTTTTTCGACAATCTTCCCGCAATCTTCCTGAGTTTGTCAGACCTCCCTTTTTGTCAGCTAACTGATATATCCCGCGATCCGACTTCCATAACCTTGAGTATATTAAAAGAGAAAGTGATGGTAAAAGGTGTGTGATAGTGTCACTCACAGCAAACAAATGCAATCAATAACACATTGTAGGGTTTTGAAGCGTTCTAGACCATCGAGATAGCGGAAGCGTTTAACAAAATCTGCTCCAAACCTTGTCCAAGAACATAAACCGTTAAATCTCAAGGCAAAATCTATTCTACAAGATGTTTACCTTTAAGTCTTTGTTGAATCGATAAAGAAAAACTTTCGGATCTTCTTCTCTAAAGCAAGTCCACACCAAGGAGATGATCTTGAAGATCCTTCACTTAATTACCTACTAGAACAATTAAATGAAGAACAAGAGAGGAAGATGAGAGGAGAGAGGGAGTGGCCGGCCATAATAGAGAGAGAGAGCTTTTGTGAGTTGTGTAATTATTTTGTGTAATGAATCAATATTAGATATTTCAATTCATCATCCAACTCATAAGCATAGGTCTAAAAGTGATTGGTATGGGCTTAAAGTGTCATCACCCATACCCCTTAAATCACTCACCTCTTAATCCACAATCACCAACCAAGCATGGTGTTGTGTGGCCCCCACCATTGGACCCACCAATGTGGCCAGCCATATTGGGCTTGTTGGGCCCATAATGGGCCCTTGTTGGGCAGGTAACGTGACCTCATGGGCCGAGCCCAATGGGCTCGCCCATATGGTTTCGTGTCGTGTCCAAAAGTTGCCCTACAATTTGTCGTTACTTATCAAACAAAGTCCGACGCGATATCGACGAAAAAACTCAGTTTTCTCGATTCGCTAATTATTCTCTCAAACCGAACCCATGGCCCAAAACATCCAGTTTTGTCCATGCATAGCTCCTCAAGAAACGTTAAGGTTTCCTTGTCTCAAGTTATCCGTCTTGAATGTGTGTGACCCTCCAGGCTCATGCCACCGTTGGCAGATCGGCGCAAAAGATCTCTCTTGCCCGATCCATCATAAGGGGACTCTAGTAAGATGTTATGATTACTCAAGGTGCATGACGATCGATGATTCGACTTAATCTTGTGCGTACAAGTCACTATCCTATTATCTCTAGATATCCCGATTGATCACAAGGCATAGAGTCGTCACCCTTGTTTAATCAATTATTATTACTTGATATGTGAGATGGCTGAGAACTGATAACTCGTATCACTGGCATGGCCATGCTCTTACTCTCAGTCAGTCTCGATCAAGAGGCCTTTCACGGATATCTTTCCCATACCGTAGTATGAGGGATAAATCCCTTAGCCGTCTTTCGTGTCACTGATGCACCCCGTTCTGCCACCCAATCATGCCTGTTATTGCAATCCTGTTACGGAAAGCGTTAGGCGCAAGTTAAAGCCGCACGTACATTGCATAGTGATCACAAAGACTCCTTGGTCTAAGGATATCGTGACAAGCTACCGCATTTGAATATGTTCATGGCTTAATCTATGAAAACACTATTCAAAGCGGGTCGTCCGATATCAATCACCTCATGATATCTATGATATGATTCCGGGATCCCTCATCCCTATGACAAGTAGAACTACGTCATTGAGAACCATCCTCATACTGGTCGCTTCTATAGAAGTGTATATTGACCAGGGACTCGTTAAGTGTGATCCGTACAGATTTATGGTTCTACTACTTTAGTGGTCATAAATCAGATCATGCTTAACATATTACTTCAACACATAAGTAATACAAAGCCGTTTTATATATATTACAAACGATGATAATGTACATAGACGTTTACAGGCTACTAGCAATTGGACTAGGGAACAAAATGCTATCACACATATCAAGAATAGTAACGGGTGTATGAAATCAGATAAACTAGCAATCACGGGTACTATACCGACGACTCAATGCCAATCCAAAGTTGTGTTGGGTTTCGGAGGATTCAAAATACAGAGTACGCAACGGATAATTAAATTAAGGGTAAATTCCACATGACCCCCATTAACTATAAGCGTGTCTCACATGCCCCCCCTTAACTACAAATCAATCTGTGAGGTGCCTTAACTATCCAAAAATCCCACTTTACCTTTTTCTGTTGACTTTTTTCAAAATTATGTTAAGTTTTTTGTGAAATGACGAAAATACCCTTGAATCTGAAAAATTAAAATAAATAAATAAAAATGATTTTGAACTTTTTTTTTCTATTTTCTCATTGTACAAAATAAAGAATAAAAATAATATTTTAGTATTAATTTTTTATTTAAAAAAATTATTTATAAAAATTAATAAAAATAAAAAACGATGTTTAAAAGTAAATTTTTATTTTTAAATTTTTTTTATAAAAAAAACTTTTTAAAAATTATTTTTACTATTAACAAAATTTTATTCTTTATTTTGTACAACAATAAAATTAGAAAAAAAAGTTCAAAATCATTTTTATTTATTTATTTTAATTTTTCAGATACAAGGGTATTTTCGTCATTTCACAAAAACTTAACAGAATTTTGAAAAAAGTCAACAAAAAAAGGTAAAGTGGGATTTTTGGATAGTTAAGGCACCTCACAGATTGATTTTGTAGTTAAGGGGAGGCATGTGAGACACGCTTATAGTTAAGGGTGGTCATGTAGAATTTACCCTTAAATTAAATATCTCCCAAAACAACCCTCGAATCTTTTCAAACCTAGATCTCTTGTTTCTACCCCGAAAACGTGTAATGAAGTTATTTACCTTGAGGTTTTAAATCGGATCAGCCGTTTGGAAATCCCTAATTGATCTTTCCCTCTATCCGGCACACACGAGTGCACAAGACCACCAGATCTAAACCCAAGTTCCCCTACTAGAGAGAAAACAAGTTCAGTTAAAGAATCCGGCAGAGTAACGATATGGAAAAAAAAGTTGTGATTTTTCAGCTTATGGGGCCTCTATTTATAGAGTTTGGTTAGGGTTTTGGGAGGATGAACCAGCCCATAAAATGGGCTAGGTTCGGCTCCCTCCAAACCCTAGCCGCCGGCCAAGGATGGCGGTTTGGGCCTCATGGGCCAAACCCATTAGGGTTTCGGCCATGAGGCCTTAGCCTAGCTCAACTTGGCATCCCATGAGGTATTACAACCTCATGGGTTCCGGCCCCATTCCTCATCATGGCCGGCGCCCAAAACCGTAGGGTTTTGGCCCGGTCTATGGCACGTGAGCTGACGGGCTCGTGGCCTAAAACAGTAGGGTTTTGGCCACAACCCGATTTAAAAAATCCACAATTAATTATGCCCGGATTTCCTAAGATGTGCACCCTTTGCGTGTGACCATTTAGGCTCATGTCCTGTTGGCAGATCGGCGTAAAGTTACTATTTTACCCTTTCCATCATAAGTGGCCTCTAGTAAGGCATTATGATTACCCAAAGTCCATGATTATCGGCGATTCGATTTAACCTCATGTCGTCCATGTCACTATCCTTTTATCACTAAGTATCTTGATTAATCATAAGGCATAGAGCCGTCATCCTTATTTACTTAATCATTGTTTCTTGATACCCGAGATGACTGAAAATGATACTCCGTATCATCTGCATGGCCATGTGTTTCCTTTTAGTCATTCTCATCAAGTGGCCTAAACCGATACCTATCCCATACCATAGTATGAGGGATAAATCCTTTAGACATCTCTCGTATCACACATATAGCCCATCCCCGAGCCGATCACAACCGTTATGGTTACCCTTTCACAGATAACGTTAGGTTTGAGCCAAACTCGAATACTGAATATATTGTGATCGATACAATGACAAGCTACGATCTCTGAATATGTTCATGACAGCATGTACGTAACATATTCAAGTCGGGTCGTCCAATATCATTTCCACAATGATATCTATGATCTGACTCCGACAAAACCTATTGCCATGATCAGTAGAGCGTGATCATAAATAGTCGTCCTCATACTGGTCGCTTCAGATGAAGCTTGACTGACCAGGGACCCGTTAAGTATAAATTATACAGATCCATAGTTACACTATTAGTGATGACACACTCAATGATATAGATCGATGTATACTTAACTCATTACTACAAAACCATAGTAATAAAATGCCGCTTTATATTTTATTGCAAAAGATGATACATATTCATAGACATAAATAGTATTGGACTAAGGCACAAATCCTACAAGTTGTACAGTTAATCGAACACAAAATTCAGAGAAAAGAGCTGATGTTGTAATTACACTTCCCGTCCCTTAACTTTGGGTAATGCCTAATTTCAAACCGATGACCCTCTTGGGATTGTGTATAACTAGTTTTCAACAACTTTGAATCCAACAATTTTTGTGCCGAGAGCTCGACTCTAAGAGACCAACCTCTTGATTATGGTTAGTTCAATTCTCAACTAAACCTCTTGGGTTTTGCCTCGAACTCAAATTATGACTTTGAATTAGCTACTTTCACAAGCCCATATAAGCATAAAGTAGAATACGGTCTCATGAATAATGCATAAAATTAATTGAAAAGCAATGTCAAGCACAAAGTGTAGAAGGTCTTGATAGCATTTTTGTGCCATAGTCCAATTCCTAGTAGTCTATAAATGTCTATGTATATTTATCATCGTTTGTAATTGTTAGAGTTATGTCCCAGTCCAATATAAAAGTGATCTACAAATGTAATGTTTTATCATCTTTCTGAATAAATAAATCGGCATATATTACTAATGTGTTGTAGTAATATATCAAATGTAATTTGATCTATGTCATTACGTGTGTAACCACTAATAGTAGAACTGTAGATCAGAAAGAATTACATTTAATGAGTCCCTGATCAGCTAAGCTTCTTTATGAAGCGATCAGTATGAGACCAACTCCTTGTGATCACGCTCTACTGATCATGGCAAAGTATGTGCCGGAGTTATATCATAGATATCATCAGGTCGATGATATCGGACAACCCGATTGTGAGTATGCTGCATAGATCCAGTCATGAGATACTCACATATCGTAGCTTGTCATTATATCCTAAGACCAAGGAGTCTTTGTGTACACTATGTAACGAATACCTAAGTTTGACCTAGTCTAACGTTATCTGTAAAAGGGTAACTATAACGGCTTCGATTAGCTTGGATATTTATTACATTAGTGAATTCGAAAGGCGTCCGAGGGATTTATCATTCATACTTCGGTATGAGAAAGATATCCGTTTAGGCCACTTGATGAGTATGACTGAAGGAATAGCACGGCCGTGTAGGTGATACCCTAGTATCAGTTTTCAGCCATCTCAGATATCAAGAAACAATGATTGATAAATTAGGATGACCATTCTATGCCTATTGATCAATCTGGATATCGGTTTGATAAAAGGACAGTGACATATACGATAATAGGTTAAGTCGAATAATCGATAATCACGAACATTGGATAATCATAATGTCTTGCTAGAGACCACTTATGATGGAAAGGGTAAAATAGTAATTTTACCAGTCTGCCAATTGTTCGTGAGCCTAGAGGGTCACACGCATTAAGCACGATACATGACAACAATTATGGATGAAAATTGAGAACGATTCAGTAGTTTTCTGGCCTAAGGTTTTGACCAGACGGTTGAAGAAATCAATTCGAGGAAATTGAGCCGTTTGTCTAAACCGAAATTAGAACTCAAGTTAATGGGTTTAATTTGGGTTTTATTTAAACGGGCTTAAAGCCCATTTAGGGATTTAAGTTATGAATGGGAACAAATGAAAATAAGAGTTTATAAAGGATAGATATGCAATTTTAATTTTCAAATTAAAATTACAATATATCTTCCATTATCTTCTCTAATTTTCAGCAACTAATCCTATCACTCTCTCCCCCTCATTTCTGAATTCTCTCTACCCTCTCATTCTCCATTGTTGTCAAGCTTCTCTCAAAATTCATAGCAAAAAAATTTGAGTGAAAACCTTCTTCGGTTGTGGTGCTTGTGTGGACCTAATAGAGAAACACTAAGCTTGTGTTTTCATCGATTAGAAGAGGTAATTTTCAGATTCAAAAGGTATATATAACATGTTGACTTTACATTAAGATCATAGCTTGTATCGATCACCACTGTTACATAACGTCCGCTGCATGATATTTATCGATTGGAACCCATGGTGATCTCTTTCAGTAATAAATAAAACGACTTTGTATTACTTATGTGTTGAAGTAATATGTTAAGCATGATCTGATTTATGACCACTAAAGTAGTAGAACCATAAATCTGAACGGATCACACTTAACGAGTCCCTAGTCAATATACGCTTCAATTGAAGCGACCATTATGAGGATGGTTCTCAATGACGTACGGCTTTAACTTGCGCCTAACACTTTCCATAACAGGATTGCAATAACGGGCATGGTTGGGTGGCGGAATGGATTGCATGAGTGACACGAAAGACGGCTAAGGGATTTATCCCTCGTACTACGATATGGGAAAGATATTCGTTAAGGCCGCTTGATCGAGAGTTATTGCTACGTTTAGTGTTGGCATAATTTTTTAGCTTAAAAGTAAGAAGTCAGTACAACATGTTACAAGACATTTGGAGCGACTCATTACGCTCCAGATTAGGAAAGGCCTGAAGCTTTCCTATTTAGAGTCACTTGGAACACAAGAAGAATGACGTCACAACAACTGAAAGACTTGGAGCGCAAGAGAATGACGTCAACAAGTCCAGGCGACTTCCAACTGTCATTAACACTTCAGCAAAGGCGGCAACTGCTTGTTTAGGAAGTCTGAGACTTCCTATTCCTAATCCGAGCCAGATTAGGAATGTGGGGCTGATATAAAAAGCTTGTGCTTCCCCATTAGCAGCCTGTCCGTTCTTTTTCTTTATTTGCTAAATTTTTCAGAGCTCTTAACCGTGCACCATTGGCATGTTGAGAGGCTGATTAGTTTGCTAAAACGGCTTTACTTCGATTAAACCTCAATTCGCGAAGATTGAGTGTTTGATTGATTAGGATTTTTGTGTGCGTGATTGAAGATTCAAAAATCCGTCAAAGAAACTACGACACCGAGCATAGGCGCTTGCTTGAATGGTGGAATTGAGAGGATCTCAAAGACAGGGGGAGAGGACCCTGTTCGAGGTTGTTCACGGTGAGATCTATAGTAGCTTAGGACAATAGCTTGTGTGATAGCTAGTTGGTGCTTGAAGCTGTACTATTGACTACCATATAGTGAAAACCTTTCCACTGGCAAAATGCCCCCAGATGTAGGTGACGTTGCACCGAACTGGGTAATCATCTCTGGTGTCGCTATTATTGCTTGTTTATTGTTTCAACTACGGTTTGTGTTTTAGGCAAGTTGTCGACACAAAAGTTACGACTTTGTGTTCGACTTCTTGACTCGGCTACGAATCAGAATTTCAATTGGTATGAGAGGAGGCACCTTATCTCTTATGTGATTTTCCTGCAAAGATTCTGAGTAGCTAATATGGACTCAAAGGAAGGAGGATCTGTCAATCGACCACCGGTGCTCGACGGAACTAACTATGGGTACTGGAAAGCACGGATGTGTGCCTTTTTGAAGTCTCTCGACAGCAAAACCTGGAAGGCTGTCATCAATGGGTGGGAGGAACCTCACTATGCT
Source organism: Geranium rotundifolium (assembly GCA_963920655.1). NCBI lineage: Eukaryota > Viridiplantae > Streptophyta > Magnoliopsida > Geraniales > Geraniaceae > Geranium > Geranium rotundifolium. The sequence continues at coordinate 16,556,581 of OY987318.1, read as the reverse complement.
GATGCTCAAGGAAATCAAACTAGCATTAAAACAGAAAAAGAGTGGAGCGCGGAAGAAGATGAAGCCGCCCTAGGTAATTCTCGTGCACTCAATTCCATATTTAATGGAGTAGATAAGAATGTTTTTCGACTTATCAACACTTGCACAAGTGCCAAAATTGCTTGGGACATTCTTGCTGTTGCTTATGAGGGTACATCCAAAGTCGGAGAGCAAAAGTTACAGTACCTCACGACCAACTTTTAAGCCCTTACCATGAATGAAGACGAAACTATAGCTGAGTTTAATGTTCGTATCAAGGATCTAGCTAATGAATCATATTCACTCGGCAAGCCTATGACCGATGAAGATTTATTCAGAAAAACGCTGAGAGCCCTAAGTCCCAGATTCAAGATTAAGATCACGGCCATAGAAGAAGTTCATGACTAGAAGACGCTGAAGTTTGATGAGCTCATGTGATCCCTTATGACCTTCGAGAGCATTAATAACGATGGTAGACGTGGTGGGCGATCAGGAAAAGAAAAGGGAGTTCAGTGCTTTGAATGTGAGGGGTATGGGCACATGCAGAAAGAATGTCCTAACTTCTTAAAGAAACAGAAGAAGGGATTCAATGCCTCTCTAACTGACGATGAAGAAGAAGAAGACAGTGACTCTGAACATACAAGTGACTATGTTGCTTTTACTGTCTCCACAATAGATCAACCATCCGAGATTTCAAAAAAGTATGACTATGATGATGAGCTATCCGATGAGACTCTTAACAACGCATACAACAAATGGTATGTCAAGTGGCTTGAAGACTCTCAGGTAATCGAAAAATAGAATGCTCTCATTCTCTCTCTTAATGAAGACAAGTCACGACTTCTCGAAACTACTGTTGATCTCAAAAAGGAAGTGGTTCGGTTAAAAAGCGAGTTAGACCAAGTCACCAAGTCTGTAAAGATGATGAATCCAAGCACTGACACTCTAGATCGAATTATATCGATCAGAAAACCAGCTAAAAATATGGAAGGCCTTGGATATTCGAAAGGAGCTTCATCATCGCACACCGTCTTTGTTCCTCAGAAGGTTGTCACCCACATGTCTCGTTAGATGTCTCCGACCTTCACACCTGATCAAGCGACCATAAAGCCTCATACCATGGTCGCTCCTGGGACAAAGAACAAGAGACATAACTGGGTTTGTTACTACTGTGGACGAAGAGGTCACATTCGACCTTTCTGCTATCGTCTATATGGAAGGAGCATCGCCAAACAAAGGACCATCATCAACAAAGCCCACCCACGTAAGGAATGGCGAGTCAAGGAGGTAAACTATCGAGCAAATATTGCTTACACCTCTCTAAAAGCTTCAACTAGCAATGATTGGTACTTTGATAGTGGATCCTCTCGACATATGACTGGTAATAGCTCGTTCTTGGTCACCTTAATACCTTGCACAAATAGCTTTGTCACTTTTGGCGATGGGGTAAAAGCTAGAGTTCTTGGAAAGGGAAAGCTCAACCTTCCTAACTCACCTTGCTTAAAAGAGGCTCTACTGGTAGAAGGTCTTACAGCCAACCTCATCAGCATTAGTCAAATATGTGATCTGGATTTAGATGTAAACTTCACTCGTGACAAGTGCACTGTCAAAGACGTGTTAGGTTTGTGCCCTAGTCCAATGTAATTCCTCAATCTTGATAGCATTTTGTGCCCTAGTCCAATTGCTAGTAGCCTGTAAACGTTTATGTACATTATCATCGTTTGTAATATATATAAAACGGCTTTGTATTACTTATGTGTTGAAGTAATATGTTAAGCATGATCTGATTTATGACCACTAAAGTAGTAGAACCATAAATCTGTTCGGATCACACTTAACGAGTCCCTGGTCAAAATATGCTTCCATAGAAGCGACTAGTATGAGGATGGTTCTTAATGACGTAGTTCTACTTGTCATAGGGATGAGGGATCCCGGAATCATATCATAGATGTCATGAGGTGATTGATATCGGACGACTCACTTTGAATAGTGTTTTCATAGATTAAGCCATCAACATATTCAAATGCGATAGCTTGTCACGATATCCTTAGACCGAGGAGTCTTCATGGTGCTTTATGTTGATGACATACTGCTCATTGGAAATAACGTCCCTACCTTGCTCTTAACAAAGACTTGGTTAGGTGAGTGTTTCGCAATGAAGGACTTAGGCGAGGCCTCTTACATCTTGGGGATCAAGATATATAGAGACCGTACCAAGTGGGTCTTGGGTTTAAGTCAAAGCACCAACATAGACAAAGTGTTGAGACGATTCTCAATGCAAGATTCAAAGAAAGGATTGCTGCCCATGCGTCATGGCATGAAGCTTAGCAAGAAGCAGTGTGCTGAGACACCTGCAGAGCTAGCAAGAATGAATGAGATCCCATATGCTTCGGCTATAGGGTCCATAATGTATGCCATGATATGTACGAGACCGGATGTCTCGTTTGCCTAAAGCTGTACTGGTAGACATCAATCCAAACCCGGTGAGGAACACTGGATTGAGAACAACCAAAGACGCTTTTCTTGTATACGGGGGAAGAAATGATGATCTAGTCGTCAAAGGATATGTCGACGCTAGTTTTCCAGACAGACCCTGATGACTTTAAAAGTCAGTTGGGTTATATGTTGAACGGTGGAGCTTTCAGCTGAAAAGCAAGAAGCAGGACACCATTTCCGACTCTACGACCGAAGCTGAGTACATTGCTGCATCGGAAGCGGCAAAATAGGCTGAATGGATCAGGAGTTTCATGACTGGGTTAGGTGTAATTCAAAACCCATCTAACCCAGTAGACTTATATTGTGACAACACTGGGGCCATTGCGCAAGCTAAGGAACCTAGGGCACATGACATATCCAAACATGTACTCAGGAAGTATCACATCATCCGCGACATTGTTGCTAGAGGTGACGTGAAGATCCATTGCGTTGCAACTGATGATAACACAACCGACCCCTTGACCAAGGCTTTTTCTCAAGCAAAACATGATAAACATGTTAGGTCAATGGGTATAGACTGGGACTTAGATTGGAACTAGGGGCAAGTGGGAGATTGATAGCATTTTGTGCCCTAGTCTAATTGCTAGTAGCCTGTAAATGTCTATGTACATTATCATCGTTTGTAATATATATAAAACGGCTTTGTATTACTTATGTGTTGAAGTAATATGTTAAGCATGATATGATTTATGACAACTAAAGTTGTAGAACCATAAATCTGTACGGATCACACTTAACGAGTCCCTGGTCAAAATATGCTTCCATAGAAGCGACCAGTATGAGGATGGTTCTTAATGATGTAGTTCTACTTGTCATAGGGATGAGGGATCCCGGAATCATATCATAGATATCATGAGGTGATTGATATCGGACGACCCGCTTTGAATAGTGTTTTCATAGATTAAGCCATGAACATATTCAAATGCGATAGCTTGTCACGATATCCTTAGACCGAGGAGTCTTTGTGATCACTATGCAATGTACGAGCGGCTTTAACTTGCGCCTAACGCTTTCTGTAACAGGAATGCAATAACGGGCATGATTGGGTGGCGGAACGGGTTGCATGAGTGACACGAAAGACGGCTAAGGGATTTATCCCTCATACTACGGTATGGGAAAGATATCCGTTAAAGGCCTCTTCATCGAGACTGACTGAGAGTAAGAGCATGGCCATGCCGGTGATACGGGTTATCAGTTCTCAGCCATCTCACATATCAAGTAACAATGATTGATTAAACAAGGGTGACGACTCTATGCCTAGTGATCAATCGGGATATCTAGAGATAATAGGATAGTGACTTGTACGCACAAGGTTAAGTCGAATCATCGATCGTCATGCACCTTGGGTAATCATAACGTTTTACTAGAGGCCCCTTATGATGGATCGGGCAAGGGCGATCTTTTGCGCCGATCTGCCAACGGTGGCATGAGCCTGAAGGGTCACACACATTCAAGACGGATAACTTGAGACAAGGAAACCTTAACGTTTCTTGAGGAGCAATACATGGACAAAACTGGAGGTTTTGTGCCATGGGTTCGGTTTGAGAGAATAATTAGAAAATCGAGAAAACTGAGTTTTTTCGTCGATGTCGCGTCGGACTTTGTTTGATAAGTAACGACAAAAAGGGTCGGGCGACTTTTGGATACGGCACGAAACCACACGGGCGAGCCCATTGGGCTCGGCCCATGAGGTATCATGGCCGGCCCAACAAGGGCCCATTAAGGGCCCAACAAGCCCTCTTGGCTGGCCCACATGGTGGGTCCATGTGTGGGGGCCACACAACACCATGCTTAGTTGGTGATTGTGGATTAAGAGGTGAGTGATTTAAGGGGTATGGGTTAAAGCACCTTTAAGCCCATACCAATCACTTTTGACCCATGCTTATGAGTTGGATGATGAATTGAAATATCTAACATTCATTCATTAATCAAATAATCACACAACTCACAAAAACCTCTCTCTTTCTCATAGTGGCCGGCCGCCCCAAGCTCTCTCCTCCATCTTGCTCTATTGTTCTTTATTTAATTGTTCTAGTAGGCAATTAAGTGAAGGATCTTCAAGATCATCCCCTTGGTGTGGACTTGCTTTAGAGAAGAAGATCCGAAAGTTTTTCTTTATCGATTCAACAAAGACTTAAAGGTAAACATCTTGTGGAATAGATTTTGCCTTGGGATTTAACGGTTTATGTTCTTGGACAAAGGTTTGGAGTAGATTTTATTAAACGCTTCCGCTATCTCGATGATCTATAACGCTCCAAAACCCTACAAATCTATATTGTAACGAACATCATTAGCTTACATAATAAAAGGCATGGTATTAGTAATGTGTTGTAGTAATATATCTAATGTAATTTGATCTATGTCATAATGTGTGTAACCACTTATAGTAGAACTGTAGATCAGAAAGAATTGCATTCGATAAAGTCCCTGATCAGCGAAACTTCTTTTGAAGCGATCAGTATGAGACTAACTCCTTGTGATCATGGCAAAGTGAGTGCCGGAGTTATATCATAGATACCATCAGGTCGATGATATCGGACAACCCGATTGTGAGTATGCTGCATAGATCCAGTCATGAGATACTCACATATCGTAGCTTGTCATTATATCCTAAGACCAAGGAGTCTTTGTGTACACTATGTAACGAATACCTAAGTTTTACCTAGTCTAACGTTATCTGTAAAAGGGTAACTATAACGACTTCGATTGGCTTTGATATTTATTGCACTAGTGAACTCGAAAGGCGTCTAAGGGATTTATCACTCATACTTCGGTATGAGAAAGATATCCGTTTAGGCCACTTGATGAGTATGACTAAAGGAATAGCACGGTCGTGCATGTGATACCTTAGTATTAGTTTTCAATCATCTCAAAAATCAAGAAACGGTGATTGATAAATTAGGATGATCATTCTATGCCTATTGATCAATCTTGATATCGGTTTGATAAAAAGGACAGTGACATGTACGATAACAGGTTAAGTCGAATAATCGATAATCACGAACATTTGGTAATCATAATGTCTTGCTAGAGACCACTTATGATGGAAAGCGTAAAATAGTAATTTTACCATTCTGCCAATTGTTCATGAGCCTAGAGGGTCACACGCATTAAGCACGATACATGAAAAATAATTATGGATGAAAATTGAGAACGATTCTGTAGTTTTCTGGCCTAAGGTTTTAACCAGATGGTTGAAGAAATCAATTCGAGGAAATTGAACCGTTTTGCCTAAACCGAAATTATAACTCAAGTTAATGGGTTTAATTTGGGTTTTAGTTAAACGGGCTTAAAGCCCATTTATGGATTCAAGAGATGAATGGGGAAGAAGTGCAAATAGGAGTTTAAGAAGGGTAGATATGCAATTATTAATTTGAAATTCAATTTTATTTCAAATTAAAATTTCAAAATATCTCCCATTATTTTCTCCAACCATTAGCAACTACTCCTCTCATCTTCTCCCTCTCTTGGCCGAATCCTCTCTCCCTCTTCATCCACCATTTTTTGTCAGGCTTCTCAAGAACATTCATAGCAAAAGTGTGAGAGAAAACCTTATTCGGTTGTGGTGCTTGTGTGGACCTAATAGAGAAACACTAAGGTTGTGTTTTCATCGATTAATAGAGGTATTTTTCAGATTCAAAAGTTTGATAACATGTTGAATTTACATTAAGATCCAAGTTTGCATCGATCACCATGGTTACATAACTTTCGCTGCATGAAATTTATCGAATGGAACCCATGGTGATCTCTTTTAGGACGAACACCAGAAGGAAGTCATGACAGGTCTCAGGTCTCTTGATAACTGTTATCTATGCTCTCCAACAGTCACAACCTTGCCAACCAAGTGCTTTTTATCCAAAGATCAAGAGACGAAGATATGGCCTCAAAAACTTGGTCACAACAATTTGAGGAGCATGCAGAAGATTCTCTCTGAAAAGGCGATCATTGGAGTTCCCAACCTCAAGATTGTTGAAGGAAAAATTTGTGGAGAATGCCAGATTGGCAAACAAGTTAAGACGTCACACAAGAAGGTACAACATCTTACTACTTCTCGTGTTCTAGAACTTCTACATGTTGACCTTATGGGGCCTATGCAAGAAGAAAGTCTAGGAGGTAAGAAGTACATATTTGTCTTTGTCGACGACTTCTCAAGGTACACCTGGGTTGACTTTATTAGAGAAAAGTCAGACACTTTCTCAGTCTTTAAAGCTCTATGTCGAAGAGTTCAACGAGAAAAAGGAGAAGCCATTGGAAAAGTCGTCCGACTCAGAAGTGATCATGGAAAGGAGTTTGAAAACATCAGCTTCGCAAACTTCTGTGATGCTGAAGGAATAGCTCATGAATTCTCTGCTCCCATCACTCCTCAGCAGAACGGGATCGTGGAAAGAAAAAATCATACTCTTTGAGAAATGGCCAGAGTCATGATACTAGCCAAAGACATCCCGCAGCACTTCTAGGCTGAGGCTCTGCATACGGCTTGTCATATTCATAATAGAGTGACCCTCCGCCCTGGAACATCGCTCACTCTTGATGAAATATGGAGGGGGAGGAAGCCTAATGTGAAATACTTCCATGTCTTTGGATCGATATGCTACATACTTGCAGATAGGGAACCTCAACGCAAACTTGATCCTAAAAGCGATGAAGTCATCTTCCTTGACTATTCCAGAAACAGTCGGGCCTTTCGTGTATTCAACAAACGCACCCGGTCGATCATGGAATCCATCAATGTTGTGATTGATGACAGTTATGAGCAACCCAGTGACGATGAGGTAGAAGTTCTAAATCTCTCAGGTGAAGTTAGGCCAGAAGTCAGAACCGAAGATCGCTGTTGGGCCAAAATGTGACGTGATAACGTCGCACAATGGTTTCCACGTGCAAGTGCACACGGGTCGCAAGTAATAATATTTATATGATTCGGTAAGATACCGAGTCGGTCCACAGGGATTAATATGGGGTTTACGACTAGTTAATAAAAGTGTTTGCAATTATGACAATGATATTAGCACGTGGTAATGATAACGTATGATTCAAACGCCTAGGGTGCTAAACAATCATCAAGTGAATAAGTTCGAGAGATAAACAAGCTATCGATTAAACGGTTGGTCGAGCCTATGTCTTAGATACCGACCTCGCCTTTCGGTAATGAGGTTGGCCTAATCCCGAGTGTTCCCGTGCCCTTTCGGTATTGAGAAAACTCGAGACCGCATACAATCCACAATAAACGGCTAAGGGTTAATAGAAGGTGCCAAGACATGGTCTTGAGCCTTCAACCCTCGGTGGTTGCTAAGTCCGGGTTCTAATCCTTCCCTTTCGATATCGGATAGAACACCTCAATCATATATTGTAAAACGTCACTTAAACAACACATGCATTCAAACAACAATCCACACAACACATTTGTTCATCAATAAATCGCTAATCTCATTAAACGTTACATTCACATTATATATTGTCTAGCACCCATGGCTAAGGGGTTTAGCCCATAACCATGGTGCTCAAGCTTAGCATCAACATGGTGGTTACACTAATACACATGAAGAACATGAAGAACATAAAATAAAAGGATAGGAAATGCTCTTGGAATCCCGAGCAAGGTGTGTCTTCAATGCGCGATGAAGACCGGTGGAACTATCGATGCCTTTGGTGTCGAGGAAGATGAAGAACGCTCGAGAAACCACGAAGAACACTCAAGAACGCTTGAAGAATGGCTCAAAAGCTTCTTGGTCTCGTTTTCTCTCTCTATATTTCTTCCTCCTCTTCACAAAGTGTCTCTTCCCCATTTATACTTTTCTGATTCTGAGGGAAGGCACGATCGTGGCCTGAAAGGCACGATCGTGACTATGTATGGGTCACGATCGTGGGAAGGAATAGGCACGATCGTGGCTTGGTCATGGTGGTGATCGTGGCTTCGTCAGGCACGATCGTGGCTTGGGGTAGGTAAGATATTTTGAATCGCCTCGATCCTCTACCCCATAAAGCCACGATCGTGGGTCTTTGAGAGGCGATCGTGCCTACCTGGGACACGATCGTGACTCCCCCGTGACTGAGATCGGGGGGCCACGATCGTGACTGGCTGAGTCACGATCGTGCCTAATGAGCCACGATTGTGCCTAATGGAGGCACGATCGTGACTAGAGCTCTCTGTCCGGCTGTTTGGTCAACGCCCTTTGACTTTTTGCTCGGTGCCTCGTTTTTGGCCCTTTTTCCTCCCGAACCTGCGTACGTACCTCAAAACACCAAAAAGCATAAAATATGCACTCCCGGGCCTTACTCGGCCACTAACGGACACAATTGCACCGAATTGTGAGGTTAAACGGTCTCGAAACGAGACCTTTTGAGCCCACAACAAACACACCCCACTTAAACACTTATCGTCCCGATAAGTCAACAAGTGTACTGCAAAATTCACCGAGTTAAGAACCCTGAGTCAACTCACTAGGAGGAGCTCGGCATCTCCTAGGGGTTTTAGGCAAACACCCCCGAACCGAAACAAGTAAAACAAACGGAACAACTTACCACTATCCTACAACGACAAAACACGACACTACTAGACTCAAGACAACACTATTCCTAACACACACATTGAGACTCCATAAGCACAGTTCGTAATGACAATCAAGTACTCATGTGAACTCGAAATACTCATGCAAAGGACACCGTGCACGAAGGGTATCATTTTCACTTCGCATACATGTTAAGCTACACTTGCCCTTACACAACATGCATCACATAAATCCCTTTTCCTCAATACTTTGGTGATCATACCTTAATGGTTCGGACCGATCCCGATGATTTCTAGACCATAGCCAAAAGTGAATCCATACGGTAGGGCTTATTTGGCTTGTAGTGTAGGTTAGACTCGGGTGGGTGTTTTAGAGGGATAATTCAGGAAGATTAATGGTGCTCAATTCCTAAGTTGCCTCAACCTCACAAACCCCATTACACTTCAATCTCTCCCCAAGACTCGTTGTCAATCACTTGTTACCCCTTTTTACCCCAAATCATCCTTTCCCATCTTTTCTGCTTTGATCACCGACACTTTCTTCTGCTTTTGGTTTACTCCACAATGCTAAATTTCGACCACTTTGGCGATTTGCATTTGGGCTTTCGTCCGGGTTCAGTTTGTTGGTTTTCCTTTCATAGTGCTTTTCTTTCCTTCGGCATTTTTGCTCTCCTTCTTAGGATCTTCCGGCATGTCAAGTACTTCACTTACACTATCTCATTTTCTTTTGTTGTCCTCAAACCCGAAACGCAGCAGTTATCGAAGTGTCACATTTGGTGTCTTCCTAGCAGTGATTTTTTTCTCCCAATGGCCCTTCTATCTTTTCATTTCCCCAAAACCCCATGTCACCGTTTTCATCCCTATACAATTGACTACCCCTTCCCCCCCACTCGTTGAAGCAACTAAGCAATGAGAGACTCGGGTTCGTGTCACAGTTAGGCAAATTAATTTAGGTTTCAACATGTGAGGTTCATAAACAAGGCATTTTGGCAAGAGAGGGTACTATGGATGGCGGGTAATGCCTACGAATCTTTTCCCTTGGTCTATGATCTTTTTGGCCGAGGCCACACGGTCAATCCATTAACAATAATCACGAAGCATTGATGAGGATGCATATAGTGTAAACAAAAAGCATGGCATTCACACATAACGTGTTATAATGTGTTCATACCCTTTGGCCCACAATGGCTTTTTCCACACTTATCCCAAATTCGACATTTACACTATCATGCCATCAATTCATCATGCTCACAACAATCTCAATTTGGGCAAATGCCCCACATACTCGAAGTCAAACAACCATCAATTTTAGCAAAGTAAACTAACATGTCAAATGCAATGAAAATAAACATGTAAAGTCATACATCACCAAAATAACAGGGTCATCCAAACCGACCCAAAATACACAAGTTCAACAAAAATCTCTAAATGTCAACAAGTCTCAACAAGTTCCAACAGTAAACAAGTCTAAAAACCGACAACAACAGATGATACCTCTCAATATGTCGGGTCGTCGAAGAGGAAATCACCTGCTCCTCCATCTGCCTGGTCATGCTCACCACTCGGGCCTGCTCCTCCTGGGTCCGCTCCGCTCGGGTCTGGATACTGGAAGTGCATGTACGGGCCGGCGGGGGCCGGGAACACAGCTCCCTGGAAGGCGGGATGCTCCTGGAATCGGGACTGGTAGAAGCTAGCGAGGCCCCACACATCCTGGTGCTGCTGGTACAATGTCTGGTCCACATTCCCCTGGAAGGCATGCATCCTCGCCCACTCGTACCTGGACCGCTCGGAGTCCTCCTGCTGCTGGATGCGCATCGCCCTCATCATGGCGAGCACATCCTCATCATGTCCCGGCATCCTCTCGTGCTCCGGCTCAGGCTGTGGCTCCTGCTCAACTCCCGCTCCTGCTCCTCCTGCCTGGGCCCTATCTGCTCGTGCTGCAGCTGCTCGGGCTCTCGCTCTGTCCTCCGGTGCCATCCTCGTTAGCAATGGCTGCCTGTTCTGGATCTTCACCCGGATCCGCTCTAAGCGAGGGTAAGTCTCCTTCACGATCTCCTCGAAGGTCGACCCCCTGATCTCCTGGCCCCTCACTGCGTCCCTCTCGAAGATCGGAGGACCCGTGGGGTAGTTCACCCCACTAACAAGCCCCCAGACGATCGTGGTGACTAAACAGCCCGCTCCTATGCCCCCTGGCTGTCTCGAAGGCATCTCGAGCAGCTGGTCCCAGATAGCCCGCTCCCACGGCGCCCTCGTGTCAGTGCGATAGGCGTTCAGAATCCATAACTCCTTGAGAGTAACGTCATACTGACCGTTCTCTCTACAGAATATGGTTCCCACGAGGAACCGCTGTAGCATGAGCATCCCGGGTTGGTCCTCGGGGATGTCCTTCGCCTTATTGGTCTTTTCCCAATAAGGGTTCAGTGTGATGTGATGCCACATCTCACTGTTGGACATACCAAACTTAGGTGCTTCTCCCTCCGAGAAGCCAAACATCGCCGTGAGGTCATCCCTCGTGATCTTACACTTCCTCCCACAAACCCGGAAGCTGATCTCGGTCTTCTCTTTGTTCACCGGCTCGACGGTGGCAAAGAACTCCCAGGTCAAATCCTCGAAGACCGGGGGTCTCCAAGTCATCATCCCGGGCCATCCTAGCCAGATGGCCTTCTCATGAAGTTCTTCCCAAATGCCTAAGCTCCGGCATAGGAATTCATTGAAGAACCGGCCGGTCATCACCACCCGGTCTTGAAAAGCCTCGTAACGTCTCTTATACGGGCTTGGGCATGCAAACCGAAGGCACGCCATATTGGGCGTCTCGGCCGGGATACGGGCCCCTTGTGGGGCCGGGGGTGCTCGTGACCCCGAGGTGCCGGCTCCGGTGGTTCGAGCCTTTTTGCTCATAAGTTGAGCACGGGTTTGTTCCGCGGGTTTCTTAGGTGCCATTGGAGTGAGTGAGCGTGAGAATGCAAGTGAGCAACTACGATTACCGGCCAAAGTCGCCGGAAAATGTCACCGGAAAAAGGGAAAGGTGGGCATTATGTGGAGGTGGGGTTGGTATGTAGGGTGAGGCGTGTGAGAGTGAACGTTGGTCGGTCTAATCAACAAATTCCTGCGAGAAGTGGCCGGAACCTATGGTGGGGGCGGTTTTTGGAGTGGTTTTGTGGACAAAATGCGAGAAAATAACAAATCGAGGCTAGGAAAGGAGTGGGGAGTGAGGGGAATACCTTTTTCCGGTGATTGGAGGCAAGAAACGGCGAGTTCTGGCGGTTTTCCGGCGAAAAACGGCGGCGGCGGCGCTCTCAAGGTGTAGAGTTCGCGAAAAAGTGAGGAAGAAAGGGTCTGAAAACCCTATATACGCACAGAGGCACGATCGTGACTCGCCAAAATTGCTGGGGTCACGATCGTGACTCCCCCGTGACTGAGATCGGGGGAGCCCACGGTAAGTTGGAATTAATTCGAATATTTTCAGGCACGATCGTCCCTAGGGAGGGCACGATCGTGACTCGACTTCTTTCTCAGGTCACGATCGTCCCTGGAAGGGTCACGATCGTGCCTTAGCGCGTTTTCCCAACCCACGATCGTGCCTTCATGGTGAGGATCGTGACTGGACCCTTTTTCTTGCCTTTCTTCACTCTTTTCTTCTTCTTCTTCATTCTAAGAACACTCAGACCCATACCTGCACTTGGGCTTGTTTTGAAACTCGTTAAATGACTCGATTGTGGTGTGTGAGACACACACCACACTTAACTCCGAACACGGGGTTACGACATACAAAAGACTCAAACACACACAAAAACTCAAAAACCCACTATAAACATTTCTACAAGTAGGTGCATCTTACCCACAATTCAACGGTTTGGAGGCCCTCTTCGAGGTCTCTCCCGGACTAGCACGGTCAAGTTCATGAGGAGCTCCATGATCTCCTCCAATTTGCTGGAGGTCTCGGAGCGAAACTCCTTGAACTCTTCTCGGAATTGCATGATGTCCATCGTGACATCCGCTATCCTTGCTTCTAGGAGCTCCATTGGGTCCGGCAGCAAGTACGAGCTACTAGTCCGGGCGGGTGAAGGGGCCGGCCATCTTGGCGGTGGTGAGTTCACCTCATCATCCTCGGACGATGAGGAAACTTCCACCGAATTTCTTCTACGGCTCATTCTCTTGGGTGCAAGAAAACTTGGTCGTTGAGTGTTTTCGAGGAGGGAGTTTCTCTTGTGAGTGTGGGGATGGAAATGGGATGATGATATAGAGGGGTTGGTGGAAAAGTACATAATTCCCCTCTATGATTGGGTTCCCCACAATAAAACTCCCGTGAGTCTTTATCTCACCCTTTTTCTTTTCTTCTTCTTTTTGTCTCTTTATCACCCAAGTCTCCTACCTTCTTGTGATTATCAATGCACCTACTAAGATACTTAAAACAAACACATTAAATGACTCAATAAACCGAAACTACACACATATGTACAAAAGATTGGTGTTACCTTCTCCCTTCTTACCGGGCCGCAGGCGGCCTCATAGTTCTCCGGTGCAATGTCGCAGCCAAATTGCTAATCATCTCCATTATGTCCGTTAACTGTTGTTGCAAATCCTCCTTAAGGTCCTTGATATCTTCTCTCACCGTCATGATGTCCACGATGATTTCCTCAAACCGGCTTTCAATGTGGATCATCGGATCCTCCGGCGGGGTGGGACTATCTTCGGATGCCGGCGAGTTCACCGGCCACCTTGGCGCCGGCGATCTTCCCTCATCGTCATCCGATGATGACGAGGCATTTAGGCCAATTTCCCACTGATTCATGCTGGCTTAGAGAAATATGAAGTTGGTTCTCGGAGGATTCTTTAACTTGCAAGACTTCTAAAGCAATGATAATGAAAGAAAGAGAGAGAGAAAGGGGTCCTTTTAATGACCAAAGGGTGATGGGTGGGACCCTTGCTTTTTCCCCCAAAACTCTCCCGTGACTCTCCTCTCAAGTCTTGCTTTGTATATCTTTTTCATAATGAAGGCACATCCATTCACCTGCACAAAAGTAACACACACAAACTCTACAAATTCTAGACTCAATAGTGGTGTGTGGGACACACACCACACTTAGGGTATTATTATACCCGAATTTAACTAAACCCGACAGTGGTGTGTACCCCGTACACACCACACTTAAGACTCAACTGCGCCTAACTTTCACGGCGACACCCTTATATAAAATAAACCCGACAATACTACTAATCAAAGCACAACAACCCACATAGAGGGGCAAACCATTCAAGGTTCCACAGCGATCACAAGCCTTAAGCAAGATCAACTCCACTCAATAAACTTAGGAGAAAGTACATACTACCTTTCTCGAAATAGTGTGGTTGACTTGGCTTGATGGGTTGACTCGGGTGTTGACTTGCTCGTTTTGCGAAGGAGAGGTGTACGCCATAGGCGTCGTGATTGCACCAATTCCTTCATGCGAAAAACAGACAAAGATTAGTGCATTGCTATTACCCAAATAAACTAAATTGCGGGAATTTACACAGATGGGGTTAGAAACTTGGGCTGCCTCCCAATAGCGCATTTGTTTAACGTCGTTAGCCCGACGAATCTGCGGTTTCTACACCGCTCTTCCAATCTCGGGCTGTGTGCAATCCGGTGGCTTCCACCAGTTCCACTGTAGGTCTTTTGCCCTCCGCACCGTCACTTCGGTGCTCTCCACATACAGCTGGTCTACCAAACTCTTCGGTAGCCACACCGTCTTCATTGCTGTTGGCGTCACAACGCCTTTCCTCCTTTTCTTGCTCCTCTTCTTCCGGTTCCGAGGAGACAGCTTCTTTCCTGGAGCAGTAGCTCCCAACTTCTCGTGCGTCTCTAGCACGGTTGTTTCTTGTACGGCCTTTGCTTCTCTTTCGGCCTCATTCTCACCCTCGAGTTCATCAAACAAAAACTTCTCGAACTCAACTTCTTCGAGTTCCTCAACCACAGATATGGACTCCACTTCGTAACTCATGGATCTTGGCCTAACTTCTCGTCCTTCTTGTCTCGGGTCTACTTCTACTTTGGAAGCTTTTGGCCCTTTCACTACCTTCTTGGGAACCACAACCGCCCCGTTTTCCTTCTTTCTGGGGCTTGACCTTTCATCGGATGTCGGGTTCTTGAAGGTAATTGATTCACCTCCAATGGACATTGTTAGCACTCCACTTCTGACCTTGATGCAAGTTTCTGTGGTTGCTAGAAACGGTCTTCCCAAAATGAGGTCCAAATCCTGGCCTGCTTTGTAGTCATGAACAACGAAGTCTGTAGGCACCTGATGCTTGCCTATCTTCACCAATAGGTTCTGAACAACTCCCACTGGGGTAACCACTGAATGATCGGCGAGTTGCAACACCACCTCCGTCTCCTCCATGCTTGACAACCCGAGCTTCTTATACAAGGTAAGAGGCATCATACTCACTCGGGCACCTGCATCGCAATGTGCCATCAGTTGAGACGAGCCTATCCCGACAGGCACTACAAAGCTTCTGGGGTCCTTCATCTTCTGAGGTTGGGACTTAGACAAGGAGCTCACCTCTGTACCAACATAGATGGCATTGACATGCCTCTTCCTATTGTCCTGCGGACACTCGGTGTTACTGGGAAGAGTTCCCGCTGGTCTTTGCGCATTACGTTGCTCCCATCGTGCCTCACTGTCCCTCTGGTTTCTTCTTAGTTCGTCGGTCACCGCCGTTTGACTTTTTATGAAGGCCTCTAACACATCTCTGAGTGACTCATCGCCCTTGGAGTTAGAGTGTTGACCCTTGTCGTAGGTTGACAGACGGTTATTTTGGCCATTGTTGCCACCTTGGGGACGATCCGGATACACTCTGCCGTAGCTACTAGCGTTGGCCTGTGGTCTCGCTTGGTAGTTGTTTCCATATCCTTGGGGGTGGTTCTGCACCAGACGATCTTGGTATCCCCGTGCATTTCCCGGTCCCCCAAAGTTGCCCTTGTTGTTGTTATTGTATTCCATGCGGTTTACTCTCGCTTGAGGCCGCAGATTCCTTCCTTGATCTCCTTGCGCCATGTTCAGAAGCCTGTTCATCTTGTCTGAGAGACTTTTCATTGTCTCTTGTTCTTCTCCTTTTCGTGCCGGCGGGGGTCCTTGGTTATTCTGGACCGCTTCGGGTTCATTGTATTCATAGCTTTGGAGTGCAACTTGCTCCACCACATCAAACACTGCGCCCGGGGCTATTGAGAGAAGTGACCCTCCCGAACCTGCATTCACCGCCATTTGAGACGCTTGATTCAGACCCCAGTAGAATGTCTTGTTCAAGACCTCATCACATATTTGGTGGTCCGGACACTTCCTCAGCAACTGCTTAAATCTCTCCCACGTCTCTCCAAGAGTTTCCCCCCGGAATTGGGTGTAGTTGTTGATGTCCTTCCGAAGCAAACCCTCCTTTCGAGGTGGCACATATTTCGACAAGAATGCTTTCTCGAGACTCACCCAATCTCGCTTCTCATGAAGTGGTAGCGTCATGTACCATGCTTTTGCTGCCCCTCCCAAAGAGATGGGAAGTAGCTTGGTCTTGACTAGATCCTCAGGATAACCACTGGCCGTAGTCTCCACGACGTCTTCTAGAAGCTTGAGATGATTGTGGGCATCGGTGTTGTTGCCCATAAACTGCGGATTTGTCCTCAGTAGACTCAGCATTACTGATGTGAGCTCGAAGTCCGGAGGTTGGTGGTAATTGTCGACCCGTCTTCTATGTCTTGGTTGACGAAGCCTCGGAGTTCCTCTCCCTCGCCTCCCTCGCGGTCCTCTAGGGAGAAGCGGAGATAATTGAGGCATGTCGTCATCCTCGGCATCATAGTCTTCGTGATCCTCGGATCCAAAGTACGACCTTTCATTATTATTTACCTCAGCGGGAACTTCTTCCCGATCTCTCCCCAGAATGGGAGGTCTTTGTTCCACTCTCGCGGGAGTCTCATCCATACTTCTTGATTGAGCCATACTTCCACTAATACGCTTCCTCAAAGCGTTGTTTCTCCGGCACAAAGCTTCGATTTCTGGGTTGAAATTAAACTCTGGCACTCCCGAGCTTCGGGTCATGTACCAAATAAGTACCTTCAATTAAACTAAACAATATCAATATCACAACAACATATACACAAACATTTACCAATCGTAGACCGATTAATCCCCGGCAACGGCGCCAAAAACTTGTTGGGCCAAAATGTGACGTGATAACGTCGCACAATGGTTTCCACGTGCAAGTGCACACGGGTCGCAAGTAATAATATTTATATGATTCGGTAAGATACCGAGTCGGTCCACAGGGATTAATATGGGGTTTACGACTAGTTAATAAAAGTGTTTGCAATTATGACAATGATATTAGCACGTGGTAATGATAACGTATGATTCAAACGCCTAGGGTGCTAAACAATCATCAAGTGAATAAGTTCGAGAGATAAACAAGCTATCGATTAAACGGTTGGTCGAGCCTATGTCTTAGATACCGACCTCGCCTTTCGGTAATGAGGTTGGCCTAATCCCGAGTGTTCCCGTGCCCTTTCGGTATTGAGAAAACTCGAGACCGCATACAATCGACAATAAACAGCTAAGGGTTAATAGAAGGTGCCAAGACACGGTCTTGAGCCTTCAACCCTCGGTGGTTGCTAAGTCCGGGTTCTAATCCTTCCCTTTCGATATCGGATAGAACACCTCAATCATATATTGTAAAACGTCACTTAAACAACACATGCATTCAAACAACAATCCACACAACACATTTGTTCATCAATAAATCGCTAATCTCATTAAACGTTACATTCACATTATATATTGTCTAGCACCCATGGCTAAGGGGTTTAGCCCATAACCATGGTGCTCAAGCTTAGCATCAACATGGTGGTTACACTAATACACATGAAGAACATGAAGAACATAAAATAAAAGGATAGGAAATGCTCTTGGAATCCCGAGCAAGGTGTGTCTTCAATGCGCGATGAAGACCGGTGGAACTATCGATGCCTTTGGTGTCGAGGAAGATGAAGAACGCTCGAGAAACCACGAAGAACACTCAAGAACGCTTGAAGAATGGCTCAAAAGCTTCTTGGTCTCGTTTTCTCTCTCTATATTTCTTCCTCCTCTTCACAAAGTGTCTCTTCCCCATTTATACTTTTCTGATTCTGAGGGAAGGCACGATCGTGGCCTGAAAGGCACGATCGTGACTATGTATGGGTCACGATCGTGGGAAGGAATAGGCACGATCGTGGCTTGGTCATGGTGGCGATCGTGGCTTCGTCAGGCACGATCGTGGCTCGGGGTAGGTAAGATATTTTGAATCGCCTCGATCCTCTACCCCATAAAGCCACGATCGTGGGTCTTCGAGGGGCGATCGTGCCTACCTGGGACACGATCGTGACTCCCCCGTGACTGAGATCGGGGGAGTCCACTGTAAGTTCGAATTAAATCACCAATATATTTCAAAGGGGGGCCACGATCGTGACTGGATGAGTCACGATCGTGCCTAATGAGCCACGATCGTGCCTAATGGAGGCACGATCGTGACTAGAGCTCTCTGTCCGGCTGTTTGGTCAACGCCCTTTGACTTTTTGCTCGGTGCCTCGTTTTTGGCCCTTTTTCCTCCCGAACCTGCGTACGTACCTCAAAACACCAAAAAGCATAAAATATGCACTCCCGGGCCTTACTCGTCCTCTAAAGGACGCAATTGCACCGAATTGTGAGGTTAAACGGTCCCGAAACGAGACCTTTTGACCCCACAACAATCGCAACGAAGAATTTGAAGCCGAAAGCCAAATCATCTCTGACAAAGAGGCATCCCCCATCATAGAACAGAGAGCTCTATCCAGAAGAATTCAGAAGAATCACCCATCCCAGGATGTGATAGGAGACATCAATGAAGGAGTGCAGACTCGACAGAAGGCACCTATAAACTACAAAGAGATGATAGGTAACCTTTGCTTTGTTTCAAAAGTTGAACCAAAGAATATATAAGAAGCCATCAATGATGAGTACTGGGTCTGCGCCATGCAAGAAGAATTGGTTAAATTTGCAAGGAATGAAGTCTGGGAACTATTACCCAAGGCAGACAATGTCAATATTATTGGAACAAAGTGGATATTCAAAAACAAGTCTGACGAGAAAGGAAATATCACTCGAAACAAAGCAAGACTGGTGGCGTAGGGGTACACACAAGTAGAAGGAGTTGACTTCTAAGAAACTTTTGCTCCAGTAGCCAGACTGGAAGCCTTTCGACTTCTTCTCGGCATAGCATGACATCTGCGTTTCAAACTCTATCAGATGGATGTAATGAGTGCATTCCTCAATGGCTATCTCAACGAAGAAGTCTATGTTGCTCAACCAAAGGGATTTGAAGATCATGACTCTCCTCATCATGTCGACAAACTGAAGAAAGCTCTCTACGGCCTCAAACAAGCACCACGAGCATGGTATGAACATCTTACCCAATTCCTAGTACAGAATGGCTATATTCGAGGGGAGTAGACAAAACTCTCTTTGTGAAAAAGGAAGGAAGTGACATCATGATTGCCCAAATATATGTCGATGATATCGTATTTGGAGGGATGTCAGACAAGATGGTGGAACGTTTCGTACAACATATGCAGTCTGAATTTGAGATGAGTATGGTTGGAGAGCTAACATACTTCCTAGGGTTCCAGATCAAACAGATAAAAGATGGAGTATTTATCTCCCAAAGCAAATATGCAAAGAATATTGTGAAGAAATTCGGGTTGGAAAAGGCTTCGCACAAAAGAACCCCCATTGCCACTCATGTCAAATGCACAAAGGACGATCTTGGAGAACCAGTTGATCAAAGCCTCTATCGAAGCATTATTGGAAGTCTTCTCTATCTCACAACAAGTCGACCCAACATTGCTTTCTCAGTGGGAGTCTATGCTCGGTATCAAGCCAATCCAAAAGATAGTCACTTAACTCATGCCAGGAGTATAATAAGGTACATCTCAGGAACCTCTGAATTAGGTTTGCTATACTCTTTTGATACCTCTCCTACTCTTGTTGGATACTGTGATGCTGACTGGGCAGGAAGCACACCAGATCGAAGAAGTACCTCTGGAGGTTGTTTCTATCTTGGGAATAATCTTGTGTCTTGGTTCAGCAAAAAGCAAAATTGTATTGCTCTGTCTACAGCTGAGTCTGAGTATATTGCAGCTGGAAGTAGCTATACTCAGCTTCTTTGGATGAAACAGATGTTGCCAGAGTATGGGGTAAAACAAGAAGTCATGACTTTGTTCTGTGACAACATTAGTGCAATCAATATCTCGAAGAATCCGGTTCAACACAGCAAAACCAAGCATATTGATATCAGGCATCATTTTATTCGTGAGCTTGTAGAAGACAAGAAGATAAAACTCGAATACCTACCTACTGAGAAAAAAATCGCTGACATCTTCATAAAGCCGTTAGATGCTAACAGGTTTGAAAGTCTAAGGTCATCCCTTGGACTTTGCTGCCTTGAGTAACCAGAAGTCAAGAAAGAAGAGAGTGAGCTTTTAGTTGATTTTACTCTCTCTCTATCAAGACCAGCAAGGGTCCACAAAATCAAACCGGGCCCAATTCCTTTATCATAGCCCAGTTGAAGTCTGCGTTTTTTTTTCAAAAAGGGGGAAAACGGAATGATTATAATCTGACAATCAACCAATCACCACTCAACCCTTTCGACTTCCGCTCAGAAAAGCTCTACACGTTTTCTCAAAATCGTCTCTTCCTCCTTCCCAAAAAAATTAGGGCACCACAAAATCAAAATCAGTCTGCACCTGTAGCAGTTTCTTCTTCCCTTCAAAGAAAGCTCCGATCAAGCCCTCTGACAACCCGAAAGATTGCCTGTGAAGCCCTCTTACATGATCTACACACCGCTCCTGCTCAGAACACTGTATCTGACCAAGATGTCGATGATTCCTTCTCCTTTTAGAAAATGTTTCAATTACTTGCCTCTAGACTGATAACTTGTTAAACAACTTCTTAATTCTCGGGGAATGTCCGAGTTAATTTCTGCACTTTGTGACTTTTTGGATATTTGCTCGTGTTTTGAGCTGGTTTATACCCAGTTATAAGTGTATCGTTGTATGATTGCATTTGGCAATTTTGATAGACAATCAGGGGGAGATATAAGCTAACGTTATGAACGTTACGCAAGACGCACTTTGTGTGAACTGCCAGAAGCCGCGCCAGAAGTCGCGCCAGAAGCTCCAAGGATGTTGTATGCACCAGAAGCTCTCAACCTCTACTCTGACATCTCTTGATGTGCGTAACTGCCACAAGATGAGGATGTGCTTAAAAATGTGTTTGCCTAAAAAATTGCCAAAGGGGGAGATTGTTGCTACGTTTAGTGTTGGCATACTTTTTTAGCGCAAAAGTAAGAAGTCAGTGCAATATGTTACAAGACATTTGGAGCGACTCATTACGCTCCAGATTAGGAAAGGCTTGAAGCTTTCCTATTTGGAGTCGCTTGGAACGCAAAAAGAATGACGTCACAACAACTGAAAGACTTGGAGCGCAAGAGAATGACGTCAACAAGCCCAGGCGACTTCCAGCTGTCATTAACACGTCAGCAAAGGCGGCAACTGCTTGTCTAGGAAGTCTGAGACTTCCTATTCCTAATCCGAGCCAGATTAGGAATGTGGGGCTGCTATAAAAAGCTTGTGCTTCCCCATTAGCAGCCTGTCCGTTCTTTTTCTTTATTTGCTAAATTTTTCAGAGCTCTTAACCGTGCACCATTGGCATGTTGAGAGGCTGATTAGTTTGCTAGAACGGCTTTGCTTCGATTAAATCTTAATTCGCGAAGATTGAGTGTTTGATTGATTAGGGTTTTTGTGTGTGTGATTGATTAGGGTGGAATTGAGAGGATCTCAAAGACAGGGGGAGAAGACCCTGGTCGAGGTTGTTCACGGTGAGATCTATAGTAGCTTAGGACAATAACTTGTGTAATAGCTAGTTGGTGCTTGAAGTTGTACTATTGACTACCATATAGTGAAAACCTTTCCACTGGCAAAGTGCCCCCAGATGTAGGTGACGTTGCACCGAACTGGGTAATCATCTCTGGTGTCGCTATTATTGCTTGTTTATTGTTTAAACTACGGTTTGCATTTTTAGGCAAGTTGTCGACACAAAAGTTACGACTTTGTGTTCGACTTCTTGACTCGGCTACGAATCAGAATTTCAAGAGTGACTAAGAGAAAGAGCATGGCCATGCCAGTGATACGGGTTATCAGTTCTCAGCCATCTCACATATCAAGTAACAATGATTGATTAAACAAGGATGATGACTCTATGCCTTGTGATCAATCTTGATGTCTAGAGATAATAGGATAGTGACTTGTACGCACAAGGTTAAATTGAATCATCGATCATCATGCACCTTGGGTAATCATAATGTCTTACTAGAGACCACTTATGATGGATCGGGCAAGAGAGATCTCTTGCGCCGATCTGCCAACGGTGGCATGAGCCTGGAGGTCACACACATACAAGATGGGTTTAGGGTTAAGGGTCCAAGTGTGGGGGCCACACACCATGCTTAGTTGGTGTTGTTGATTAAGAGGAGAGTGATTTAAGGGGATTAGGTGATGACTTGCCTTTAACCCATGCTTATGAGTTGATGAAGTAGACAAAATATCAATAGAATTCATTTCACTCTCACTCACTCTCTCTCTAGTGGCCGACCACCTCCATCTCTCCTCTCTTCTTGCTCTCTTGTTCTTCAAATATTAGTTCTAGTAGGCTCTTTGTGAAGGATCTTAAGGATCATACTCTTGGTGTGTACTTGCTCTCGAGAATAAGATCATATAGTTCTTATTTCTTGATTCAACAAAGACTAAAAGGTAAATTTCTTGTGGAATAGTTTTTGCCTTGAGATTTAATGGTTTGGAGTTGTTTTTGTTTATGCTTCCGCTATCTCGATGATCTTGAACGCTCCAAAACCCTACAGATCCAACACCCATGATTTAGCGTTTTGAGCCCCTCATCATGGTGTAAAATACAAAATTCATAGAATGGGATTCGAGTTCAAGAAGCGAAGGAAAAAAAAAGCAAACATTGATTCCTAAGATGTGGATTAGTGCGGATTAACTCTTGAACTCTACTCCTAATTGATGATTCTTGCTAGTCTTGAGATCTTCAGGTATGGTAGATGATTTATGGCTTCATATTTGCCGGTAACTAGCTGGAAATGGTGGCTGCAGAAATTTTTTTGGAATACTTGAACAGTAGCCTGATTTGCGTTTTATAGTTGCTGGTTTCTCGCGTGTGATGATCGATGTGCCGATCGTCACATTCATCGTCACCTCGGGTTGGGACAATCGTCACGTCTTCTGAAATCGTCACACAAGCGTCACCTCGCTGTCTTTTCATCGTCACTAACCACTAGAATATTGGGGAAGTTGTGTGACGATCGTCACATATGTCGTCAAATGCGTGTGACGATAGTCATATCTACTGGGATGATCGTCACTCCCCTCTGATCTCCATCTCGTTCCGCCTTGTTGCTCGGAAGCCTCCATTAAGTCGGTTTTTATCCCGTTATCACCTGTATCACGCACAATCGCACCAAACACAATTCATAACTTTTGTATATACCGCAATCATCTCCGGATTCTATGCTCAACCTTTGCGTCAATTGATGTTGAAAATGTTGTACCAAATCCCAACAATACTCATTAGATTCTGTAACAATGGTAGGTTAATTAAATAGAATTATATGCAACTGTGTTATTACGGACATACCCTGACACTTGTAGCAATTAAGCAGATGGAGAGGTTGGGAAAAAGTCTTCGTGTTTGAATTATAGTTCACCTAAACAGATAAGTATTCATAACACTCCATGTATTTATATACACATGCATGGAATGATACATCCTATCAAACACAGGGCTATGGAACTGCTCACAAGCATGAAAAGAACAAGTTACAAGGTAAAGAATAATTACAATGATGTAACTGTAATCAATTCTGTTTGTATGAAAGAAAAATAACTTTTATATCATCTGCGTAATCTTAAATTTCATTATAATACAATGGCTGGTGCTTCATTTTTGTGGATCAGTATCACAGCATGAAGAAGTGGCATGTGAGTTCAGTTGCAATGGTGGTGCTTCTATTGATGGTACAGGTACAGCAACTGCAGGCCAAGAAGGAGCACAAGTACTTGTCTCTTACGAGTTGCCGAGGTCACACAGCTTCACTGGCAGATTTTGGAGGTGTTGGAGATGGCAAGACTTTGAACACAAGGGCCTTTGAGAAGGCAATTGGGGAGCTGAGCAAGCACCAGGACCATGGCGGCTCTTTGCTTTACATTCCTCCCGGGAAATGGCTCACTGGCAGCTTTAACCTCACTAATAATTTTACTCTCTTCCTTGACAAAAATTCTATCATTCTTGCTTCTCAGGTTCCAACCTGAATATTCTTCTAATTGTGAAATTTGCGGTTTTTTTGTTGGGGAATCCCGGGTTCTAGGCGCAGCGGAAAATTAATTAACTGGAAAACCCCTCGAGAATCATGTGCATAACCAAAAAATGAATCATGAGAAGGCAAACAAGCTAGAGAGCCTACCTCTTGTAGTCTCTACGCTTAACTCCCAAATCCGATCTTGAAGTGTGTCCACGAACTCGATCTCCACAGATGCACACACGCTTGGACTCAAAAATCCCGACGCCAAGGCCGTCCCGGTGACTACTAGATCGCCATAGGACCTCTCTCTTTCAATGTCCTACCTCTCTAATGCAAGAGCTAGAACTTTCTAGGTGTATTGGCTAATGGTGCTTTTTCTGCTTAGGGAGGCTCTCACCCCAAGACCTCCTTACATAGACTTGGGTGAGGGCCTATGATTTTACCCCGTCAGACAGGGTGTCGATCGACACCACCTACATGTCGAGGCATCAATGGACACCACAAAGGTGTCGATCGACACCACACACGCGATGTGTGTCGATCGACGCCACACACGCGATGTATGCCGATCGACACCACATCTACCATGTGTACACCATTTCCATACTTAACATATTTTGGATTTCTTGAGTCGCATCGAGTTGCTCGGTTCTTGCCACTGGCGTGTGTCCCTGTAGGCCCGTGACCCATTGGCAGATCGACGTGAAATACCCTTTCACCTGATCCATCCCCAGTGGCCTCTAGTAAGACGTAGTGATTACCCAATGTCGTATGAGATAAAAGTCTTATCCATCATCTGTATCAGTAACTCTTTGTTTGCTTTAACGCGTATGAGATCGAAATGAGGCATAAAGTCATCATTTTTATGTATTCGATCCTGTTCCTTGAATTCCGAGACGACTGATACGTAACTGGTGCAGCCGCACACTTCATCAGTCATGCTCATCAAAAGCCCTGAACCATACTCTTCACCACGTCTTACAGTGGGGAAACAAATTCCTTCGAACACAATGTGCGCTCCCACTATAGTCTGTCCAATAGCCAACGATGCCCGTTATAACTACTTGTGTTACAAGCAGCGTTGGGGCATGTCAAACTAATGGACTGACGTGCACGTAAACCAGTCGCTCCAAGGTCTTAAGGTAGTGATCACACGACGACGGAGTATGCGTTGGTGACTTAATCTATGCGTCATACTCCAAATCGGGTCATTCAATACCATCTTCCAGACGATATCCGTGATATGACTTTGATAATCCTATTACCTAGATCAACATAACTTGATTTTAAGTCATCCTCATGCTAGTCACTTTTGGATAAGTATTCGACTAGGGATCCGTCAAGCATAATTTCATAACATCTAAAAGTTCTACTTTTAGTGATAACACACTCAATGACTTTAGATAAAATTATCGCTTGACTCATTATTACAGTTTAATAGTAATGAAAATGCCTTTTATTGCTAAACAGAAGATTTCATAAAAAAGACTTGAACTAGGACACAAATTCTTACATTTTCTTCATTTCCTTTCAATAAAATTATCAGAGAACGACACTTCAGCCGCTTTGGGCTCATATTTTCAATGAGGAGGTCGTAGGATTGAATCTTGTTGAGAGATGTAAAGAGTATTGGGGTGGATTGGGAATTATGTAATTACACAAAAAAAAATATATATATTCGAGAGCTTGTGGAAATTAATTAATGTTTGTTGTTTGGTAATTGGGTGGGTAGGAGGAGCATGATTATCCAGTGATCGAACCACTTCCTTCGTATGGTCAAGGAAGGGATGCTATTGGTCCCCGGTTTAGCAGTCTTATCATGGGATACAAACTTCAGGACGTTGTGATTACAGGTGAGTAATATATTTATATATAACTAACAAGTTAAAAATAACAACGATTAATCAGTAGGTATAATGTGTGTGTGTAGGGGATAATGGAAGCATAGAAGGACAAGGTGGTCCATGGTGGAGGAAATTCAAGGCGAATGAGTTGAAGCACACAAGACCTTATTTGGTTGAACTTGTGTTTTGTAACGACGTCTTGATGTCCAATGTCACTCTCAAAAACTCCCCGTCCTGGCACGTGCACCCTGTCTACGGGGCCAACATGATTTTCCGGCACATCACTATCATCGCTCCCGTGCACGTGCCCAACACTGATGGCATTAACCCTGATTCTCTCAGTAACACCCTAATTGAGGATTGTTACATCGTCTCCGGAGATGATTGCGTCGCTGTAAAGAGCGGGTGGGACAAGTTTGGCATCGACTTCAACATGCCCACCCGCCAGCTGCTACTGCGCCGCCTCACCTGCATTTCCCCGCACAGCGCCGCCGTGGCCATTGGCAGCGAGATGTCCGGCGGAATCTCCGACATCAGGATCGAGGACGTCACTGCCTTCGATTCCGAATCTGGAGTTCGGATCAAGACGGCTCCAGGCAGGGGAGGATACGTCAAGGACATATACGCCAAAAACTTGGTAATGAAGACAATGAAAATGGTGTTCTGGATGAATGGAGACTACGGCTCTCACCCGGGCAACAACAACAGCTTCAGCGTCAAGGACTTGCCCGAGATAAAAAATGTTAACTACCGCGACGTCGTGGCACAAAACGTGACAATGGCCGGATATCTAGCGGGCATGAGAAGAAGCAAGTTCACTAACATTTGCATGTCCAACGTCACCATTGGATTGGCCAAGAATGCTGACAAAACACAATGGAAATGCGCAGATATTGAGGGAAGTTCGAGTAAAGTCCAGCCTGCCGCGTGCAATTCATTACCTGAGGTTGGAAGAGACTGTGACTTCCCAAACAACAGGCTGCCTATTGAACTACTTGAGCTCAAGACCTGCTCTTACAACAAGTGAAGTTCAACCACAACTCAAGAATAGCCAATTTATGATGTTTGTTTACTATACATGAGATTCTATAAATATCATATGCCACCATGTAGTTTTAATAAGCGAAACATACTAACAAATTTAGCACGGCTTAAGGGAGACCTTTACATTCACCAACATTTATATACATATAGCAATGAACTCAAAGCCAAACACTCCTTGCGCTGGTAGGGAATTCACCTTAAGGCTACAACTGCATCATGTACACAAACCCGACACATTGCACATCTGGTACAATAGTCAGAAAAGTTTAGTAAGATATGATCATAGCAGACGATATTTTGTACAAAGTGCATCTGGTATACTTTCCCATAGCCAACGCACACGGTTAGGCCAAAATTCAACTGCTATATTAGTCATAGTCAACACTGATAAAGTCTGAAATTATGATTAGTAGCAGGGACAAAGATGTTGAACAAAATGTTGTAAAAATTGGTTCGACAACTTGTCTAATAAGATATAATAGATAACAACTAAATAAACATTCAACAAAAGACACGCGACATGTTTACCCAGTTCGGTGCAACATCGCCTACGTCCGGGGGCACTCTGCTAGCGGAAAAGTTTTCACTATTCGGTAGTCAATAGTATAACTCAAGCATCAACTAGTTATCACACAAACCATTGTCCTATCTACTATTACTACACATGAAACCACCCGGGCCTAAACCAAGTGGGCCGAGCCCCTAATCACCGATGCGCTAGGGTTTGGCAACCCTAGCCATCGGCCCTCCACCACCGGCCTCGGCCCATAATGGCCACGGCCCATCCCTGCACCGACAAGCCGAAGCCCCCGCCCGGTCCCCTTTTCCGCCTAACCGAGAGCCCCGTTTCCGGCAACCTGACAAATCTAATTTTTTTTCGAAAATTTCCACATTTGATAATATGTTTAAAACTTCATTTTCATGGCATATAAAACCAATATATAAGAAACAACATGGCAAGCAAAAAAACACCGAAATCGATTCAAAGAAAGAATTAAGAGGGTAACCGTGCTCTGATACCACTGTAGGGATTTTGGACTCACCAAAATGTCATGGAAGCGGAAGCATAACCCAAAATCTGCCCCAATATCATGAAACCATTAAATCTCAAGGAAAAACCGAATCACAAGATTAAACCTTTCGGTTTGATCGTGAATCTACCCGGTAGAAAACGCGAGTTCGAAGCTCCATATCTCAAGCTCCAAATCTAAAAATGCTTCGGTTCTTTCTCGAGAGTGAAGCTCAACCAATTCTCTACAACTTTGATGTTTTGTTCTTCACCCAGTTCGGATGGCAGGTGCTCTGCCTGGAGCAAAATAGTTTTGTCGACGGTGCTGGACACAGTTGACCGGGTTCTTCGGTTGTTGGCATTGTAGCTCTCAAACTAGGGCTCTAATGAAAAGTTACAATTTCACAAAACTTGTATAACATTGAGTCTTCTTTAAGCTGACGCTAGTTTCAGGTTAAACGGGCTTTGGACCAGAGAGCTACACCTCACGCAATATCCGTCGCCGGAACTGGACAGTTGCTTTGGTTGATCGAATCAAACAAGAAGAACACATTTGAATCTTCTCTCTAACGGTATCCACACGGATAGGATGATCAAAGATCCATACATACACAACCTACTAGAGTTGTGTGTGAAGATTGAGAGAAATAAGCCAGGAGGGAGGGAGAAAGAGAGCACCAAAAACACTTGTGATATTTTTGGTGTTGTGTTGGTTAATGTGTTTGTCAATTGATCTGTGTTGGGTTAAGAGAAGATGATGATGGTAATTAAGTGGCCACCTTTAATCACACTTACCCAACATGATTTAGGATAGTGTCTATCTAGTCATCATCCACTAACCAAAGTTAGTGGAGAAAGGGACCCATCCTTTGCTCCACTATTGGGCCTTGGTTGGGCCGGCCACTAGGGCCTCGTGGCACGAAGCCCAATGCTTCGGCCATGAAGTCCCGTGCCGCATCCAATTTACCCCCAAACTTATCGTATAAAGTCCGACGCGACATCGACGAAAGACTTAGTCTTCCTCGATTCGCGTGTCACATTGAATTACTCATATCCATGGCCCAAAACGTCCAGTTTTGCCCATGCCTCTCTCTCGAGTATCAACGACCTTTCTTTGTCTCTCATAATCCATATCCTATGTGTGTGACCCTCTAGGCTCATGCCGACGTCGGCGGATCGGCGTAAAATTCAATTTTACCCGATCCATCATATGTGGCCTATAGTAAGACGTTATGATTACCCGACGTGCATGATGATCAATGATTCGATTCAACTTCATATACTACATGTCGTTAGACCTTTATCACGCAGTATCTAGATTGATCATAAGGCATAGAGACGTCACCCTTATTTAATCAATCTACGTGTCTCGATCTGTGAGATTACTAAATATTGATAACCCGTATTGTTGGCATGACCATGCTCTCCCTTCAGTTAATCTCTATCGAGTGGCCTAAACAGATACCTATCTTATACCGTAGTATAAGGGATAAATCCCTTAGCCGCCTTTCATATCACTCATACAATCCGTCCCCGTGCCAATCATGTCCGTTATGGTAGTCTTGTTACGGAAAACGTTAGGAACAAGTCAAACGCGGTTCTTTACTGTATAGCGATCACAAAGACTCTTTGGTCTAAGAATACGACGATAAGCTATCACAATTGAATGTGTTCATGACTGTAACTATGCAACACCAATCAGTGCGGATCTTCCAATATCACTCACCGAGTGATATCTATGATCTGATTCCGGGAGCCGTTCCCAATGGCAAATAGAACTATACCATAAAGAATCATCCTCATATTTTGTCGCTTCATTGAAGCATATTTGACCAGAGACCCGTTAAGTGTGATCCGTACAGATATATGGTTCTACTACTTTGGTGGACATATATCAGATCAAACTTAACCTATTACTTCAACACATAAGTAATATAATGCCGATTTTATATATTGAAAACGATGATTAATATATGCAGACATTTACAGACTAATACAATTGGAGTAGGGCACAAAAAAGCTTACAATCTTCCACTTGCCTCTAGTTCCAATCTAAGCCCCAGTCTATACCCATTAACCTCACATGCTTTCCATGCTTAGGTTGAGGCCTTGGTCAAAGGGTTGGTTGTGTTATCATCTGTTGCAACGTAAGTGATCTTCACACCACCCCTCTCGATGATTTCTCGAATTAGGTGATATTTCCTCGGTACACGTTTGGATCAGTTATGTGCTCTAGGCTCATTAGCCTATGCAATGGCCCATGTGTTTGTTGGGTTTCGGAGTATTCAAAAACAAAGTGCGCAGCGGAAAATTAAAATTTAATATCCCCCGAAACAGCCCTAAGATCTTTACAAACCTAGATCTCATGTTTCTACCCCGAAAACGTGTAAGAAAATTGTTTACCTTTTCGGTTTTGCAGAACAGTCAGATTGCGGGCCAGATAGCTCCTAAACCTGACCTCTAATGGAAAAGGCTATTTCCAGAGAAATTGAAGAGTTTTGAATTTACTTTAATCTGGCGCTAGTTTCGGGTCAATCGGACTTCAAACATGGGAGAAATGTATCTCGCAATATTCGTCGACTGATATGAAAATTCAACAAGTTTGATTAGAAAACGAAATTTAACTTGAGGTTTAAATCGGATCAGCCGTCTGGAAATCCCGAATCGATCTTTCCCTCTATCCGGCACACACAAGTGAACAAGACCACCAAATCTAAACTCGAGTTTCCCTACTAGAAAGAAAACAAGTTCAGTTAGAGAATCCGGTAGAGTAACAGTATGGAAAAAATCAAGTTCTTATTTTCCAGCTCATGGGGCCTCTAATTATAGAGTTTGTCTAGGGTTTTGGGAGCATGAACCAGCCCATAAAATGGGCTAGGTTCGGCTCCCTCCAAACCCTAGCCTCCGGCCAAGGCTTTGGCGGTTTGGGCCTCAGGGGCCTAACCCATTAGGGTTTCGGCCATGAGGCCTTAGCCTTTCCCAACTTGGCAGCCCTTGAGGTATTCCAACCTCATGGGTTTCGGCCCCATTATCCATCATGGCTGGTGCCCAAAACCCTATGGTTTTGGCCCGGTCCATGGTACGTGAGCTGACGGGCCTGTGGCCCCAAGCCGTAGGGCTTTTGACCACGACCCGATTTCACCAATCCATAATTAATTCTGCCCGGATTCCCTAAGATGTGCACCCTATTCATGTGACCCTTTAGGCTCATGTCCTGTTGGCAAATTGGTGTAAAATTACCATTTTGCCCTTTCCATCATAAGTGGCCTCTAGTAAGACATTATGATTACCCAAAGTCCATGATTATCGGCGATCCGATTTAACCTCATGTCGTCCATGTCACTATCCTTTTATCACTAGGTATGTTGATTAATCATAAGGCATAGAGCTGTCATCCTTATTTAATTAATCACCGTTTCTTGATACCCGAGATGACTGAAAATGATACTCTGTATCATCTCATGACCATGCGTTTCCTTTCAGTCATTCTCATCAAGTGGCCTAAACCGATACCTATCCATACAGTGGTATGAGGGATAAATCCCTTAGACATCTCTCGTATCACACATATAGCCCATCCCCGAGCCAATCACAACCGTTATGGTTACCCTTTCACAGATAACGTTAGGTTTGAACCAAACTCGGATATTGACTATATTGTGATCACAGAGACTCTTTGGTCTAAGGATACAATGACAAGCTACGAACTCTGAATATGTTCATGAATGCATCTATGAAACATATTCAAGTCGGGTCGTCCAATATCATTTCCACAATGATATCTATGATCTGACTCCGGCAAAACCTATTGCCATGATCAGTAGAGCGTGATCATAAAGAGTCGTCCTCATACTGGTCGCTTCAGATGAAGCTTGACTGACCAAGGACTCGTTAAGTACAAATCATATAGATCCATAGTTTTACTATTAGTGATGACACACTCAATGATATAGAATGATATATACTTAACTCATTACTACAACACCATAGTAATAAAATGCCGCTTTATATTTGATTGCAACAGATGATACATATTCATAAACATAAATATTATTCGACTAGGGCACAAATCCTACAGTCTCCCACTTTCCCCTAGTTCCAAACTAAATCCTAGTCTATCCCCATAGACTTTACATGTCCCTCATGTTTAGGTTGTTGTAAAGCCTTTGTCAATGGGTCGGCTGTGTTTTCATCTGTTGCTACGAAACTGATCTCCACATCTCCTCTATCAATGAACTCTCTGATTAGATGATACTTTCTGAGTATATGTTTGGATTTGTCATGTGACCTTGGCTCTTTAGCTAAGGCTATTGCCCCGGTGTTGTCACATGGTAAACTCAGTGAACTAGACGGGTTTGGCATTATGCCTAGTTCAGCCAAAAAGTTCCTAATCCACACAGCCTCCTTAGCCGTTGTTGCAGCAGCTATATACTCAGCTTCCGTCGTAGAATCGGCAATCGTGTCCTGCTTACGGCTCTTCCAGCTGAAGGCACCACCATTCAACACGAATACATATCCAGATTGACTTCGAAAGTCATCACTAAAAACTAGCGTCAGTATAACCTCTGACTGCTAGTTCACCATCCACTCCTCCATACACTAGGAATGCATTCTTAGTTCTCCTCAAATACTTGAGGATAGCTTTGACTACAATCCAGTGTTCCTTCCCAGGATTGGATTGGTATCTACTGGTACAGCTCAAGGCGAACGAGACATCCTGTTTAGTGCATAACATGGCATACATGATTGATCCTATAGCCGAAGCATATGGGACATCCTTCATTTGCTCCAGCTCATCAGCTGTCTTCGGACACTGATTCTTGTTGAGCCTTATGCCATGACGCATGGGAATAAATCCTTTCTTGGAATCCTCCATTGAGAATCTTCTCAAAATTTTGTCTATATAGGTGCTTTGACTTAGGCCCAAGATCCTCTTGGGGTGATCCCTATATATCTTACTCCCTAAGATCTAAGCAGCCTCGCCTAAGTCCTTCATTGCGAAACACTTTCCCAACCAAGCTTTTGTTGCCTGCAAGGATGGGATGTTGTTTCCAATAAGCAGAATGTCATCGACATAAAGCACCAAGAAGACAATGTTATTCCCATTCGCCTTTTTATAAACGCAGGACTCATTCAAGTTCTTGATGAAGCCGAATTCCTTCACAGCTTCATCAAAACGAATGTTCCAACTCGGAGAAGCTTGCTTCAATCCATAAATGGACTTCTGCAGCTTACAAATCTTTCCGATATTCTTCGGGTCGACAAAACCTTCTGGCCGTGTCATAAACACATCCTCAGTAAGATTCCCATTAAGGAATGCGGTTTTGACGTCCATTTGCCATATCTCATAATCGTAATATGCTGATATGGCTAGAAGAATTCAGATTGATTTGACCATAGCAACTGGGGAAAAGGTTTCATCATAGTTAATTCCTTGGATTTGTCTATAACTTTTTCCAACCAGTCTTGCTTTATAGGTTTGAGGTTTGCCATCCATGTCAGTCTTTATCTTAAAAAGCCACTTGCAACCAATGGCTTTTACACTAGCGGTTGGATCAACCAAGCTCCAAACTTGGTTATCTAACATGGACTGCATTTCCTCTTTCATGGCTTCCAGCCATTTCTCAGAGTCGGGCCCGACCATGGCTTCCTGAAAAGTTGATGGATCATCCGAATCCAGAACTACTAAGTCATCATCGTTAGACACGAGAAACCCATATCTAACGGGTGGTTGACTTGGTCTTCCAGATCGCCGTGGACCATCCAGAATATTAGCAAGTGTCGCTTCTGTCTCTATAACCAGCTCAGGCTCCATAACCTCTATATTGTCAGTATTATGATCTTGAATTGCTTCAGGTTGTACTACATCATCCTGAATTTCTTCGAGATATATAGTACTCCCACTAACTTTCTTCAAAATGAATTCTTTCTCCAAGAACACACCACCACGAGCAACAAAAACCTTGTTCTCGCTTGGTTTATAGAAGTAGTATCCTCTTGTTTCTTTGGGATACCCTACGAAGACGCATTTATCAGATTTTGGTGCGAGCATATCACCAAGCAAACGCTTGACATAAGCTTCACAACCCCAAATCTTTAGAAATAACAACATGGGCCTTTTCCCATTCCATACTTTATATGGTGTCCCTTCTACGGCCTTCGTTGGAGCCCTGTTCAAAATGAATGTGGCTGTCTCTAGAGCATAACCCCAAAAAGAGATCGGCAGATTGGCACGGCTCATCATGGAACGAACCATATCTAGCAAGGTTCGATTTCTCCGTTCAGACACACCATTTAGCTGTGGCGTTCCTGGCGGAGTCCATTCTGACACGATTCCCCAATCACTCAGATGGTCAGCGAACTCTTTGGATAAGTATTCACCACCTCGATCTGAACGAAGTGCTTTGATACTTTTCCCGAGTTGGTTTTGTACTTCATTCCGAAGCGCTCATTGGTCCACACACATCAGTGTGTATTAGACCCAATAAGTCACTAGCCCTATCACCTTTACCTGTGAAGGGTGCCTTTGTCATCTTGCCCATCAAACAAGCCTCGCATTTATCAATTGAATTGAATTCGAACGGACTTAAAAGTCCACACTTCTACAGTGTTGATATCCGCTTCTCATTGATGTGGCCAAGGCGACAATGCCAGATAAGAGTTTTATTTAAGTCATCGGATTTAAACCGTTTTGTATTAACATTATAGATTAAGCTTGAATTAGAGTTATTAGTATTCAATACATATAAACCTCTAACCAAGTTAGCACTTCCATGATACATATTATTTCGATAAATCTGAAAATCTCCATTCTTTATTGAAAAATTAAAACCATCTTTGTCTAGTAGAGAAATCGAAATAATATTCCTACTGAAAGTAGGTACACAGAAAACTTCTGATAATGAAAGTACAAGTCCACTGGGGAAATCAAAACTAATGGATCCCACAGCAGTTGCAGCAACACTAATTCCGTTGCTAACTCTCAGGTCCACTTCGCCTTGACCCAAATCTCTTCTACTTATTAGCACCTGCACATTCGTACATATGAGAGATTCTGCTCCGGTATCTAGTACCAAAGAATCAGAAGTAGAAAGATTAATTTCTATAAAGAAAATACCTGAAGGCGGGGGCCCACCACCCTTCCGCCGGTCATCCTGGTACTTCTTGCATTCCTTCTTCCAATGCCCAACTTCTTGGCAATAGAAGCATGCAGCTTTCCTTTCCTTAGTCTTCCCTTTGCCTTTAGGGGCTTTGGGAGGGTTAGGAACAACATGCACCCTCATCTTGCCAGCCAAGTGCGCTGGAGCCTTCTTTTTGGAAGACCCAGATGCCACACCAGACTTCTTGAAGTTGGTCCCCTTTCTGACCATAAGAACATCCTTGGTTTGGTTCTTGATGCTCTTCTTAGCAGTTACAAGCATCCCAATTATGCATATTACAGTTCATAATGAAACCATCATATGCAGGAGGAAGGGATTGCAGAACTATGTCTGCCGACACCTCTTTCCCTAACTCAAGGCCTATCCTTGTTAGGTGATCGAGGTATTGTTAGGTTTGTGCCCTAGTCCAAAATATTTCTTCAATCTATATTGTAACGGATATCATTATTCTACATAATAAAAGGCATAATATTACTAATGTGTTGTAGTAATATATCTAATGTGATTTGATCTATGTCATAATGTGTGTAATCACTTATAGTAGAACTATAGATCAGAAAGAGTTGCATTCGATAGAGTCCCTGATCAGCTAAGCTTCTTCTAAAGCGATCAGTATGAGACTAGTGCCTTGTGATCACGCTCTACTGATCATGGCAAAGATGTGCCGGAGTTGTATCATAGATATATCATCAGGTCGATGATATCGGACAACCCGATTGTGAGTATGCTGCATAGATCCAGTCATGAGACACTCACATATCGTAACTTGTCATTATATCCTAAGACCAAGGAGTCTTTGTGTACACTATGTAACAAATACCTAAGTTTGACCTAGTCTAACGTTATCTGTAAAAGGGTAGCTATAACGGCTTCGATTGACTTTGGCATTTATTGCACTTGTGAACTCGAAAGGCGTCTGAGGGATTTATCACTCATACTTCGGTATGAGAAAGATATCCGTTTAGGCCACTGGATGAGTATGACTGATGAAATTGCATGGCCATGCAGGTGATACCTTAGTATCAGGTTTCAGTCATCTCAGATATCAAGAAACAGTGATTGGTAAATTAGGATGACCGTTCTATGCCTATTGATCAATCTGGATATCGGTTTGATAAAAGGACAGTGACATGTACGATAACAGGTTAAGTCGAATAATCGATAATCACGAATATTGGATAATCATAATGTCTTGCTAGAGGCCACTTATGATGGAAAGGGTAAAATGGTAATTTTACCAGTCTGCCAATTATTCGTGAGCCTAGAGGGTTACACGCATTAAGCACGATACATGACAATAAATATGGATGAGAATTGAGAACAATTCGGTAGTTTTCTGGCCTAAGGTTTTAACCAGACAGTTGAAAATATCAATTCGAGGAAATTGAGCCGTTTTGACTAAACCGAAATTAGAAATCAAGTTAATGGGTTTAATTTGGGTTTTAGTTAAACGGGCTTAAAGTCCATTTAGGGTTTAAGATAAGAGAGGGGTCAAATGCAAATAAGAAGGATTAAAGGGATAGATAATGCAATTTTTATTTTGAAATTCAATTTAATTTCAAATTAAAAAGTACATAATATATTATTTATCTTATCCTTTGAATTTTTCAGCAACAAACTCCTCCTCTCTCTCTCCCTCATTGCCGAAATCTCTCCCTCTCTCTACCTCCATTATTGCTCTTGTTTTCTCTCTAATTTTCTAGCAAAAAGTTTGAGTGAAAAACCATTTTCGGTTGTGTGCTTGTGTGGACTTGATAGAGAGGACACTAGGCTTGTGTTCTTGTCGATTACAAGAGGTAAATATCAGATTTTAATTATATTTATAACATGTTCAAATGGCATTAAGATCAAGTTTTTAGATCACCACGGTTACATATTGTCCGCTGCATGATATTCATTGTTTGGAACCCGTGGTGATCTCTTTCAGTGGTATCAGAGGCATGGTTATTATGTTTATTTGTATATGTTTAAATCTGATATTTTTTATGTTTATATGTGTTCTTCATCATTAGCATGCATGTAAATCGAAAAAAATTTCAGATTTGATTGATTTTTGAAATTGGAAAATTAATTATTTTTTTTGGGTTTTTCGGGGTTAGCCATGGCTTAGCCATGGCCGACCAGTTCGAGTCCCATGGTGGACCATGGAATGCCCTAGGGCAGACCATGGTCAGCACCATGGGCCGACGAGGGTCGCCTACGGGCGACCATGGCAGCCTCGCGGGCGACCA
The DNA here is from genome assembly GCA_963920655.1 of Geranium rotundifolium. Classification (NCBI taxonomy): domain Eukaryota; kingdom Viridiplantae; phylum Streptophyta; class Magnoliopsida; order Geraniales; family Geraniaceae; genus Geranium; species Geranium rotundifolium. Next base: position 16,518,869 of record OY987318.1, on the reverse strand, counting down.
TGGCAGCCTCGCGGGCGACCACGGCAGCCCTTGCGGGCGACCACGGCAGCCCTTGCGGGCGACCACGGCAGCCCTTGCGGGCGACCACGGTTTGCCCTTGCGGGCGACCATGGCAGCCCGTGAGGGCCACCATGGTTGCCTCGCGGGCGACCAGAGTCTGCCCTAGGGGCGACCATGGCTGCCCTCGCGGGCTACCATGGTCGTTCCTGTGGCTGACCATGGTCAGCCCCGCGGGCGACCTCGGTAGCCCTCACGGGCCACCGTGGTTGCCTCCGCGGGCGACCTTCGGTTGAGCCGGTTCGGCTCGACCAGATTCGAGCGAATCGGTTGGTTCGCAAGGATATTTGGAAACCCTAATAAAATTTAATTTTCAAATTTGGTTCGTTTTCGATAAACCAGCGAGAACCGGTCCAAAATTCAATTAATCGATTAAACCGTCCGGTTTCGATAAACTGTAATTTTTCCACACTTAAGAAAGATAAAATTTGGAAAAATTATTTGTTTGATCAGTATGTTGATTGATAACATGATCTTTGATAACATGATGTTTTGCACATGATGCTAGCTAAACCCATTAGATTTGCATTTTAATTTCGGTTTTGCAACCTGCGTGTTGCTTAATTTTGGGTTGTAGTAAATACGGCCTGCGTGTCGTGATTTGTATTTAATTTAATTTATTTTAATTTGTAATCACGAAGACCGACACAAGAATCAAGTCAAGAAGGAGACTCGGATTGGAGGAGGCTCGAAGCTAGTGGGAGTTCAAAAGAATGGAGCAAGTTTGGATCTTGAAGACCATGTCTTTAGGATCGGTTTTGCTAGATTCTTAGGAACTTTAGATGGGCTTAGCTATGCATATTTTATTGTTACATTTGTATATTTGAATGTATGAATGTATGATAGTTTAAATATACAAGTTTATGTATGATTTGCTATCACCCACATGCAAAGATTAAAATCGGAATTTAATCAGACTCGCATGTAACCTGCTAAGGGATCATCTTTGCATGAATTTGCAATTGATGATTCCAGATTAAGATTGTATCGATATACAATCAGACTTTTATAATTCACTTAAACGCAAATAATTACAAGTCAAGCATGATACCATCCAAGTTTGGGCACTCAAAAGGGCTTTGACCCTATGGATGTCGGTACGCCTCCGCGTAACATTCATAGAGAAGAAGTCTGTTTGAGATGGGTAGTTCTGTGTGGGTGCGTGCGCCTCCGCGTAGTAGTCACATTAGTTCTATCCATAGTTCAAGCTTGGTAGACTTGTCTACGATTGTCAGCTAGGGATGACCTAGGGTATCAGTATAGGGTATGCCACGTACTAACAAGTACAGACCCTAGCCAGGAACTACATGGTCTTGCAGATGGTTTTACTCCTACCTTGATGCACTCAATTGGAGCAGTGAGCCTCCGTTCACTTCAATTGAGAGTATGATGGGATCCTGGTTCAGATTCAAAAGTTAGAATCAAAAAGTTTTTTATAATTAAATCTCCAACTTCAATTTTAATTAATAATGATTAAAAGTTTACTGTGTAGATATAATATGGCAAACACGAATCACTCTGGTAGCGCGCTTAGGTCACTAATCGAGAATGATAAGCTTAACGGCGTAAACGTTCTCGATTGGGACCGGAATTTGAGACTCGTTCTCAAGCATGAATGTAAGGATTATATCCTTACCCAGGAACAAGCACCTACTGAACCAGCACTAAACGCCTCAAGGGCGCTAAGGGATACCTACCAGAAATTCCTTAGCGACCGGATTGACGTGCAGTGCATCATGATGGGCAGTATGGTGCCGGACTTGCAGCAACAGTTCTTGGACATTTCCGACGATCCCAAAGCCTGTATGGCTGAGATCGAGAATATGTTCAAAGAGAAAGCGCGTGTCGAAAGATACGACACTTTCGTTGAACTGATGTCTTGCAAGCTAAAGGCTGGAGCTCCTGTCAGTCCTCATGTCCTTAAGATGAAACGTCTTTTGGAACATTTGACCAGACTAGGTCATCCTTTGGACAAGAAAATGTCTGCAGACTTTGTGCTGCATTCACTTCCAGAAGCATATCGTGAATTCGTTGGAAATTACAATATGCATGACATGAATAAAACCATGTCAGAGCTTCATGGTATGCTCGTGACTGCTGAAAAGAATCTCAAGGGGAAAACCAAGGAGGTTCTTATGGTCAACAAGCAAGTGAGCTTCAAGAAAGCCGGCCTGGGCAAGGGTAAGGCTCCTATGCACCTAGCAGGGAAGATTCGACAACCTAAGTGTCCAGCAGCTCCAAAGCCTGTTGAGAATCCTAAGAAGGATGTCGTCTGCTTCTATTGCCAAGGACTGGGGCACTGGAAGAAGGATTGCAAGAAACACAAGTTGTTTCTTAAGAAGAGTGGAGTTTCCACGTCTTCAGGATCAGGTATATTTGTTATTGAGCTCAATCTCAGTTTATCTACTTCAGATTCTTGGGTACTTGATACCGGTGCAGAATCTCACATTTGTGTTAATGTGCAGGCTCTGGGAAGTAGAAGAGAAGTGAGCAAGGGCGAGGCGGACCTACGAGTTGGCGATGGCAATCAAGTCTCGACAACTGCTGTAGGAGATATTAGTCTCAGTTTGCCCAATGGGCTAGTTTTATTTTTAAATAATGTTCATTGTGTACCTGCGTTTCGCAGAAATATTATTTCAATTTCCTTGCTCGACAAGGAAGGATATCATTTTTCAATTGATAATGGAGTTTTCAGTATTTTCATGAAAAACATGTTTTATTGCAATGCTTCATTAGTTGGTGGTTTATATATTCTTAATATTCAAAACACTGACACTAGCTCGATTTATAATATCAGTAACAAAAGGGTTAAATCCGATGATTTAAACCAGACTGTGATATGACACTGCCGCTTAGGCCATATAGGCCAGAAACGCATCTCAACACTTCACAAGTGTGGGCTTCTAAGTTCGTTTGAATTCACTTCAATTGAGAGATGCGAGTCATGCCTTATGGGAAAAATGACAAAAGCACCTTTTGCCGGTTTAGGTGAAAGGGCGAGTGACTTACTAGGCCTCACACATTCCGATGTTTGTGGGCCCATGAGCACTCAGGCCAGAAGAGGATTTCACTATTTCGTTACATTCACTGATGACTTCAGTAGATATGGGTATGTTTATCTTATGAGACATAAGTCGGAAACCTTTGACAAGTTCAAAGAGTTCCAGAACGAAGCACAAAACTAGCTTGGTAAAAGTATAAAGGCGCTTCGATCTGACCGAGGCGGTGAGTACTTGGACCAAGATTTTCACAGTCATTTAAAGGATTGTGGGATCATCTCTGAATTGACTCCGCCTGGAACACCTCAAATGAATGGTGTATCCGAACGGAGAAATCGGACCTTGCTTGACATGGTTCGATCAATGATGAGTCAGGCTGATCTTCCTATCTCCTTCTGGGGCTATGCCCTAGAAACGGCCGCATTCATATTGAATCGGGCTCCTACAAAGGCAGTGGAAAGCACTCCTTACGAAGTGTGGAACGGGAAGAAACCCTTACTAGCTTTCCTTAAGATTTGGGGATGTGAAGCTTACGTCAAGCGTTTGCTAGGCGATAAGCTCGAACCCAAATCAGACAAATGTGTCTTTGTGGGGTACCCTAAAGAAACAAGAGGGTACTATTTCTACAAGCCCAGCGAGAACAAAGTTTTTGTTGCTCGAGAAGGGGTATTTTTGGAAAAGGAATTTATTTCCAAATGAGCTAGTGGGAGTGTCGTGCATCTTGAAGAAATTCAAGAAGATACGGAGCAACCCACTACGCCGAATGTAGAAATACAGGAGCCAGAAGAGGTCATTGATCAAGAACCAATCCCGACACCCATTCCAGATGGTCCAAGAAGGTCTGAGAGATCTCGTCAAGCTCCTATCAGATATGGCTTCCAGACCACTGAAGGAAATAACTTGATGTTGGTGGATCAGGTTGATCCAGAAACCTACAGACAAGCTTTGGCCATTCCAGACTCCGAAAAATGGCAGAACGCCATGAATGAGGAAATGAAATCCATGTCAGATAACCAAGTCTGGAACTTGGTGGATCAAACCCCTGGGATAAAACCCATCGGTTGCAAATGAGTCTATAAAATTAAGACCGACATGGATGGAAAACCTCAGACCTATAAAGCTAGACTGGTTGCGAAAGGTTATCGCCAAATCGAAGGTATCGATTATGACGAGACTTTTTCACCTGTGGCTTTGGTCAAATCTATCCGGATCATTCTAGCCACAGCAGCATACTACGCCTATGAGATATGGCAGATGGACGTGTATATGACACAGCCCGAGGGTTTTGTTGATCCAGAGAATCCCGGAAAGATTTGTAAGTTGCTTAGATCCATTTATGGACTAAAGCAAGCTTTACGGAGTTGGAACATTCCTTTTGATGAAGCCGTAAGGGAATTCGGTTTTATCAAAAACGAAAGTGAGCCTTGCGTATATAAGAAAGCGAGTGGGAGTAAAATAGTATTCCTAGTGCTATATGTCGATGACATACTGATCATCGGGAATGACATCCCAACCCTGCTTGAAGTTAAAGCTTGGTTAGGGAAATGCTTCTCGATGAAGGACTTAGGTGATGCTGCTTTCATTTTGGGCATCAAGATCTACAGAGATTGACCCAAGAGAATATTTGGCCTAAGTCAGAGCACTTACATAGATAAGGTGTTGAGAAGATTCTCAATGCTTGATTCTAAGAAGGGATACTTACCCATGCGACATGGCATTAAGCTTAGCAACACAACAAAGTCCTAAGAGTCCTGATGAGCTAAGCAGAATGAGTAAGATCCCATATGCTTCGGCTGTGGGATCCATCATTTATGCTATGATTTGCACGAGACCAGACGTCTTGTTCTCGTTAAGCTGTACCAGAAGATATCAATCTAACCCAGGCCAGGAGCACTGGGCTGCTGTCAAGAGTATCCTAAAGTATCTAAGGAGAACTAAAGACGCATTCCTAGTGTATGGTGGGAAGGATTGAGAACTAGCAGTCACAGGATATGTTGATGCTAGCTTTCAGACAGATCCTGATGATTTCAAATCACAAGCAGGATTTGTATTCGTGTTAAATGGCGGAGCATTCAGCTGGAAGAGCTTCAAGGAAGCCACAACTGCCGATTCTACAACAGAGGCTGAGTACATAGCTGCAGCAGAAGCAGCTAAGGAAGCCGTATGGGTTAGAAGCTTTCTAACTGGATTAGATGTAATGCCGCGAGCATCTGATCCGGTAAGCTTGTTGTGTGACAACAGTGGGGCCATAGCATCAGCTCAAGAGCCCAGATTCCACAACAGAACTAAACACATACAGAGGAAGTATCACATTATCAGAGAGTATATTGATAACGGTGATGTGGAGATTGCTTATGTACCGACTGATGACAATGTTGCTGATCCCCTGACAAAGGCTTTATCGCAGCCTAAGCATGAGGCGCACGTGAAGTCTATGGGGGTAGATTGGAACTTAGGTTGGAACTAGGGGCAAGTGGGAGATTGTTAGGTTTGTGCCCTAGTCCAAAATAATTCTTCAATCTATATTGTGACGGACATCATTATTCTATATAATAAAAGGCATAATATTACTAATGTGTTGTAGTAATATATCTAATGTGATTTGATCTATGTCATAATGTGTGTAATCACTTATAGTAGAACTATAGATCAGAAAGAGTTGCATTCGATAGAGTCCCTGATCAGCTAAGTTTCTTCTGAAGCGATCTGTATGAGACTAGCTCCTTGTGATCACGCTCTACTGATCATGGCAAAGATGTGCCAGAGTTATATCATAGATATCATCAAGTCGATGATATCGGACAACCCGATTGTGAGTATGCTGCATAGATCCAGTCATGAGATACTCACATATCGTAACTTGTCATTATATCCTAAGACCAAGGAGTCTTTGTGTACACTATGTAACAAATACCTAAGTTTGACCTAGTCTAACGTTATCTGTAAAAGGGTAGCTATAACGACTTCGATTGGCTTTGGCATTTATTGCACTAGTGAACTCGAAAGGCGTCTGGGGGATTTATCATTCATACTTCGGTATGAGAAAGATACCCGTTTAGGCCACTTGATGAGTATGACTGAAGAAATAGGATGGCCATGCAGGTGATACCTTAGTATCAGGTTTCAGTCATCTCAGATATCAAGAAACAGTGATTGAATAATTAGGATGACCGTTCTATGCCTATTGATCAATCTGGATATCGGTTTGATAAAAGGACAGTGACATTTACGATAACAGGTTAAGTCGAATAATCGATAATCACGAATATTGGATAATCATAATGTCTTGCTAGAGGCCACTTATGATGGAAAGGGTAAAATGGTAATTTTACTAGTCCGCCAATTATTCGTGAGCCTAGAGGGTCACACGCAGTAAGCACGATACATGACAATAATTCGGTAGTTTTCTGGCCTAAGGTTTTAACCAGACGGTTGAAGAAATCAATTCGAGGAAATTGAGCCGTTTTGACTAAACCGAAATTAGAACTCAAGTTAATGGGTTTAATTTGGGTTTTAGTTAAATGGGCTTAAAGCCCATTTAGGGTTTAAGATAAGAGAGGGGTCAAATGCAAATAAGAAGGAGTAAAGGGATAGATAATGCAATTTTTATTTTTGAAATTCAATTTAATTTCAAATTAAAAATTACATAATATATTATTTATCTTATCCTTTGAATTTTTCAGCAACCAACTCCTCCTCTCTCTCTCCCTCATTGCCGAAATCTCTCCCTCTCTCTACCTCCATTATTGCTCTTGTTTTCTCTCTAATTTTCTAGCAAAAAGTTTGAGTGAAAAACCATTTTCGGTTGTGTGCTTGTGTGGACTTGATAGAGAGGACACTACGCTTGTGTTCTTGTCAATTAGAAGAGGTAAATATCAGATTTTAATTATGTTTATAACATGTTCAAATGGCATTAAGATCAAGTTTTGACGATCACCACGGTTACATATTGTCCGCTCCATGATATTCATTGTTTGGAACCCTTGGTGATCTCTTTCAGGTATCCCTTCATCCTAAGGACATGTGGAGTCACGGAACTACCTGCAGCCATTTTGCAGGCATGAAGATCCTTCAAGGTGTTATACCTTTCAATCCTCGCCTTCTCTTTAAACATCTCCTTTATTTGATTCATCATCTAAAAAGGTTTGTCAGAGAGTTCCATGAACTGCTTCTGGAGATTACTCTCCATACAGACCAACATTATGCAGGCTACATCAATGGAGTCGCTCAGATGCTTATAATTGGCATCTCGAACGGCCCTTGTTGGGCCTGTCCCTGGTTCTACAGTGTTTGCATTCTCAAGGGCATATTCCTTGCGCTCATGTTTGAGTACAATTCTTAAATTTCTGTCCCAGTCCAGAAAATTCACTCCATTGAGTTTGTCCTTCTCAAGCAAGGGTCTCAATGAGCTATTTGTCACGTTTGCCATTTAGAATCTACACGGAAAGTAAATTTAATCAATTTTAAGTTAAAGTTGGAGATCATAAATTAAATCACAACCATTCGATTCTTTACTTAGAATCGAAACCAAGATCCCTGATTTACTCGATTGAAGTGAACGGAGGCTCACTGCTCCAATCAAGCTATGTAGGTAGGACATCCAGTCCAGTTACAACCGCTATAACTCTTGGCTAGGGATTGTACTTAAATGTACACTGCATTCCCTATCCGATACCCTAGGTCAACCCTAGCTGACAATCGTAGTCAAGTTAACCAAACTATACTATGATTAGTCCATATGTGGATACTACGCGGAGGCGCACACACCCACATACGACTAACCATCTCATATAGCCCGCATCCCAATAAATGCTACGCGGAGGCACACCCATCCACGGGGCTGGGAGCTAGTCTGAGTGTTGAGATTTGGATGGTATCTCACATAACTTGATTAATTGTGAATCGGTTGTGATTAATTTTCTTTATTTGATAACATCAAGTCCACGATGCTTCAATTACATATTACATGCAAAGTCTGACTAATTCCGATTTTAATCCTTTACATGTTGGTGATGCTCTAGCATACATTTTGAACGTACGAAACATCCATTCATAAATTCCTACTCATGCATATCTAGTGTACATATAAAGTGGAAATAAATGTACAAAACTAAAGCCCATTCCTAGTATTTAAACCAAGAAATTGAAAAACCCTAAAGACTATGTCTTCCGGTTCTTCTAGACCGCCTTCAATTGGGGACTCCCACTGGCTTCGGCATCTTCAACTCCGGTTGAATCTCCATACACCATAAGCCTCCTTTCCAGTTCACCATTCTTCTTGATCCAATTACAAGATGTACACGGTTTGCAGACCGGAAATTTAAATAACAAAATTGAAATTCAAAACGGCTATGCAGACCGCAAAATTAATTACAACATTTAACCAGCGGTTCGCAGACCACAAAATTAACTTAATTAAATCGAACGGTCTAGGGCTTTAACTTGTACCACACAAATCATGTTATCATTCAATTCAAATGTTATCACACAAGCATGTTTTCAATCAATATGAGTTTTAACAGGTTTTAATCTTGCCTACGTTTTGATTCAATTTATCAAAATTGGACCGGTTTTAAAAACGGTTTATCGAAACCGATTAAATCTGAAAAGTTCTAAAATAATTTGGATTTACAGAATTTAGGGTTTAGCGCCACGATCTTAGATCGCAACACAAAAACCTAATGGGCTAGGGCCCAATGGGTCGAAGCCCATTAGGGCCGAAACCCATTAGGGCCGAAACCCAAATCGGCCACAGCTAGGGTTTGGGAAACCCTAGCCGCCGCCACCTCCTCCACTGAACCGCCGTGCCGGGAAATGGTGGGGACGGGGTGGCCATGGACCCCTAACTGATCCGCAGCCATGGGCATGGCCGGCGCCGGTCGCTAGTGCTGCCCGTCCGCTGACGGGCCTGTGGCCCAAAACCATAGGGCTTTTGGCCACGGCGCGATTTAACCAATCCATATTAATTATGTCCGGATTCCCTAAGATGTTCACCCTTTGCGTGTGACCCTTTAGGCTCATGTGCTGTTGGCAGATCGGTGTAAAATTACCATTTTACCCTTTCCATCATAAGTGGCCTCTAGTAAGGCATTATGATTACCCAAAGTCCATGATTATCGGCGATTCGATTTAACCTCATGTCGTCCATGTCACTATCCTTTTATCACTAGGTACCTTGATTAATCATAAGGCATAGAGCCATCATCCTTATTTAATTAATCATCGTTTCTTGATACCCGAGTGACTTTGATAGTCATCAAGATTCGTTTGGAAACTAGCATCAATAAAGCCTTCGATGAGTAGCTCATCATCATTCCTTCCCTGTATACAAGAAAAGCGTCCTTGGTTCTCCTCAAAATTTTGAGGATTTCCCTGACTGCAGTCCATTGTTCCTCACCGGGGTTGGATTGATGCATATTGGTACAACTTAAGGAAAACGAGACGTCCGGTCTCGCACATGTAATGGCATACCTGATTGATCCAATAGCTGAAGCGTATGGAATTCCATCCATCCTTTTTCCCGCTCATCAGCTGTCACTGGACACTAAGTCTTGCTAAGTTTTATGACATGACGGATGGGTAAGAATTCTTTCTTGGAATCAAGCATTGAGAACCTATTCAATAACTTGTTCACTTAGGTTCTCTCACTTAAACCCAAGACCCACTTGGTGCGACCTCTATATATCTTGATCCCCAAGACGTAAGCAGCATCGCCTAAGTCCTTTATTTGGAAAGACTATCTTACTTTCATCCTCCTTCTTGTAAACGCAAGGCCCATCTTTGATTTTGATAAAGTCAAACTAATTATCAGCTTTATCAAAACTTAGATTTGGTACTGTCCATGACTTCTCGAAAGGTGGTGTGTTTATTACCTTGATCCACCAATACCAGCTTGTCACCTTGAGTCACACAAATTCCATATCTCACCGGTGGATGACTAGTCCTTTCGGATCGCCTTGGACCGTCCTGAAGAACTGTAGTGGGTGGTTCTTGCTCTACTACCCGCTCTGGCTCCAATTCTTCTACACGGCTTTCTAGTGGTTCTCGAGACACTACATCCTCTGGAATATCATCCAGATCTATATTCCTCCCACTACCTATTTTGGAAATGAATTCATTTCCAAAATCATCCTTCCACGAGCAACAAAATTTGTTCTCGCTCAGTTTGTAGAAGAAGTATCCCCTTGTTTCTGTGGGATACCCACGAAGACACATTTGTTAGTTTTCTGTTCGAGCTTATTTGCAAGCTAACGCTTCACAAATGCTTAGCAACCCCAAATCTCGTGGAAGGACAAATTGGGATGCTTCACATACCATATTCCCGAATGGTTTCCCTCCGATTGTCTTCGTTAGAGCCCGAAGAATGCGGCTGTTCTAGAGCATAACCCCAGAAAGAGATTGGGAGATCAGAGTGACTCATCATGGAACGAACCATATTTCATAATGTTCGATTCCAGCCTTTGGACACACCATCCTGTTGTGGTGTTTCTGGCGGAGTCCATTCTGATAAGATCCCATATCCCTCAAGATGATCATGAAACTCTGTGGTCAAGTATTCTGCACTTTGATATAATCGAAGTGCCTCAATACTTTTCCCGAGGCTGCTTTGTACTTCCGTCCTGAACTCTTTGAGTTTATCAAAAGTGTCAGAATTATGTCGTATTGAATATACATTATCAAATCTACCGCAATCGGCAGTAAAAGTGATAAAGTAACTTAAACCACTCATGGCAAGTGAACTCTTTGGCCAACATACTTCTGAAAGAGATCACCATGGGTTCCAAACGTTAATTTCATGCAGCAGAGCCTTATGTAACCATGGTGATCGAAATAGATGAAGATCTTAATGAAAAATTCAGCTTGTTCTTAAGCTTTTCAAATCTGAAAATTACCTTTGTCAATCGATCAAAACACAATGTAGTGTTTCTCTATTGTGTCCACACAAGCACAACAACCACGAATAGGTTTTCTCTCACACTCTTGCTATTGAATGTTTTGAGAATTATGTTACAAAAACAATGGAGGAATTGGTTATTAGGGAGTCAGCAAAGTGGAGAGGGAATAGGGGGAGGTTGCCGAATATTAGAGAGAGAAATAGGGAGAAAATATTTTGTAATTATTTGAAATTAAAACCAAAAATCTGATTTGAATTAAAAAATAAAATAATTACATATTTTACCCTCTTGAACTCTTAATTGCACTTTTCCCCATTCATCACTTAAAATCCTAAATGGGCTTCAAGCCCGTTTAACTAAAACCAAATTAAACCCATTAAATTGAGTTCTAATTTTGGTTTAGATAAATAGGTTTAATTTCCTCAACTTGATTTCTTCAACCGTCTGGATAAAATCCTTAGGCGAGAAATCAACCGAATCGTTTTCAATTTGACTAAATTGAAACCCTGATTCTCCCAATTTCCATCCATGCTTATTTGTCATGTATCGTGCTTAATGTGTGTCACCCTCTAGGCTCATGAACAGTTGGCAGACTGGTAAAATTACTATTTTACCCTTTCCATCATAAGTGGTCTCTAGCAAGACATTATGATTACCCAACGTTCAGGATTATCGATAATTCGACTTAACCTGTTGTCGCACATGTCACTGTCCTCTTATCAAACCGATATCCAGATTGATCAATAGACATAGAATTGTCATCCTAATTTATCAATTACCGTTTCTTGATATCCGAGATGACTGAAAACTGATACTAAGGTATTACCTGTATGGCCGTGCTATTCCTTCAGTCATACTCATCAAGTGGCCTAAACGGGTATCTTTCTCATACCAAAATATGAGTGATAAATCCCTCAGACGCCTTTCGAGTTCACTAATGCAATAAATATCCAAGCCAATCGAAGCCGTTATAACTACCCTTTTACAGATAACGTTAGACTAGGTCAAACTTAGGTATTCGTTACATAGTGTACACAAAGACTTCTTGGTCTTCAGATATAATGACAAGCTACGATATGTGAGTATCTCATGACTAGATCTATGCAGCATACTCACAATCGGGTTGTCCGATATCATCGACCTGATGGTATCTATGATATAACTCCGGCACGCACTTTGCCATGACCAGTAGAGCATGATCACAAGGAGTTAGGCTCATACTGATCGCTTCAGAAGAAGCTTAGTTGATCAGGGACTTTATCGAATGCAATTCTTTCTGATCTATAGTTCTACTATAAGTGGTTACACACATTATGACATAGATCAAATCACATTAGATATATTACTACAACCCATTAGTAATATTATGCCTTTTATTATGTAGAAGAATGATGTCCGTTACAATCAATATGTACATATTCAATATGTATAAACCATCGACTTTATGAAATATTTAAATAAGTATATAATACACATTATGAAGTACTAATACAAGTCTATTGGGCATAACAAGAATAATGGAGCCTATAACAGTTGCGACAACCCTAATTATGTTCCCAACTCTTAGGTCCACCTCGTATTTCCCATAATGTCTTCTACTTTCGAGTTTCTGTTCATCCGTACAGATTCATGCCCAGTATAAATACCCATGAATCGGAAGTAGAAAGATTAAGCTCAATAACGAGAATACCAGAAGGCGTGGATCCACCACCCTTCCTTAGATCATCCTATAACTTCTTGCAGTCTCCTTTCCAATGACCGGGCTGTTGGCAGTAGAAGCAGACTGATTCCCTTTCCTTTTAGCCTCCCTGACTTTAGGAGGTTTTAGGAACCCGAGTCAGTCTCATCTGTTGGCAGTAGAAGCAGACTTAAAATTATTTGTGATCGGTTGAGTTTAAATAAATTATGTTTGATACAATTAGAACCCGTCATCAACAACCTGTGTTATGACGTTTCTAATTTATCTCACATTATATTCTTCGAAACCGTCATTTACAACCCGTGCAAAGACGTTTTAAAATTTGAACACATCCATCACAACCCGTGCGACGATGGTTCACAACGCTTTTTAACATGCAAATAATTAATCCGGTTTTAATCTTTGCATGTTGGTGATAGCTTAAACTAAAATAAGCTAAGCATGCTCGCAATTAAATTTATCATTCAAATAAATTCTAGCATGCATTAAAGCGTTAAATATGCATAAATAGCCCAAGCTAAAGTCCTACGTATTCTATGAGACGAAGACTCCACGAGCTCTTCTCGTCATCACCACTTAGGGCCACTCCCACTAGCTCGTGAACGTCCTCCAAGATTGTCAACGTTCTCGGTTTCCATCCTTCTCGACTTGAGTAATTAATTACAATTAATACCCGGTTCGTAGACCAGATGAAAGAATAATTACACTTTATCAATAGCGGTTCGCAGCCCGTATAAAAGAATAATTTACACGTTAAAATCTAACGGTTCGTAGACCGTTTTTAAAAGCGATAAATAATTAAACGCTATTGGGCTATCTATGCACCATGCATATCATCTCGTCACACAATATGTTATCATATAAGCATATTGTCAAACAAGATACATTTCCGGTGTTATTTTTCATGTCCAAGTTGCTCGGTCGGGTTTAACAAAACTAGACCTTTTGAAAAATCAGTTTATCAAAACCGTTCCAATCTAAGATTGTGGGTTTGTGCCACGGATCAAACACCGTGAAACAAACCACCCGCGCCCAAACCAAGTGGGCCGAAACCCACTTTGGCCGAGCCCCTACGCATCGACGCGCTAGGGTTTGGCAACCCCAGCTGTCGGGCCTCAACCACTGGCCTCGGCCCATATCTGGCCACTGTCGGGGCAGAAGTGGGGCGAGCACATGACCGTGAACATCTAATGGCCAGGGCCCAGCACTGCTCTGACAAACCAAAGCCCCCGCCGGTCCCCTTTTCCAACTCCCCGAGAGTCCCGTTTCCGGCGACCTGACAAATACAATTTTTTTCGAAAATTTCCAGATTTGATAATACGTTTAAAACTTCATCTTCATGGCATACAAAACAAATAAACAAGAAATAAACATATTGTAGCAACATGGCAAGCAAAACAACACCGAAATCGATTCAAACAAAGATTTAAGAGGGTAACCGTGCTCTGATAGCACAATAGGGATTTTGGGCTCACCAAAACGTCATGGTAGCGGAAGCATAACCCAAAGTCTGCCCAAGATCAAGAAACCATTAAATTCCAAAGAAAAACCAAATCACAAGATTTTACCAATTGGGTTGATCGTGAATCTGTCCAGCAGAAAACGCGAGTTTGAAGCTCCATATCTCGAGCTACAAGTCTCCAAATGCTTCAGTTCTTTCTCGAGAGTGAAGCCCAGCCAATTATCTCAAATTTAATATTTTTTTTTCACCAAGTTGGGATGGTAGGACTTTCGTCTGGAGCAAAACACTTTTGTCGACGGTGCTGGACAGTGCTGACCGGGTTCTTCAGTTGTCAGCCTTGTAGCTCTCAAACCAGTGATCTAATGAGAAATTACCATTACACAAAAAGTGTAGAACTTTGAGTCTTCTTTAATCTGCCGCTGATTTACGGTCAAACGGACTTCGGACTAGAGAGCTACATCTCACACAATATCCGTCGCCGGAACTGGACAATTGCTTCGGTTGATCGAATGAGACAAGAACACATTTGGATCTTCTCTCTAACGGTATCCACACGGATAATATGATCAAAGATCGATACACACACAACCTACTAGAGCTATGTGTAAAGATCGAGAGAAATAAGCTAAGAGGGAGGGAGAGAGAGAGCACCAAAAACACTTGTGATATTCTTGGTGTGGTGTTGGTTAATGTGTTTGTCAATTGATGTGTGTTGGGTTAAGAGAAGATGATGATGGTCATTGGGTTGCCTCCTTTAATCACACTTACCCAACATGAATTAGGATAGTGTGTATCTAGTCATCATCCACTTAACCAAAGTTAGTGGAGAAAGGGACCCACCCTTTGCTCCACTATTGGGCCTTGGTTGGGCCGCCACTAGGGCCTCGTGGCACGAAGCCCAATTCTTCGGCCATGAGGTCCCGTGCCGTGTCCAACTTACCCCCGAACTTATCGTACAAAGTCTGACGCGACATCGACGAAAGACTTAGTCTTTCTTGATTCGCCTGTCACATTGAATTACACATATACATGGCCCAAAACGTCCAGTTTTGCCCATGCCTCTCTCATAGTCCATATCCTATGTGTGTGACCCTCTAGGCTCATGCCGACGTGGACGGATGGGCGTAAAGTTCAATTTTACCCGATCCATCATAAGTGGCCTCTAGTAAGACGTTATGATTACTTGACGTGCATGATGATCGATGATTCGATTCAACCTCATGTAGTACATGGTGATGTCCCTTTATCGCGTGGTATCTAGATTGATCATAAGGCATAGAGACGTCACCCTTATTTAATCAATCTTTGTTTCTCGATCTGTGAGATTACTGAATACTGATAACCCGTATCGTTGGCATGTCCATGCTCTCCCTTCTGTTAATCTCTATCGAGTGGCCTAAACAGATACCTATCTCATACCGTACCGTAGTATGAGGGATAAATTCCTTACCCGCCTTTCATATCACTCATACAATCCGTCACTGTGCCAATCATGTCCGTTATGGTAGTCTTGTTATGGACAACGTTAGGAATAAGTCAAACGCGGTTCTTTATTGTATAGCGATCACAAAGACTCCTTAGTCTAAGGATACGACGACAAGCTACCACAATTGAATGTGTTCATGATTGTATATATGCAACACCATTCAGTGCGGGTCGTCCAATATCACTCACCCAAGTGATATATATGATCTGATTCCGGTAGCCGTTCCCAATGGCAAATATAAATATACCATAAAGAATCATCCTCATACTTGGTCGCTTCATTGAAGCATATTTGACCAGGGACCCGTTAAGTGTTTTCCGTACAGACATATGGTTCTACTACTTTGGTGGACATATATCAGATCAGACTTAACCTATTACTTCAACACATAAGTAATATAATGCCGATTTTATATATTGCAAATGATGATTAATATATACAGACATTTAAAGACTAATACAATTGGAGTAGGGAATAAAAAAGCTTACAGATTTGTGTCAAGGAAATAGGTAAATTTCCAGATTTTCCATGATGTTCATATGCTGAACTTTAATGTCACATGATGATCTTTACTTCTTTCTTCTTAAATCCATGGTTATTTTTCTTCCTCTGTGCATGAGGTTTATTGATTTGGACCCCATGGATTCCTTCAATGGTATCAGAGCATATGTTGATATGTGAATTGATTTTTGAGCATGTTAGGTTTAGATTTCGGTTTATTTGGCAACCAATTTAGTTGCTTTGATTTGTAATTTAATTACGACATGCGTGTCGTTGTATTTTGTAATTTCATTTTATATGAATGTAATTATGAAGACCGATGCAAAGAGAAATTAAGACGGTGAGTAGAGTTCCAAAACAAGGCTCGAAGCCAGTGGGAATCCGAGAGAAAGAGGTGAGAACAAATTTGAAGATTTAGTCTTTAGGTTTTGTTCTTCATTTTTCTTAGAATTTTTGACGGGCTAGGTTATACATGTAGATTTAAATTTATATTGCATATATGAATGTATATATTTAGTTTAAATGCATGAGTTTATGTAGTTTAAACTATCACCCACATGTGGAAGATTAAAACCGAAATTTAATCACATTTGGATGTAATTGGACTTGGAATCATCTTTGCATCAACATGTTGATGATTCCAATTAAGATTGTATCGATATACAATCAGAGAACTCTAAACACTTAATTTACAAATAATTACTAGTCAAGCGAGATACTACCAAAACATCAACACTCGGAAACATTCAAACCTGTGAGTAGGTGCGCCTACGCGTAGCATTCATAGGGGGAAGGGCCGGATGAGTTGGACAATTTAATATGGATGTGTGCGCCTATGCGTAGTGGCCATATTGAACTGGGTTATACTTGAGTTTTGGTATACTTGTCTACGATTGTCAGATAGGGTTGACCTCGGGTATCAGGATAGGGTATGCCATATACATATTATGTAAAAACCTAGCCAGGAATTACACGAACTTGTAATTGGATGAGATATCATACCTTGGTACCATCGGTTGCAGCGGTGAGCCTATGTTAACTTCAACCGAGCGTGTGCGAGGGTCCTGGTTCAGATTCTAAAGTTTAGAATTAGAAAAGTGTTTTAAAGTTCCAATCTCAAAGTTTAATATTAATTAACACTGATTAAAATTTTCTTTTACCGTGTATATATAATGGCAATTACAACACAATCTGGCAACAGCGCACTAAGGTCCCTAATCGAGCATGATAAACTTAACGGATGAGGTCGGATATTATGTATCCAACCAAATCAAATCTCGTCATTTTTATCCCCATTTTTGTCCCGAATTATTAGTTTTGGTGAATAAAGCTACTTTATCTCACGAATGGCCCGAGAAGTGTTTTTGGTGAAAACAGGCCGAAAAGGGACGAAAATGAGCTAAGAACGCAAAGTCGGGAAGCGAGAAGAAGGTTGTTGGGTCAACCCGCCAGATGCAACCCGGCAGGTTCGGCTTAACCCGACAACCTATGGCTAAATGGAAGGGAGAAGGCAAGAAGCTCACCCGGTCAAGCTTGAGAAGCTTGTCGGGTTGACCTGCCGGATGTGACCCGACAGGCTCCAACTTAACTGGCAACCCGATTCATGCAAAAGAAGAAAAAGAGAAGAGAACCTGCCCCGTTGACCTGCCGGGTCCCACCCGTTAGGCTTACCCGGCAGGCTGGTCAAAGTGGTTCCTATTTTCGTGCTAAATTCAAATTTTGAATCTATTTGGTTCTCCAATTTAAACCAGGGCTATGGCTTCGAAATAAACAAGCTTTATATCTGACTAGGCATAAAGAAGGCTAAGGGAAAAGGGAGAGAGGCTAGAGAGAAGGGGAGATTGAATAAGGAGAATTCGATCTTCAACGAATACATGCCTGTGGAGGTTCTCCTTATTTCTTTCTCCTGCTTTTGTATGCAACATTTTTTATTTGTTAGATTTTGTATAAACTAAAATTCCAAAATTAAATTTTTTGATTTGGTTTTGGGATTGAATATTTGATCATCGTTATTAATTGATTTATTGCGATTATTTTGAGAATCCATTGTTTTATGAACTTGGAATTTTTAGAGATTATTTGGATGGAAAGTTAATTGTTATATATTATTGTTTGGGATCCAAATTTATTAATCAAATCAATCGCAACTGTACTACGTTTATTATTGGCATATTTTTTTAGCGCAAAGTCAAGATGTCAGATAACATATTGCAAGACATTTGACGTGACATATCGCGCATAGGATCAGGAAAGTTTTTGATCTTTCCTGATTGATATGGAGAAACGTGGGACAAATGGAAAACGAGTTAATACAAGATCAGACAACGTCCAGATGGAAGAATACACGCCAGCAAGGCTAATTAATGCAACAATGCCAACTTGCCAACAATGCAAGGAGGAAAAGGAATTCCTATTTAGAATTGTATTGCCTATTTGGAGTTGAAGACCAATTAGGCATGTAGAATTGCTATAAAAGCATGTGCTACCCCCATAGCAATTCACACCTTCTCTGCGCTTAATTTCAGAGCTCTTAACCGTGCAAGGTTGGCAGATTAAGAGACTGGATCTTTAGAAGAACGATGTCAATCACATACATCAAAACGCGAGGGTTTGAGTGTTTGTGATTGTGGGTATTTGTTCGTGATTGAAGACTCGCGAAGAAATTGTCGAAGACAACTACGCCATGGTCGAGATTGTTCACGGTGAGATCTATAGTAGCTTAGGACAATAGCTTGTGTGATAGCTAGGTGATGCTTGAAGTTGTACTATTGACTGCCAAATAGTGAAAACCTTTCCACTGATAGAGTGCCCCCAGACGTAGGTGCGGAGTTACCGAAGTGGGTAAACATATTATGTGCCTTCTATTTACTGTTCCGTTATTTACTTATCTGTGATCAGACAAGTGAAAGAGATCACCACGGGTTCCAATCGATATATATCATGCAGCGGACGTTATGTAACCGTGGTGATCGAAACAAGCTATGATCTTAATGTAAATTCAACATGTTATATATACCTTTTGAATATGAAAATTACCTCTTCTAATCGATGAAAACACAAGCTTAGTGTTTCTCTATTAGGTCCACACAAGCACCACAACCGAAGAAGGTTTTCACTCAAATTTTTGCTATGAATTTTGAGAGAAGCTTGACCACAATGGAGGATGAGAGGGGAGAGAGAATTCAGCAATGAGGGGGAGAGAGTGATGGGATTAGTTGCTGAAAATTAGAGAAGATATTGGAAGATATATTATAATTTTAATTTGAAAATTAAAATTGAATTTCAAATTAAAATTGCATATCTATTCTTCATAAACTCTTATTTGCATTTGTTCCCGTTCATAACTTAAATCTCTAAATGGGCTTTAAGCCCGTTTAACTAAAACCCAAATTAAACCCATTAACTTGAGTTCTAATTTCGGTTTAGACAAAACGGCTCAATTTTCTCGAATTGATTTCTTCAACCGTCTAGTTAAAACCTTAGGCCAGAAAACTACTTAATCGTTCTCAATTTTCATCCATAATTTTTGTCATGGATCGTGCTTAATGCATGTGACCCTCTAGGCTCACGAACAATTGGCAGACTGGTAAAATTACTATTTTACCCTTTCCATCATAAGTGGTCTCTAGCAAGACATTATGATTATCCAATGTTCGTGATTATCGATTATTCGACTTAACCTGTTATCGTATATGTCACTGTCCTTTTATCAAACCGATATCCAGATTGATCAATAAGCATAGATTGGTCATCCTAATTTATCAATCACTGTTTCTTGATATTTGAGATGACTGAAAACTGATACTAAGGTATCACCTGCACGGTCGTGCTATTCCTTCAGTCATACTCATCAAGTGGCCTAAACGGATATTTTTCTCATACCGAAGTATGAGTGATAAATCCCTCAGATGCCTTTCGAGTTCACTAGTGCAACAAATATCAAAGTCAATCGAAGCCGTTATAGTTACCCTTTTACAGATAACGTTAGACTAGGTCAAACTTAGGTATTCGTTACATAGTGTACACAAAGACTCCTTGGTCTTAGGATATAATGACAAGTTACGATATGTGAGTATCTCATGACTGGATCTATGCAGCATACTCACAATCGGGTTTTCCGATATCATCGACCTGATGATATCTATGATATAACTCCGGCACATACTTTTCCATGATCAGTAGAGCGTGATGACAAGGAGTTGGTTTCATACTGATCGCTTCTTAAAGAAGCTTAGCTGATCAAGAACTCATCAAATGTAATTCTTTCTGATCTATAGATCTACTATTAGTGGTTACACACATAATGACATAGATCAAATTACATTCAATATATTACTACAACACATTAGTAATATATGCCAATTTATTTATTCGGAAAGATGATAAAACATTACATCTGTAAATCACTTATATATTGGACTGGGGCATAACTCTAACAATCTCCCACTTCCCCCTAGTTCCAATTTAAGTTATGATCTACTCCCATAGACCTTGCATGTGACTCATGCCTAGGCTGCGGCTGAGCCTTTGTTAAGGGATCGGCCATATTATCATCAGTCGAATAGTGTTTAATCTCCACATCACCTCTATATGTGATAACTCTAACGAGGTGATTCCTGCTGAGTATATGTTTGGATCTGTTGTGGAATCTGAGCTCTTGAGCAATAGCTACGGCACCTATGTTGTCCCACAACAAGCTTATCGGATCAGACGCTCGCGGCGTTGCATCTAATCCGACCAGAAAGCTTCTAATCCATACGGCCTCTTTAGGTGCTTTTGTTTTAGCTATATACTCAGCCTTCATTGTAGAGCTGGCAACTTTGGCTTGCTTAAAGCTTACCCAGCTGAAAGCACCACCACTCAACACAAAATATATCTTGACTAAATTTTAAAGTCATCTGGATATGTCTGAAAACTAGCATCGACTTGTCCTTTGACTGCTAGTTCTCTATCTTCATCCCCATACACCAAAATACATCCTCGATCCTCCTCAAATATTTGAGGATGGCCTTTGACAGCAATCCAGTGTAATTGGTCGGGGTTAGATTGGAATCTGCTGGTACAACTTAGTGCAAACGAGACTTCCAGTCTCGTGCACATCTTGGCATACTTGATGGATCCCACAGCCGAAGCATAAGGGATCTTACTCATCCTGCTCAGCTTATTAGGAGTACTAGGACTCTGTAGCTTGCTGAGCTTAATGCCATGACGCATGGGTATGTATCCTTTCTTAGAATCAAGCATTGAGATCTTCTAAACACTTTACCTCTGTACATGTTCTGACTTAGGCCCAAAATCCTTTTGGATTGATCTGTAGAGATCCTGATGCCTACATTAAATGTAGCATCACCTAAGTCCTTCATCGATAAGTACTTCCGTGACCAAGCTTTGGTGGCAAGGTCGGGATGTAATTCCTGATGAATAAATATCAAGAATACAATATTACTCCCACTCGCTTTCTTATGTACGCAAGGCTCACTTTTTTTTTTGATGAAGCCGAGTTCCCTTACAGCTTCATCAAAACGAATGTTCCAACTCCGTGAAGCTTGCTTTAATCCATATATGGATCTAAGCAGCTAACAAATCTTTCCGGGATTCTCTGGATCAACAAAACCCTCGGGCTGTGTCATATACACATCCTCTTTTAAGTTCCTGCTAAGGAAGAGGTTTTGACATCCATCTGCCATAACTATGGCTAAAAATAATCCGGATTAAACTGAACATTGCTACTGGTGAAGAGGTGTCATCATAATCCATTTATTGAATCTGACGATAACCTTTTACAACCATCCTAGCCATATTGGTCTGAGGACTTCCATCCATGTCGGTCTTGATCCTATAGACCCACTCAGAACCGATGGGTTTTATCCCACGGGTTTGATCCACCAAGCACCAGACTTGGTTGTCATACATGGATTTCATTTCCTCACTCATGGCGTTCTGCCATTTTTCGGAGTGTGGACTGGTCAAAGCTTGTTTGAAGGTTTCTGGATCATCCTGATCCATCAATATCAAGTCATTTCCCGCAGTGGCTGTGAAGCCATATCTGTCTGGAACATGACGAGATCTTTTAGACCTCCTTGGACCATCTGGAATTTCTGTAGGGATTGATTCTTCATCTACGACCATCTGAGGCTCCAGTATTTCTACATCTTGCATAGCAGGCTCCTGAATTGCTTCAGGTTGTTCCGTATCCTCTCGAATTTCTTTGAGATGCACAAGACTCCCACTAGCTGTTTTAGAAATAAAATATTTCTCCAAAATACCTCCTCGAGCAACAAAGACTTTGTACTCGCTGGGTATGTAGAAGTTGTATCTCTTAGTTTCTTAAGGATACCTTACGAAGACACATTTGTCTGATTTGGATGCCTGCATCTCTGCTACCCAAATCTTTTAGGAAAAACATACTAGAATGTTTCCCACACCATATATGACTATGGTCTATTTCTTATTTGGCTACTACGCGAAGGCGCACGCATCCAAATAGAACTGACCATCTCATCTCGGTCCCATCCCAATGAATACTACGCGGAGGCGCACGCATCCACAGTAACGGGAGACGTAATGAGTGTCATGTGGTGTACCTTCTGTGACTCTGGTCCAGCTCTTATTTGGCTACTACACGGAGGCGCACGCATCCAAATAGAACTGATTACCTTATTCAGCTCACATCCCAATGAATGCTACGCGGAGGCGCACGCATCCACAGTAATGGGAGACAGAATGACTGTCACAAGGTGTACTATCGTTGTCTTCATCGGAGCCCGATTCAAAATGAATGCGGCCGTTTCCAGAGTCAAGTATTAGTTCAACTCTCTTCTGGCCTGAGTACTCATAGGTCCACATACGTCGGAATGTATTAGACTTAATAAGTCACTCGCCTTTCACATAAACCTGTGAAAGGTGCCTTTGTCATTTTGCCCATTAGGCGAGACTTGCATCTTTCAGTTTGAGTGAATTCAAACGGACTTAAAAAGTCCACACTTGTGAAGTGTTGAAATGCGTATCTCGCTCATTAGGCAAGACTTGCATTTTTCAGTTTGAGTGAATTCAAACAGACTTAAAGTCCACACTTGTGAAGTGTTGAAATGCGTTTCTCGCCTATGTGCCTTAAATGACAATGTCAGATTATAACTTGTTTTAAATCATTAGATTTAAGCCTTTTCTTATTTACGTTATAGCGATTAAGCTTACCAACGTAAATATCTGATCCTGAAGACGTGGATACCCACTCTTCTTCACATGATCCTTGTATTGCTTATAATCCCTTATTCCTGGCTCATTGCAGTGATAGCAGATCTCCTCCAATTTGTCCTTAGAATTCACAGTAGTTTTGGGAGCTGCTTGAACCTTTGGACGCTTGGGGTATCTGATCTGTTCTGCAAGGTGCCCAGGAGCTTTACCCTTACCCAGATCAGCTTTCTTGAAGCTGACCTTCTTGTTGACCATAAGGACCTCCTTAGTCTTGCCCTTGAGGTTCTTTTCGGCGGTCACAAGCATCCCATGAAGCTCTGTTAAGGACTTGTCCATGTCATGCATATTGTAATTTACTATGAAATCACTATATGTATCTGGAAGTGGCTGCAACATAAAATCCGCAGCCATTTCCACCTGATCATCAAAACCGAGTCTAGTTAGATGTTCCTGAAGACATTTCATCTTCGTGACATGGGGACTAACAGGGTTTCAGCCTTAAGCTTGCAGGAGTTGAGTTCTCGGAAAGTATCATATCTTTCGACACGAGCTTTCTCCTTGAACATTTCCTTGACCTCTGCCTTACAGGTATGAGGGTGATTTGAAACGTTCCGGAACTCCTTCTGCAACTCTGGCATCCTACTGCCCGTCATAACGCATGACTCGTCGATTTGGTTACTAAGGAACTTTGATAAGTATCCTTAGTGCCCTAGCGGCGTTCAGTGGTGGCTCAGCAGGAGGTTCCTTGGTAAGGATATACTACTTGCGTTCATGCTTGAGTACAAGCCTCAAGTTTCTATTCCAATCTGAGTAATTCACGCCCTTGAGTCTGTCCTCAATCTGGACTCTCAGTGCGCTATTACTCCTTTGTGTTGTGTTTGCCTTTTAGTTCTACATGGTAAAATTAATTAAAATTCAAGTTGGAGATTACGTTACAAAACACTTGTCTCATTCTAACATTAGAATCTGAACCAGGATCCCATCATACTCTCAATTGAAGTGAACGAAGGCTCACTGCTCTAATTGAGTGCATCAAGGTAGGATTACATCCATCTACAAGGCCATGTAGTTCCTGGCTAGGGTTTGTACTTGTAAGTACGTGGCATACCCTATACTGATACCCTAGGTCAGCCCTAGCTGACAATCGTAGACAAGTCTATCAAGCTTGAACTATGGATAGAACTAATGTGCCTACTACGCGGAGGCGCACACACCCACACAGAACTACCCATCTCATCCAGACTTTTTCTCTATGAATCTTACGCGGAGGCGTACCGACATCCATAGGGTTAAAGCCCTTCTGAGTGTCCAAACTTGGATGGTATCATGCTTGACTTGTAATTATTTGCGTTTTAAGTGTATTATTAAAGTCTGATTGCATATCGATACAATCTTAATCTGGAATCATCAATTGCAAATCCATGCAAAGATGATCCCTTAGCAGGTTACATGCGAGTCTGATTAAATTCCGATTTTAATCTTTGCATGTGGGTGATAGCAAATCATACATAAACTTGTATATTTAAACTATCATACATTCATACATTCAAACATATAAATGTAACGATAAAATATGTATAGCTGAGCCCATCTTAAGTTCCTAAGAATCTAGCAGTACTGATCCTAAGGACATGGTCTTCAAGATCCAAACTTGCTCCATTCTTGTGAACTCCCACTGGCTTCGAGCCTCCTCTAGTCCGAGTCTTCCTCTTGACTTGATTCTTCTGTCGGTCTTCGTGATTAAAAATTTAAATAAATAAAATGAAATACAAATCACGACACGCAGGCCGTATTTACTACAACCCAAAATTAAGCAACAAGCAGGTTGCAAAACCGAAATTAAAATGCAAGTCTAAAGGGCTTAGCTATCATCATGTGGAAAACACCATGTTATCAAAGATCATGTGATCACTCAAGATGTTTATCAAACAAATAAATTTTCCAAATTTTATCTTTCTTAAGTGTGGAAAAATTCCGGTTTATCGAAACCGGACGGTTTAATTAATTAATTAAATTTTGAACCGGTTCTCGCTGGTTTATCGAAACCGAACCAAATCTGAAAATTAAATTTTTAGGGCTTCATATTATTCTCGCGAACCAGCTGGTTCAGCTCGAATCTGGTCGAGCCGAACCGGCTCAACCGAGGTCGCCCGCGGAGGCAACCACGGTGGCCCGTGAGGGCTGCCGAGGTCGCCCGCGTGGCTGACCGTGGTCGCCTACGGGAACGACCATGGTAGCCCGCGAGGGCAGACATGGTCGCCCCTAGGGCAGACCCTGGTCGCCCGCGAGGCAACCATGGTGGCCCGCGAGGGCTGTCATGGCCGCCCGCAAGGGCAGGCCGTGGTCGCCCGCGAGGGCTGCCATGGTCGCTTGTAGGCGACCCTCGTCGGCCATTGGTGCTGACCATGGTCTGCCCTAGGGCATACCATGGTCCACCAAGGGTCTCGACCTGGTCGGCCATGGCTAACCCGAAACACCTAAAAAAAATATTTTTCAATTTTCAAAATCAATCAAATCTGAAATTTTTTTCGATTCACATGCATGCTAAGGTGATGAACACATATAAACTCAAAAAAAAATCAAAATTAAACATGTAGAAGAATACATAACAACCATGGCTCTGATACCACTGAAAGAGATCACCACGGGTTCCAATCGATAAATATCATGCAGCGGACGTTATGTAACCGTGGTGATCGAAAGAAGCTATGATCTTAATGTAAATTCAACATTTTATATATACCTTTTTCAAACTGAAAATTACCTCTTCTTGAGGTCTATTTCTCCCTTCAGTCGAGTGACTTCTCGTTTGAGCTTGACGATAGTCTCTTGAAGTCTAGATTTGTCATATGTAAGAGCAATAATTTGTGCAGCTTGTTTGTCTAGAATATGAGATTCCTCAACCCACTTGGTGTAGAGAATGCAATATGCTTCGTTAAGCTAATCATCAGTCCATTCTTCACTAGGTGGCATGTCCTGACCATCTTTATCATCATTAACCATCGAATCAGGTTTAGTGGATGAAGTAGAAGCAGTGAATGCGAAAAAGTTGCTTATCTCCTCTTAGTCAATCTCATCGGAGACTTCATCGGACAAGATAGCACTATACCACTTTTTATGTTTTCTAAGATAATTAGGGCATTCTCTTTGGTAGTGTTTCAATCCTTTGCACTCATGACATTGTATTCCTCCACCTTTGATGTTGCCTTTGCTAGCTCTATTTTCCCTGTCAAAGTTTCCACTTCGTTGAGACTTTTGCGCAACTTTGTGCTTGACATCCGACCGAACATTTTTCTTGCCATCAGCTGTGACATTCTTCCTAGACATCCTGTTGCATCGTTTCATGACTCGGGTATAGTTTTTGTTAGAAAAGATATGGTTTCATCAATGTCTTCATCTGTGTCTGAGCAAGTGTGCTCTAGTGACTTGTGAGCGGGACCCTTGAAGGCCACGCCCTTATATTTCTTGTCAATACTTGGAAGAGACAGCTCATAGGCCATTAAAGACCCCATTAGTTCATCGACTGGAAGGTTTTTTAGATCATGGAACTCTTCGATGGCAGTTATCTTCATTTTAAACCTTGAACTCAAGGCTCTTAGGGTCTTCCTTACAAGTTTCTCATCTGACATTGGCTCACCTAGTGGGTAGAATTCATTGTCAAGATCTCGAATTCTCACATTGAATTCAGAGATGGTCTCATCTTCTCACATTGTCAAGTATGATGTTAGGTACTGGAGTTTTTGTTCTCAAACCTTGTTTGTCCCCTCATAGGCCACAGTCATGTAGGATCCAGTGCCCTAGTCCAAGTCTTTACCATATAATCTTTTATCTTCTGTTAAGCAATAAAAGAGGCATTTACATTATTATTGTGTTGTAATAATGTATCAAGCGATAATTTCATCTAAAGTCATCAATATTTGCATGAGGACAGCAGGACCTTTAGATATTATGAAGTTATGCTTTATGGATCCCTAGTTGAATACTAATACATAAGTTACTATCGTGAGGATGACTTACGATCATGCTCTGCTGATCAAGATGTAGAGTCATATCACAGATATCGCCTTGGAGACGATATCGGTTGACCCACGGAGGAGTATGGCGCATAGATTAAGTCACCAATGCATACTCCGTCGTCGTGTGATCACTTCCTTAATACCTTGGAGTGAGTGGCTCACATGCACGTCACTCCATTGGTTTGACATGTCCCAATGTTGTGTGTAACAAGATAGCCATAACGGATATCGTTGGCCATTGGACGGACTGTAATGGGAGCGCACTTTTCGACCGAGTACGATTAACATTAAAATTAAATTTGAGGGCTTAGAGTAAATAACCTATTATCCTTCGGGTTCAATGAACTCAGGGTTGTAAACTTACTTGTCTATATTACTTGTGACCGGTATATTGCCGAACGTTCGAGATTTGACTCCCATCATTTTTGCGGGTCAATTTTGGTGGCTTAAAAATGGAAGGAGAAGTTCTGGTTGTTTTCTTAACAAGTTGGAGGTGCATTCAAATCTAACTGTTAGAATTATGCCCTAGTCCAATTTAATTCCTCAATCTATATTGTAACGTACATCATTTTTCGATATAATAAAAGGCAATATTTACTTAAGTGTTGTAGTAGTATATCTAATGTAATTTGATCTATATCATTATGTGTATAACCACTTATAGTAGAACTGTAGATCAGAAAGAATTGCATTCGATAAGTCCCTGATCATGCTCAGTATGAGACCAACTCCTTGTGATCATGCTCTACTGATCATGGCAAAGTGCATGCCGGAGTTATATCATAGATATCATCAGGTCGATAATATCGGACAACCCGATTGTGAGTATGCAACATAGATCCAGTCATGAGGTACTCACAAATCGTAGCTTGTCATTATATCCTAAGACCAAAGAGACTTTGTGTGCACTGTGTAACGAATACCTAAGTTTGACCTATGATTGGCTTGGATATTAATTACATTTGTGAACTTGAAATGCGTATGAGGGATTTATCGCTCATACTTCGGTATGAGAAAGATATCAGTTTAGGCCACTTGATGAGTATGACTGAAGGAATAGCACGGCCGTGCAGGTGATACCTTAGTATAAGTTTTTAGTAATCTCAGATATCAAGAAACGGTGATTGATAAATTAGGGTCACGATTTTATGCCTACTGATCAATCTGGATATCGGTTTGATAAAATTGCAGTGACATGTACGATAACAGGTTAAGTCGAATAATCAATAATCACGAATGTTGGGTAATCATAATGTCTTGCTAGAGACCACTTATGATGGAAATGGTAAAATAGTAATTTTACCAGTCTGCCAACGAGTCGTGTGCCTAGAGGGTCTTTAAGAAGCGATCAGTATGAGACCAACTCCTTGTGAAAACGCTCTACTGATCATGGAAAAGTATGTGCCGGAGTTATATCATAGATATTATCAAATCGAAGATATCGGACAAGCCGATTGTGAGTATGCAACATAGATATCCTCATGAGATACTCACAGATCGTAGCTTGTCATTATATCCTAAGACCAAGGAGTCTTTGTGTGCACTATGTAATGAATGCCTAAATTTGACCTAGTCTAATGTTACCTGTAAAAGGGTAGCCATAACGGCTGTGATTGGCTTGGTTATGAATTACATTGGTGAACTCGAAAAACGTCTGAGGGATTTATCACTCATACTCCGGTATGAGAACGATATCCGTTTAGGCCACTTGATGAGTATGACTGAAGGAATAGCAGGGTCATGCAGGGGATACCTTCGTATCAGTTTTCAGTCATCTCAGATATCAAGAAACAGTGATTGATAAATTAGGATGACGATTCTATGCCTATTGATCAATCTGGATATCGGTTTGATAAAAGGACAGTGACATGTACGATAACAGGTTAAGTCGAATAATCGATAATCACGAACGTTGGGTAATCATAATGTCTTGCTAGAGACCACTTATGATGGAATGGGTAAAATAGTAATTTTACCAGTCTGCCAATTGTTCGTGAGCCTATACGGTCACACGCATTAAGCATGATACATGACAAATAAGCATGGACGAAAATTGGGAGAATCAGGTTTTCAATTTACTCAAAATGAAAACGATTCGGTTGATTTTTGGCCTAAGGTTTTAACCAGACGATTGAAGAAATCAAGTTGAGAAAATTAAACCGATTTATCTAAACCAAAATTAGAACTCAAATTAATGGGTTTAATTTGGTTTTAGTTAAACGGGCTTAAAGCCCAGTTAGGGTTTTAATTGATGAATGGGGAAAAGTGCAATTAAGAGTTTAAGAGGGTAAGATATGTAATTATTTATTTGAAATTCAAGATTTTTTGGTTTAATTTCAAATTAATTACAAAATATTTTTTCCCTTATTTTCTCTCTAATTTTTGGCAACTCCGCCCATTCCCTCTCCATTTTGACCAACCCTCCAATGGTTTTTCCACCATTGTTTTTATTTGTTCATACTTCTCAAAAACATCATTAGCAAGAGGTTGAGAGAAAATCATTTTTGGTGATTGTTGTGCTTGTGTGGACTCGATAGAGAAACACTATCTTGTGTTTTAATTGATTATACAAAGGTAATTTTTCAGATTATAAAGTTCATAAACATGCCAAATTTTCATTAAGATCAAGTTTTCATTTCGATCACCATGGTTACATAAAGCTCCGCTGCATGAAATTATTGATTGGAACCCATGATGATCCCTTTCAGTGGTATCAGAGCATGGTTGTTATGATATTTATTCAATATATTTAAATCTGAAATTTTATTTTTGTTCATAAGTTCATCACTTGAATAAGCATGCAATTGGAAAAAAATTATATTTAATTAATTTTGAAAAAATTGGAAAATTTAATTTTTGGGGCTGTTTCAGGTTAGCCTTGGCCGAACCATGGCTAACTAGGGTCGAGACCATTGGTGGACCATGAAATGCCAAAGGGCAGCCCATGGTCGGCACCAAGGGCCGACCAGGTCGCTTACGGTCGACCATGGCAGCCCTCGCGGGCCACCATGATCGCTGCCGCGGGCAACCACGGTCTGCCCACGCGGGCGACCATGGGAGCCCTCGCGGGCCACAATGGCCCCCTCGCGAGAAACCAGGGTCTGCTCTAGGGGCTATCATGGCATTCCTCGCGGGCCACCGTGGTCGCTCCCATGGGCGATCACGGTTAGCCCCGCGGGCGAGCACGGCAGCCCTCGCGGGCCACCGTGCTTGCCTCCGCGGGCGACCTCGGTTGGGCCGGTTTGGCTCGACCAAATTAGAGCTGAACCGGCCGGTTCGCGAGAATAATTTGAAGCCCTAAAAATTTAATTTTCAGATTTGGTTAAGTTTTGATAAACTAGCGAGAACCGGTTCAAAATTCAATTAATAAATTAAACCGTCCGGTTTCGATAAACCAGATTTTTTTCCACACTTAAGAAAGATAAAATTTTGTTGTTTGATAAGCATGTTGAGTGTTCACATGATCTTTGATAACATGATGTTTTGTGCATGATTTGCAGCTAAGCTTTCTAGACTTGCATTTTAATTTCGGTTTTGCAACCTGCGTGTTGCTTAATTTTGGGTTGTAGTAAATACGGCATGCGTGTCGTGATTTGTATTTTATTTTATTTTATTTAAATTGTAATCACGAAGACCGACACAAGAAGCAAGTCAAGAGGAAGACTCGAAATTTGGAGGAGGCTCGAAACTAGTGGGAGTTCACAAGAATGGAGCAAGTCTGGACCTTGAAGACCAAGTCTTTAGGATCAGTATTGATAGACTCTTAGGAACTTTAGATGGGCTTAGTTATGCATAAATTTACCGTTACTTTTGTATGTATGAATGTATGATAGTTTAATATACAAGTTCATGTATGATTTGCTATCACCCACATGAAAAGATTAAAAAACGATATTTAATCAGACTTGCATGTAACCTGCTATGGGATCATCTTTGCATGAATTTGCAATGGATGATTCCAAATTAATATTGTATCGATATACAATCAGACTGTTCTAATTAACTTAATTGCAAGTAATTACAAGTCAAGTGTGATACCATCCAAGTTTGGGCACTCAAAAGGGCTTTGACCCTATGGATGTCAGTACGCCTCCGCGTAACATTCATAGAAGAGAAGTCTAGATGAGATGGGCAGTTCTATGTGGGTGTGTGCGCCTCCGCATAGTAGCCACATTAGTTCTGTTCATAGTTCAAGCTTGGTAGACTTGTCTATGATTGTCAGCTAGGGTTGACCTAGGGTATCTGTATAGGGTATGCCGTGTACTTTTAGTACAGACCCTAGCAAGGAACTATATAGACTTGTAGATGGATGTATTCCTACCTTGATGCTCTCAATTGGAGCAGTGAGCCTCCGTTCACTTCAATTGAGGGTATGATAGGATCCTGGTTCAGATTCTAAAGTTAGAATCACACAAGTGTTTTATAACTGAATCTCCAACTTGAATTTTTATTAATTTTACCTTGTAGAACTAAAAGGCAAACACAACACGAAGGAGTAATAGCGCACCGAGAGTCCAGATTGAGGACAGACTCAAGAGCGTGAATTACTCAGATTGGAATATAAACTTGAGGCTTGTACTCAAGCATGAACCCAAGTAGTATATCCTTACCAAGGAACCTCCTGCTGAACCACCGCTGAACGCCGGTAGGGCACTAAGTATACTTATCAAAGTTCCTTAGTAACCAAATCGACGTGTCATGCATTGTGGTGGGCAGTAGTGTGCCAGAGTTATAGAAGCAGTTCAAGAACGTTTCAGATGACCCTCATACCTGTAAGGCAGAGGTCAAGGAAATGTTGAAGGAGAAAGCTCGTGTCGAAAGATATGATACTTTCATAGAACTTAACTCCTGCAAACTTAAGGATGGAGCCCTGTTAGTCCCCATGTCACGAAGGTTTAATGTCTTCAGGAACATCTAACCAGACTCGGTTTTGATGATCAGGTGCAAATGGCTGCAAATTTTATGTTGCAGTCACTTCCAAATACATATAGTGATTTCATAGTAAATTACAATATGCATGACATGGACAAGTTTTTAACAGATTCATGGGATGCTTGTGACCGCTGAAAAGATCCTCAAAGGCAAGTCCAAGGAGGTCCTTATTGTCAACAAGAAGGCCAACTTCAAGAAAGTTGATCAGGGTAAGGGTAAGGCTCCTGAGCACCTTGCAGGGCAGATCAGACACCCCAAAGCGTCCAAAGGTTCAAGCAGCTTCAAAAGCTGATGTGAAGACTAAGGACAAAATGGAGGAGGTCTGCTATCACTGCAATGAGCCAGGACACTGGAATAAGGGATTGTAAGTAATACAAGGATCATGTGAAGAAGAGTGGGTATCCACGTCTTCAGGATCAGATATTTATGTTGGTAAGCTTAATCACTATAACGTAAATAAGATAAAAGGCTTAAATCGGATTATTTAAATCAAGTTATAATCTGGCATTGTCATTTAAGGCACATAGACGAGAAACGCATTTCAACACTTCACAAGTGTGGACTTTAAGTCCGTTTAAATTCACTCAAACTAAAAGATGCAAGTCTTGCCTAATAAGCGAGAAACGCATTTCAACACTTCACAAGTGTGGACTTTTAAGTCCGTTTGAATTCACTCAAACTGAAAGATGCAAGTCTCGCCTAATGAGCAAAATGACCAAGGCACATTTCACAGGTTTATGTGAAAGGCAAGTGACTTGTTAAGTCTAATACATTCTGACGTATGTGGACCTATGAATACTCAGGCTAGAAGAGTTCAACTGATACTTGACTCTAGAAACGGCCGCATTCATTTTGAATCGGGCTCCGATGAAGACAACAATAATACACCTTGTGACAGTCATTCTGTTACCCATTACTGTGGATGTGTGCGCCTCTGCGTAGTATTCATTGGGATGCGAGCTGAATAAGGTAATCAGTTCTGTTTGGATGCGTGCGCCTCCGCGTAGTAGCCAAATAAGAGTTGGACCAAAGTCACAGAAGGTATACCACATGACACTCATTACGACTCCCGTTACTGTGGATGCGTGCACCTTCACGTAGTATTCATTGGGATGGAAGCAGGATGAGATGGTCAGTTCTATTTGGATGCGTGCGCCTTCGTGTAGTAGCCAAATACGAAATGGACCATAGTCATATATGGTATGGGAAACATCCTAGTATGTTTTTCCTAAAAGATTTGGGTAGTAGAGATGCAGGCATCCATATCAGAAAAATGTGTCTTCGTAAGGTATCCTTATGAAACTAAGAGATACAACTTCTACATACCCAGCGAGTACAAAGTCTTTGTTGCTCAAGGAGGGGTATTTTTGAAGAAATATTTTATTTTCCAAAATAACTAGTGGGAGTCACGTGCATCTCTAAGAAATTCGAGAGGATACGGAACAACCTGAAGCAATTCAGGAGCCTGCTATGCTAGATGTAGAAGTACTGGAGCCTCAGATGGTCGTAGATGAAGAATCAATCCCTACAGAAATTCCAGATTGTCTAAGGAGGTCTGAAAGATCTCGTCATGTTCTAGACAGATATGGCTTCACAGCCGCTGAGGGAAATGACTTGATATTGGTGGATTAGGATGATCCAGAAACCTTCAGACAAGCTTTGACCAGTCCAGACTCCGAAAAATGGCAGAACGCCATGAGTGAGGAAATGAAATCCATGTATTTCAACCAAGTTTGGTGCTTGGTTGATCAAACCCCTGGGATAAAACCCATCGGTTCTGAGTGGGTCTATGGGATCAAGACCGACATGAACGGAAATCCTCAGACCAATGAGGCTAGGATGGTTGTAAGAGGTTATCGGCAGATTCAATGCATGGATTATGATGACACCTTTTCACCAGTAGCAATGGATAGATTGATCCGGATTATTCTTAGCCATAACTATGGCAGATGGATGTGAAAACCCCTTCCTTAGCAGGAACTTACTAGAGGGCGTGTATATCACACGACTTGTGGGTTTTGTAGATCAAAAGAATCCCGGAAAGATATGTAAGCTGCAAAGATCCATTTATGGATTGAAGCAAGCTTCAGGGAGTTGGAACCTTCATTTTGATAAAGCTGTAAGGGAACTCGGCTTCATCAAAAACAAAAGTGAGCCTTGCGTACATAAGAAAGCGAGTGGGAGTAATATTGTATTCTTGGTATTTATTCATCGGGAATGACATCCCGACCTTGCCACCAAAGCTTGGTTAGGGAAGTACTTATCGATGAAGGACTTAGGTGATGCTACATTTAATGTTGGCATCAAGATCTCTACAGATCATTCCAAAAGGATTTTGGGCCTAAGTCAGAACATGTACATAGGTAAAGTGTTGAGAAGACTCTTAGTGCTTGAATCTAAGAAAGGATACATACCCATGAGTAATGGCATTAAGCTCATCAAGCTACAGAGTCCTAGTACTCCTGATAAGCTGAGCAGGATGAGTAAGATCCCTTATGCTTCGGCTGTCGGGTCTATCATGTATGTCAGGATGTGCACGAGACTGGAAGTCTCGTTTGCACTAAGTTTTACCAGCAGCTTCCAATCTAACCCCGGCTAATTACATTGGATTGCTGTCAAAGGTCATCCTCAAATATTTGAGGAGGACCAAGAATGCATTCCTAGTGTGTGGGGATGTAGATTGAGAACTAGCAGTCAAAGGACAAGTCGATGCTAGTTTTCTGACATATCCAGATGACTTCAAAATTCATTCAGGATATATTTTGTGTTGAGTGGTGGCGCTTTCAGCTAGATAAGCTTTAAGCAAGCCAAAATTGTCAACTCTACAGCGGAGGCTGAGTATATAGCTGCAACAAAAGCAGCTAAAGAGGCCGTATGGATTAGAAGCTTTCTGGTCGGATTAGATGCAATGCCGCGAGCGTCTGATCCGATAAGCTTGTTGTGGGACAACACAGGTGCCGTAGCTATTGCTCAAGAGCCCAAATTCCACAACAGATCCAAACATATACTCATAAGGCATCACCTCGTGAGAGTTATCACATATAGAGGTGATGTGGAGATTAAACACTATTCGACTGATGATAATATGGCCGATCCTTTGACAGAGGCTCAGCCGCAGCCTAGGCATGAGGAACATGCAGGGTCTATGGGAGTAGATCAGAATTTAAATTGGAACCAGGGGCAAGGGGAGATTGTTAGAGTTATGCCCCAGTCCAATATAAAAGTGATCTACAGATGTAATGTTTTATCGTCTTTCCGAATTAACAAATCGGCATATATTACTAATGTGTTGTAGTAATATATCGAATGTAATTTGATGTATGTCATTACGTGTGTAACCACTAATAGTAGAACTGTAGATCAGAAAGAATTACATTTGATGAGTCCCTGATCAGCTAAGCTTCTTTATGAAGCGATCAGTATGAGACCAACTCCTTGTGATCACGCTCTACTGATCATGGCAAAGTATGTGCCGGAGTTATATCATAAATATTATCAGGTCGATGATATCGGACAACCCGATTGTGAGTATGCAACATAGATACCGTCATGAGATAGTCACAGATCGTAGCTTGTCATTATATCTTAAGACCAAGGAGTCTTTGTGTGCACTGTGTAATGAATCTCCAAGTTTGACCTAGTCTAATGTTACCTGTAAAAGGGTAGCCATAACGGCTGTGATTTGCTTGGTTATGAATTACATTGGTGAACTTGAAAGACGTCTGAGGGATTTATTTGTTTAGGCCACTTGATGAGTATGACTGAAGGAATAGCACGGCCGTGCAGGTGATACCTTAGTATCAATTTTCAGTCATCTCAGGTATCAAGAAACAGTGATTGATAAATTAGGATAACGATTCTATGCCTATTGATCAATCTGGATATCGATTTGATAAAAGGACAGTGACATGTATGATAACAGGTTAAGTCGAATAATCGATAATCACGAACGTTGGGTAATCAAAATGTCTTGCTAGAGACCACTTATGACGGAAAGGGTAAAATAGTAATTTTACCAGCCTGCCAATTGTTCGTGAGCCTAGAGGGTCACACGCATTAAGCACGATACATGACAAATAAGTATGGATGGAAATTGGGAGAATCAGGTTTTCAATTTAGTCAACTTGAAAACGATTCGGTTGATTTCTGGCCTAGGGGTTTAACCAGACGGTTAAAGAAATCAAGTTGAGGAAATTAAACCGATTTATCTAAACCCAAATAAGAACTCAATTTAATGGGTTTAATTTGGTTTTAGTTAAATGGGCTTAAAGCCCATTTAGGGTTTTAATTGATGAACGGGCTTAAAGCCCATTTTTTGGTTTAATTTCAAATTAATTACAAAATATATTTTAAATTATTTTCTCTCTAATTTTTGGCAACTCCCCCCCATTCCCTCTCCATTTTGACCGACCCTCCCATGGTTTTTCTAACATTGTTTTTCTTTTTTCATACTTCTCAAAAACATCATTAGCAAGAGGTTGAGAGAAAATCATTTTTGGTGATTGTTGTGCTTGTGTGGACTCGATAGAGAAACACTATCTGGTGTTATAATCGATTAAACAAAGGTAATTTTTCAGATTATTCATTAAGATCAAGTTTTCATTTCGATCACCATGGTTACATAAAGCTCCGCTGCATGAAATTCTTGATTGGAACCCATGGTGATCCCTTTCATGTGGTAAGAGTCTGATTATGAGTTTAAATGAGTAAGTTGTGTAATTATTTACTTAAAATTCAAAATCAGATTTTTTGTGATAATTACACAATATTTTCTTCCCTTTTTTGGTTCATAATTTCGGCAATCTCTCCTCCAACTCCCTCCCACATTGCCGACCCTCCCTCTCCATTCCACCATTGCCAAATTGTCTTCTTCTCTTCAATTTCATTAGCAAGAGAGTGAGAGAAAACCGATCAAGATTATTGAGTCTTGTGTGGACTTGATAGAGAAACACTCCTCTTTTGTTTTAATCGATTAAAAGGTAAATTTCTCAGTTTTGGAAAATTTAATTGCATGCTGAATTTCTCATTAAGATCATAAGTTGTATTCGACTCCCATGGTTCAATTTCGTACCGCTCCATGAAATTATTGTTTGGAACTTATGGTAATCCCTTTCAGTGGTATTAGAGCATGGTTGTTATGAGTTTAATTCATTGTGTTTATCTGAATTTTTATATTATGTTCTTGTGTTCATCATTTGGATATGCATTAAATTGAAAAAAAAATCAAATTTAATTGTTTTTGAAAAATTGGAAAAGTTAATTTTTGGGACTATTTCGGGTTAGCCATGGTCGAGCCCTGGCTAATCAGGGTCGAGACCCTTGGTGGACCATGGAATGCCCTAGGGCAGACCATGGTCGGCACCAAGGGCCGGCCAGGTTCCCTGCGAGCGACCATGGCATCCCTCGCGGGCCACCATGGTCGTTGCCGCAGGCAACCACGGTCTGCCCTCGCGGGCGACCATGGCAGCCCTCGCGGGCCACCAGGGTCTACCCTAGGGGCAAACATGGCAGCCCTCGCGGGCCACCTGATAGCATTTTTGTGCCCTAGTCCACTTGCTAGTAGTCTATAAATGTCTATGTATATTAATCATCGTTTGTAATAAATAAAACGACTTTGTATTACTTATGTGTTGAAGTAACATGTTGAGCATGATCTGATTTATAACCGCTAAAGTAGTAGAACCATAAACTTGTACGGATAACACTTAACAAGTCCCTGGTTAATATACGCTTAAATTGAAGCGACCAGTATGAGGATTGTTCTCAATGATGTAGTTCGGCTTATCATAGGGATGTGGGATCCCGGAATCATATCATAGATATCATGAGGTGATTGATATCGGACGACCCGCTTTGAATAGTGTTTCATAGATTAAGCCATGAACATATTCAAATGCGATAGCTTGTCACAATATCCTTAGACCAAGGAGTCTTTGTGATCGCTATGCGGTCGACGTACGGCTTTGACTTGCGCCTAACGCTTTCCGTAACAGGATTGCAATAACGGGCATGATTGGGTGGCGGAACGGATTGCATGAGGGACACGAAAGACGGCTAAGGGATTTAACCCTCGTACTACGGTATGCGAAAGATATTCTTTTAGGCCGCTTGATCGAGAGTGACTGAGAGGAAGTGCATGGCCATGCCAGTGATACGAGTTATTAGTTCTCAGTCGTCTCGCATATCAAATAACAATGATTGATTAAACAAGGATGACGACTCTATGCCTTGTGATCAATCAGGATGTCTAG
This sequence comes from Geranium rotundifolium, assembly GCA_963920655.1. Lineage (NCBI taxonomy): Eukaryota > Viridiplantae > Streptophyta > Magnoliopsida > Geraniales > Geraniaceae > Geranium > Geranium rotundifolium. The sequence continues at coordinate 16,480,377 of OY987318.1, read as the reverse complement.
AGATAACAGGATAGTGACTTGTACGAACAAGGTTAAATCGAATCATCGATCATCATGCACCTTGGGTAATCATAATGTCTTACTAGAGACCACTTATGTTGGATCGGGCAAGAGAGATCTCTTGCGCTGATCTGCAAATGGTGGCATGAGCCTAGAGGGTCACACACATACAATATGGATAACTTGAGACAAGGAAACATTGACGTTTCTTGAGGAGCAAGACATGGCCAAAACTGAGGGTTTTAGGCCATGGGTTCGGTTTTGTGATAATGATTAGCGAATCGAGAAAACTGAGTTTTTCGTGGATGTCACGTCGGACTTTGTTTGATAAGTGACGACAAAGGGTAGGATAATTTTTGGACACGACGCGCGACTGCACTGGCGAGCCCATTGGGCTCGGCCCATGAGGTCACTAAGCCTGCCTAACAAAGGCCCAACAAGGCCCAATAAGTACTATTTCGCTGGCCACTTGGTGGTCCAAGTGTGGGGGCCACACACCATGCTTAGTTGGTGTTTTTGATTATGATGAAGAGTGGTTTGTGGGATTAGGTGATGACTTACCTTTTAACCCATGCCTTCAACATTTGTTACTTTAATCAATCAACTTTATTAGTTGAAGAAGTAGACAAAAATCACACTACAATTGTAAGAAGCTCTCACTCTCTCTCTCTCTTCTACTTGGTCGGCCACCTTCTCTTCCCCTTTTCCTTTGCTCTCTTGTTCTTCACACTTTAGTTCTAGTAGGCTAAGTGTGTTAGATCTTAAGGATCATCCTCTTGGTGTGGACTTGCTCTAGAGAAAAAGATCATCTTGTTCTTCTTTCTTGATTCAACAAAACAAAAAGGTAAACTCTTGTGGAATAAGTTTTGCCTTGAGATTTAATGGTTTATGTTCTTGGATAGTTTTTGGAGTTTGTATTGTTTATGCTTCCGGTATCTTCATGATCTTGAACGCTCCAAAACCCTACAGTGGTATCAGAGCGTGGTTAACTCTCTTAATCTTCGTTTTGTTGAACTTGTTTCGGTTTTATAATGATTTACATGCCATATCTGTTGATAACATGATTTTAATGCTTTTTGGGTTAATTGCTTGAAATATGTTAATTTTGAAAAATATATTGAATTTGGAATTTTTCGGATTTTTATTGGATTTGTCGGGTCCGAGACGGGACTCTCGGGGAGCTGAATTGGAGATACCGGATGGAGGTAACTGGAGGTCGGGGTTGGCCGGCAGTGAGCAGGGCCGTCTCTTCTCTTGGCCGAGGCCGAGAGAGGAGGCAAGCCCGGGTTTGGGCTTTCCAAAGACCAAACCGGGCCGTGGGGTTGGGCTCAGCCCATTGGGCTTGGGCCCGACATGGTTTGTGCACGGAGATTTTTCATCCGTGGCACGAACCCGCAATCCAATATTTCAAAAACTTTAACATTTGATCGTTTTCGATGAACCGTTTTTCGAAAAGGTCTAGTTTCGATAACCCCGACCAAGCATTTTGGCAAAATTAAAACCAGAATATTGCATATTATTTGATGACTTGTTTGTGTGAAAACATGTTGGATGATGCGATGAAATGTATGATGCATTAATAGCCCATTAGAATTTTATCGCTTTTACGGTTTGCACACCGTTAATATTAGCGTGTAATTATTCTTTCATTCGAGCCTTGAAAGTGTAATTATTTTTTATCTGGTCTACGAACCGAGTATTAATTGTAATTTCTACTCAAAGTCGAGAAGGATGGAAAATCGAGAATGATGACGGCCTTGGAGGAAGTCCAAGAGCTAGTGGGAGCCCGAATGGGAAAGACGAGAATATGTTATGTCTCGTAGAATCTTAAGGATAGGATGGGCTATTGATGCATATTTAAATGCTTTAAAATGCTTGCTTGAATTATTAGATGATAATTTGTATGCTGTCATGCTTAGCTTATGAGATTATAAGCCATCACCTCACATGTAAAAATTTAAAACAATTTTATTTATTTGCATGTTTAAAGCGTTGTGAACCATCGTCGCACGGGTTATGGTGGATGAGTTTAATTTGAAACGTGTTTGCACGGGTTGCAAATGACGGCTTCAAAAGAAGATAGTATGTGATACAATTAGAAACGTCACAACACGGGTTGTTAATGACGGGTTCGTAATTGTACCAAAATACTTTCGAATTATTAAACACAACCAATCACACCATAATTTGAGTCATGTGAGATGCCACCCAAATTCCCACCCATGTGGGAACATTCTCTTGGTGTCGTGCGCCTTAGCGGAGCATCGATAGAATGGTTCTATATGGAATGGTCAACCTTGTGGGATGTCGTGCGCCTTAGCGGAGCATCTGCACAAAACTGATGCATATGTGAAGGTTGGTTGACTCAACCACGATTCTCGGCCTGAGGTCGAGCTGGGGCATCAAAAGGGTAAGCCGTGTGCTTTTGCACATACCCTGACCAAGAATTACACATGTTGTAATTGGATGAACGTCCTACCCAAATGGGTCAATTGGAGCGGTGCGCCTTAGCGTACTTCAATTGAAAAATCAGGGATCTTGCTTTAAAGATTC